>CM036249.1:3321164-3551164 GCA_020698575.1 Bostrychus sinensis
ACCAGGACTAAACCAGGACTAAACCAGGACTAAAGGACGGACTAAACTAGGACTAAACCAGGACTAAAACCAGGACTAAACCAGGACTAAAGGAGGGACTGAACCAGGACTAAACCAGGACTAAACCAGGATTAAACCAGGACTAAACCAGGACTAAACCAGGACTAAACCAGGATTAAACCAGGACTAAACCAGGACTAAACCAGGACTAAACCAGGTCTAAACCAGGACTAAACCAGGACTAAACCAGTTCTAAGCCAGGACTAAACCAGGACTAAACCAGGATTAAACCAGGACTAAACCAGGACTAAACCAGGACTAAACCAGGACTAGACCAGGACTAGACCAGGACTAAACCTGGACTAAACCTGGACTAAACCTGGACTAAAACCAGGACTAAACCAGGACTAAAGGAGGGACTGAACCAGGACTAAACCAGGACTAAACCAGGATTAAACCAGGACTAAACCAGGTCTAAACCAGGACTAAACCAGGACTAAACCAGTTCTAAGCCAGGACTAAACCAGGACTAAACCAGGATTAAACCAGGACTAAACCAGGACTAAACCAGGACTAGACCAGGACTAGACCAGGACTAAACCTGGACTAAACCTGGACTAAACCTGGACTAAAACCAAGACTAAAGGAGGGACTGAACCAGGACTAAACCAGGACTAGACCAGGACTAAACCTGGACTAAACCTGGACTAAACCTGGACTAAAACCAGGACTAAAGGAGGGACTGAACCAGGACTAAACCAGGACTAAACCAGGATTAAACCAGGACTAAACCAGGACTAAACCAGGTCTAAACCAGGACTAAACCAGGACTAAACCAGGACTAAACCAGGACTAAACCAGGATTAAACCAGGACTAAACCAGGACTAAACCAGGTCTAAACCAGGACTAAACCAGGACTAAACCAGGACTAAACCAGGACTAGACCAGGACTAAACCTGGACTAAACCAGGACTAAACCAGGAGTGAACCAGGACTAAACCAGGACTAAACCAGGACTAAACCAGGACTAAACCAGGACTATGCTGTGGTCTTCACTTCCAGTTTAAATCAGAAATTAAACTGGCTCTAAATGAACCTAAACCAGGTCCACCAGCAGAGGCCTGCGTACCACTAGTGAGCCCCGTACCACAGCTTGAGAACCCCTGTACATCTTTATAGACTGTGCCATATGTTCGATTTGGGAAATGTTTTAGGACTTAAAAAAACATTACTAAAAAATGAACTTGCCTTTTGTATTTATCTGAAGAATGTTTAAAGGTTTCCAGAGTTTTAAAGATAAGGCTGTTTTTACTTTTAATTGAATTCTTTAGTTAATTCTGAAGTTAAATCCTGTCTTTGTCCCAGAAAATCGAGACGCTGTCCCGGAGGATGAGACAGTTGAACAGACAGAAGTTTTGTCTCAGCGAACAGAGGACAGAGACAGAGGAGCAGACGCACAAACTCAGGTCTGAACCAGGAACCTCTTTATTAAACTTTATTAAATGTTTCTGTGCAGCGGCAGAAACCGTGACTGTACTCTGTGTGGTTCCTCAGCGCTGAGTTGTCCCACCTGTCCCGGGACGGTCACCAGAGGACAGCACAGATCCAGGCTGAGTTGTCCCACCTGTCCCGGGACGGTCACCAGAGGACAGCACAGATCCAGGCTGAGTTGTCCCACCTGTCCCGGGACGGTCACCAGAGGACAGCACAGATCCAGGCTCTGGAGACGCAGCTGAGGACGCAGCAGGTCCAGAGGAGACGGATGGAGAGGAGCGTGAAGGAGGCAGTGAGGAGGCTCCAGGACCTGCTGCAGGTAACGCTCAGGCCCCGCCACAGCACCACCGGCCTGGGACACCGGTTAGCGCAGCAAAAAGGTCCCAGGTTCGATTCCCGGACGGTGTGGGGGGCTTTCTGTGTGAAGTTTGCATGTTCTCACTGTGTCTGAGTGAATTTTGTCCTGGTGCTCCGGTCTCCCCCATCGACCCAAAACACGTAGCCTAGAATTCTAGACGCACCCTAGCGGCAGAAAATATTTTTTGCCAAGCGGGTTGGTCCCGGGGCTTTGTTGGACCAATCACAACGCTCTGTCTGTGTAGCGAGTGGAGTGGGCGGGGCTTAGCACGATGACGGTGCAGAGCAGAACAACTACGATGGCTGCGGCTAACGAACAGCGCTCGTTTGAATCGGCCTCGAGTTAGATTTGGGTTTTTCTTTGAAAGTGGAGCAGAAAGAAGCGCTCACATCGTTCGTCTTAAAGTTACACTGTGTAAGATTCCCGGTCTTGCGCCTCTAGAGGCCACAGGTGCCACTGCACCGTCGCAAAACGTAAACACTAGGGCCCCTCCTCCTTCTGAAACTGTGCGAGCGTGCGTCTATTTCCATCATTGTTTCAACTTTAGTTGACCTGCTGCTACCTTTGAAAGTTTGGACTGGATCTTCTATAGAGTTAGCGCTAGCGTTAGCTTATCAACAAATATCGCGCAATGGTCGCAGTAAAAACAACTAATAACTGTATGAAAAAGCACGTTCTAAAGAAAAAATAAAGAGGCTAATTTACCTGCCCAACAATAAAGAAGCAAAAACGTGATCTGATTTGCAGCCTTCTCTGTCTCTCATCTGACGCCAGCGAGCAAAAGTCTGTCCGATGTTGACTCTTGTCTGCGATCTGGTGCGGTCCCTTTCACATTTTCTTTTTCTTGCCTCGTCCGACATTGTCTTCATCTTCTTGTGTCCTTCGGCCCTGACGAACTGGCGAAAATAACAACGCTAAAAGTAGCTTCATGGTTATACTGCACCTCAGGTATAAGAGCAGAAGGGAATGCCGTAAAGCAAGTCGTTCCCTGTCACGTGACTCTTCCTGAACAGCGGAGCGCTCCCGGCCAAGTTGCGAGGGCGGTTTCTCAGTACAGAAGCCCCGCTCGGAGCAACAGATCACGCCTCAGGCCTTATAATCGCTCAAAAAATCACAAAAACAAGTCAGTATGCCCCACATATTTAGGAGAAAAGTTACACAGTGTAACTTTAAAGAAGGATGGATGGCAGAAGTCTGATATAGCAGCTGGCTCCGCTGGTAGCTAACAAAGCTCACCTCGTCTGTCGATTGGTCATTGATTGGTCAGAGCGCTGGTCTGTTACGTGCAGAAGCAGTTTGAATGACATCCCCTGGGCTTGAGCTCTGTCTATGAACCATCCCCAGACTTTATATTTAATGTTAGCTTGTCAGGCTACAAAACATGCACAGTAACCCTCCAGCTGGGTCCTCCTGCCCTGTCCACTCAGCCCTACTTTCTTTTCTAAAGCAGGACAGTCTGGTTCCTCAGCCACAGAGAGCTGTTTCCACTCGGTCGATTTGGACCTGGCCTATCTCAGACGTTTCTCTGCAGCTCTGTGTCTCTCTCAGAAATAACCAAGATGGCTGTGGCTTACAGAGCTAACGGAATAACTTCTCTGAGCTGATTAACGGCGTTTAGGTCTTTCCTTCGTCACCTGTTGGTTCTGCTGAAGTCCTCGTTGTTGGGATTTCTGTCTTGGTCCTGTTTCCATTTTAACAACAGTAAAGTCCCTCTGACGTCCCACGTAACCACCACATTCAAACAAACCCACTTTCTCCACAAGTCTTTGTACAACTGGCTTCTGCTGCTGTCCCCGTTCACAAATAAGGACAGAGCTGCTCACAATACTCAGGATTCTGGTGTTTTATGGAAAAACCGGCAAGAATCCATGTTTGTTTGGGTCAACGGTGCACTGCTTATGTCCCGCCCTTCGTTTCTCTGATTGGTTACTCCGACTGTGATTGCTCCGTCCACAGAAATGACCAGACTAACCAGAACCAGAGTTTGTCTAACTGGCCAGTCTGTATTTATTAGTACAAAGACATTTTATAACTCAAATTAAACCGTTACATTGATTTTACTATATAATAATTTCAATAACTCCCCTTTGAAACAAGCTATTAAAAAACAATAACAAATGATAATATTCTAATAATCTTTTGCAGTTTCACTTCCTTGTCAATGAAATACCTGAGCTTGTCTTTCATAGATTTCAGTTCAATATAAATAGATCGCAAATGTTTTTTTATCTTGGAAATAAATGATGAAATAATTCCAAGTATTCCAGACAAAGTGCTCACGTACTGCTAGGGGTCCACGTACCCCTGGTTGGGAAACACTGCGGTCGGAAACTTGGGGGGGCAGCAGTGTGTTCTGTGTTAAATGCGTTGATTCTGTTCATGTGTTGGTGCGGTTACATGCGTTGGCCATTAGGGGCGCTAGACTCAGTAGTTTATTGTCGTCTGCACACTGAAGGACACACAATGTAAAAATATAACCAGAGCTAAACCAGGGCTAAACCAGGGCTAAACTAGAGCTAAACCAGGGCTAAACCAGAGCTAAACCAGGGCTAAACCAGGGCTAAACCAGGGCTAAACCAGAGCTAAACCAGGGCTAAACCAGAGCTAAACCAGGGCTAAACCAGAGCTAAACCAGAGCCAAACCAGGGCTAAACCAGGGCTAAACTAGAGCTAAACCAGGGCTAAACCAGAGCTAAACCAGAACTAAACCAGGGCTAAACTAGAGCTAAACCAGGGCTAAACTAGAGCTAAACCAGGGCTAAACCAGGGCTAAACCAGGGCTAAACCAGGGCTAAACCAGAGCTAAACCAGGGCTAAACCAGAGCTAAACCAGAGCCAAACCAGGGCTAAACCAGGGCTAAACTAGAGCTAAACCAGGGCTAAACCAGAGCTAAACCAGAACTAAACCAGGGCTAAACTAGAGCTAAACCAGGGCTAAACTAGAGCTAAACCAGGGCTAAACCAGAGCTAAACCAGGACTAAACCAGGGCTAAACCAGGACTAAACCAGAGCTAAACCAGGACTAAACCAGGACTAAACCAGAGCTAAACCAGGACTAAACCAGGACTAAACCAGGACTAAACCAGGACTAAACCAGAGCTAAACCAGAGCTAAACCAGGACTAAACCAGGACTAAACCAGGACTAAACCAGGGCTAAACCAGGGCTAAACCAGGGCTAAACCAAAGTTCTCTTGTGCTTGTCCCCTGCAGGACCCTCAGAGGAGTCCCGGGACGGTACAGAAGCTGTCGGACCTGTTCAGGATCTCCTCGCATGACGTGGCAGACTCAGAGTTCGCTCAGTTCACCGTCAGACAGTTCCACAGGACAGGGGCCACCGAGGAGAGGCTCAGGTACTGGGTCTGAGCGGGACAGGTTTCTGTCTGTCCCGTGTGTGTTTCTGTCTGTCCCGTGTGTGTTTCTGACTGTCCCGTGTGTGTTTCTGACTGTCCCGTGTGTGTTTCTGTCTGTCCCGTGTGTGTTTCTGTCAGTCCCGTGTGTGTTTCTGTCTGTCCCGTGTGTGTTTCTCTCTGTCCCGTGTGTGTTTCTCTCTGTCCCGTGTGTGTTTCTGACTGTCCCGTGTGTGTTTCTGACTGTCCCGTGTGTGTTTCTGTCTGTCCCGTGTGCGTTTCTGACTGTCCCGTGTGCGTTTCTCTCTGTCCCGTGTGTGTTTCTGACTGTCCCGTGTGTGTTTCTGACTGTCCCGTGTATGTTTCTGACTGTCCCGTGTGTGTTTCTGTCAGTCCCGTGTGTGTTTCTGTCTGTCCCGTGTGTGTTTCTCTCTGTCCCGTGTGTGTTTCTCTCTGTCCCGTGTGTGTTTCTGACTGTCCCGTGTGTGTTTCTGACTGTCCCGTGTGTGTTTCTGTCTGTCCCGTGTGCGTTTCTGACTGTCCCGTGTGCGTTTCTGTCTGTCCCGTGTGTTTCTGTCTGTCCCGTGTGCGTTTCTGTCTGTCTCGTGTGTTTCTGTCTGTCCCGTGTGCGTTTCTGTCTGTCCCGTGTGTTTCTGTCTGTCCCGTGTGTGTTTCTGACTGTCCCGTGTGCGTTTCTGTCTGTCCCGTGTGTTTCTGTCTGTCCCGTGTGCGTTTCTGTCTGTCCCGTGTGTTTCTGTCTGTCCCGTGTGCGTTTCTGTCTGTCCCGTGTGTTTCTGTCTGTCTCGTGTGCGTTTCTGACTGTCCCGTGTGCGTTTCTGACTGTCCCGTGTGCGTTTCTGACTGTCCCGTGTGTGTTGACAGAGAGGAGAGTGAGGGGTGTGTTTCTGTCTGTCCCGTGTGCGTTTCTGTCTGTCCCGTGTGTTTCTGTCTGTCTCGTGTGCGTTTCTGACTGTCCCGTGTGCGTTTCTGACTGTCCCGTGTGCGTTTCTGTCTGTCCCGTGTGTTTCTGTCTGTCCCGTGTGCGTTTCTGTCTGTCCCGTGTGTTTCTGTCTGTCCCGTGTGTGTTTCTGACTGTCCCGTGTGCGTTTCTGACTGTCCCGTGTGCGTTTCTGACTGTCCCGTGTGTGTTGACAGAGAGGAGAGTGAGGGGTGTGTTTCTGTCTGTCCCGTGTGTGTTTCTGTCTGTCCCGTGTGTGTTTCTGACTGTCCCGTGTGTGTTTCTGACTGTCCCGTGTGTGTTTCTGTCTGTCCCGTGTGTGTTTCTGTCTGTCCCGTGTGCGTTTCTGACTGTCCCGTGTGTGTTGACAGAGAGGAGAGTGAGGGGTGTGTTTCTGTCTGTCCCGTGTGTGTTTCTGTCTGTCCCGTGTGTGTTTCTGACTGTCCCGTGTGTGTTTCTGTCTGTCCCGTGTGCGTTTCTGACCGTCCCGTGTGTGTTTCTCTCTGTCCCGTGTGTGTTTCTGTCTGTCCCGTGTGTGTTTCTGACTTTCCCGTGTGTGTTTCTCTCTGTCCCGTGTGTGTTTCTGTCTGTCCCGTGTGTGTTTCTGACTGTCCCGTGTGCGTTTCTGTCTGTCCCGTGTGTGTTTCTGACTGTCCCGTGTGTGTTTCTCTCTGTCCCGTGTGTGTTTCTGACTGTCCCGTGTGTGTTTCTGACTGTCCCGTGTGTGTTTCTGACTGTCCCGTGTGTGTTTCTGACTGTCCCGTGTGTGTTTCTGTCTGTCCCGTGTGTGTTTCTGTCTGTCCAGTGTGTGTTTCTGTCTGTCCCGTGTGTGTTTCTCTCTGTCCCGTGTGTGTTTCTGTCTGTCCCGTGTGTGTTTCTGACTGTCCCGTGTGCGTTTCTGTCTGTCCCGTGTGTGTTTCTCTCTGTCCCGTGTGTGTTTCTGTCTGTCCCGTGTGTGTTTCTCTCTGTCCCGTGTGTGTTTCTGTCTGTCCCGTGTGTGTTTCTCTCTGTCCCGTGTGTGTTTCTCTCTGTCCCGTGTGCGTTTCTGTCTGTCCCGTGTGTGTTTCTCTCTGTCCCGTGTGTGTTTCTGTCTGTCCCGTGTGTGTTTCTGTCTGTCCCGTGTGTGTTTCTGACTGTCCCGTGTGTGTTTCTGACTTTCCCGTGTGCGTTTCTGTCTGTCCCGTGTGTGTTTCTGACTGTCCCGTGTGCGTTTCTGACTGTCCCGTGTGCGTTTCTGACTGTCCCGTGTGTGTTTCTGACTGTCCCGTGTGCGTTTCTGACTGTCCCGTGTGTGTTTCTGTCTGTCCCGTGTGTGTTGACAGAGAGGAGAGTGAGGGGTGTGTTTCTGTCTGTCCCGTGTGCGTTTCTGACTGTCCCGTGTGCGTTTCTGACTGTCCCGTGTGTGTTTCTGACTGTCCCGTGTGCGTTTCTGACTGTCCCGTGTGTGTTTCTGTCTGTCCCGTGTGCGTTTCTGACTGTCCCGTGTGTGTTTCTGTCTGTCCCGTGTGTGTTGACAGAGAAGAGAGTGGGAGGAACCTGAGGACCCAGACCGACCCTCAGTTCCTGCTGAAGTGTCTGAGGCAGAGCGATGTGGGGATCTTGCCCTGCTCGTCCTGGGACCAGCCTCACTCTGCGCTCAGGTACAGACTCAGGGCTCCTAACACCTTTTTTTGTCCTGCGGCGTGAGTAAATTTGAAGTCGAATACAAAGAATATTAATAATTTCAAATATAAATCTGTTTTATAAAAAATGTAAAGAAAGCTTTTCATAAGCAATTCATATTTTTAAACCTAATTTGGTTATTTCTACTTTTTAAATTCAAAAACGGCACCACACATGACTCCAGCCTTTGTCAGATCGCTGTTGAGCCGAAACGTAATCAAATAAATATTTTTGACATGGAATGACAGAGTGTGCAGTGCCTTTTTTGAATTTCTGGTGTTTTCCGGCGTCTGCGCCTCTATAAGAGCAATTTTTGGTGTGCGTTACCTCTCTATTTTCTATTTCTACGTTTTAACAATGTCCTGCGGTGTGACAGAAAAAGCCACACTGCAGGACAAGGCATTCACTCTATTTGGAAGTCATAGCACCAGACGTATTTAACATTTCTGTGGTGCTAACTTCATATTTATGTCCTTGTCCCAGCATAAAAAAATATATTTACCATTCAGAAAATTACAGCTGTCACACTGTAGGACACCATTTTGATTACAAGATTAAACTTATTTTAATTATTATTATAGAATTCAGGTGCAGTTAAAAGTGTAGTTTTTGTAAAAATGGGACATTACACCAAAAACTTTATGAACTGTCCATGTCACAAATTTTGAGAATGTTACAGTTACACTACAGGACGTTTTTCAATTAAAATAAAAAACAAACTTCTTTCTAAAACTACAAAGGTTGCATAGGCCCTGCGTCGCACAGATGATAGCATTTTGGAGGAGGAAAAACATTATTTTGCAAAACTTTTCAAATGATTACAAGAAAATTGGGTGTCAGCCAGGTCTGATCCTGCTCTGAAGTTAAAAGCAGAGCTCAGAATTGCACATTGAGATTTTCATTAATAAATCATGTCATGTTTAATAAAGAAATACTGTCTGTGTGCCTAAAGGAGGTCCCCCTGCCCGGCCCGGTCTGACCCGGTCTCTCCAGTCCGGTCTCTGTCCCCGGAGCCTCTCTCTGTGTTGGAGAAGAACCAGGACCCCTCCAGTCTGTACCACATGTGAACAGGAAATAAATTCTCTCTTATTTGAACAACAGCTTGTTAGGTTTTCATTAAAATCCCTAAAGCTGGGGACACACTACACGATTTTTTGCCCGATTTTATAACGATTCCCAGTTGTGTCGAGTCTGTCCCAGTCAACACCAGTTGAAGGGAATCGTAATCACCAGTCGGCTCTGAAATCCGTTAGTGTGTGATGTTCAAAGACTCGAATCAGCGCAAAAACCCGACCTGACGTCAGTCACAAGCAAACAAACACCGACTCTGGACCACACTCCTGTAGTTTGGGACATTTACAGATCCAACTGTGAATCCATGGAGTCCAGCGGCCGATGAAAAACAGTTGATGGGACACAGGAAATAGCGTCAGGACGCAGACGAAGAAACAGGAAGCGGCGGGAAAATATAAGCGGAAATTTGAAGAAGAAGAAAACATAAACAACCATGGCAAACACCGAAGAAAGTTGAGTGCTATAGCGAAACTGGATACATAGACGTTTTTTCTCTTTCCCTTTTTCCAAACAGATAGCTATGCACACAAATACAACAGCGACCCAGGGAGCGTCCATGTTTGTTTACCATTTAGTTTTCGCGAGTTCCCCGCAAGCGTTTGGTTGGCGTCAGTTGCAGTTACAGATCTTATAGTGTGTGAGGCGCAGTCATTCAGTCATCAGAACTAAATCTGCTGAAACCAGTCGTTAGTGTGTGCTCCTGGTCTTTTCAGAATCTGTAACGACTGAGAAAATCATGTAGTGTGTCCCCAGCTTAAGACAAAGCCCCTGATTATCACAAATGTTCAACAGACAGATAACGGCTGCTGTCTGGAATCAGCAATAAGAAAATAGAAGTCAACCAAAAAAACTGCATTTCAAATCTTTAATTACAGAGTTCTCCAAAATGCAAAAAATATAAAAATATATTCACATTTAACTGATTTATTTATAAATGTGTTGCTTTTCTCTTTTACAGTTTTTTTTTTTCTGTAATTGCTCAGACTAAACATAATGCAAAATTCTGAAATATGACACAGAGAGAGAAAAAGGTCACGGACTGGGGTTACCCTAACCCCACACTGAGCTGTTCAGTCCTGAGCATACATAAACATAAACATAAAAATAGAGATATAATAAAACAGCCCAGTGTTGATGCTGAGTAGGTAATGAGCTAATAAGGGATCATCCTTCATGTTGAAGTCTCCTCACTCTCAGAAACGTCTTCAACTTTAAACTTTACATGGCTTGACAACTCAGGACAAAATATGATATGGACTAAAGGCCTCCATACACCAAGGCGACGATCGCCCGTCTGAAGCCGTCTTAACGGTTCTTCCACGTCGCTCATTTCCGTCCTTTTGATCTGTGTGCGCCATCTGCCCCCCATCGCTCCAGGACGGAGGCCGTCTGACCAGTTTTCTGCCGATTGGCCTTGTTGTTGTTGAATCTGCGTCTTTGGTCTTTGGCACGAAGCGCTCTGATAGGCCTAGCACTGCAGCTGCCGCGCCAATCAGCTCATGGGAATTTTAGCGGCAGTGACGGAGTGACGAGAGGTGAAAACCGCTGTGGCAGCGTACTGTCACCATTTTTGCATTTTTCACAATTTCGTGCTGGAAGTTATCTTCAAGTAACAGAGCAGCGGCACCTAATCCACACAAAACAATGTCCAAACCAGCCATGATCACGCTTCTCAAATGTTCAAACAAGCTGAGAACAGTGGCAGACCAAGGCGCTACATGCATATGTACTCCGCAAACATTGTGTCACTTCCGTTGATCTTTGTTCACTGGCTAGCGCCATCTGCCGCTTTGGGAGGGTAATTACATCACGCGCATGCGCAAGACACGGTCTTTAGGTCAGTTGTCGCTTCTGTGTATGAAGAGGGAAAAAGGTCATGCGACGTGAGGAAACGGGAGGGAACGAGCTGTCGCTCCGTCTTTTCGGTGGCAGTCTGGGAGTCGCCTTGGTGTATCGAGGCCTTTAAACTACAAATATTTAGGAACTGTAATGTGTATGAGGCCCCGCTGCCCTGTTTGAGTCACTGACAACAGCCAGGTCACTGCCAGAGCTGGACTTTGGAAACCCACTCCACTGCTGTGACTCAAAACAAACTTATAAATGCACCCAAAGTTATTTTTTTTCAGGCAGTCGAGGCAGATCATCCCCCCATCCATCATTAATTTGAACTGACCTCATTGTTCACAGTTTAGTGTCTGTAAATTAAAAGGCTTCTTCATGTCATTACTCTTCAGAATCAGGACCCTCAGTCTGCTGGCAGGGTTGGACTTCAAAGCCGAGGCCAGAGAAGAAGAGCTGGAGTCTGTCAACCTGCAGTAATCCAGTCTAAATGAAGACAACAACATGACACTGTCAGAACAGGGCATTTGAACGTTTTTTTTTAACTGTACTTAACGTTTAGTGGTTTATTTCACATACAGGGAATGCACAATGGTTTTAAAAGCTATGTGTGCTATTTGTGTTGTAATATGTTGTAATTGCTTTCCTTCTGTTTAGTGCAGGCCATTGGATTGGGCTGCACAGAAAAGGCAGGTGTGTAGAGTTCAAAGTCACTCAAACCAGGTAAACCTCCAAAGCTCCTGGACATGGTTACTTAATGTGTAAAAGAATCACTTTGTTGTTAATGTGCACGTGCAACTGAATTTTAGAGTGAGCAGCAATAGTTGTAGATCAGCCAGTTTTCCATTATCAAAGTACATTCTGGCAGTAGCTCACACAGAGCCGTTCACCAACCGCCGTGGCTACAGAAGGAGCACTTAGCACTAAGTAAGACTGAGGAGTGAATGAATAATGGACTTGTAAAGAGCTTTGGTTCACACAGTGCATGTGCGTGATGTAGACCTGATGTTTTATCTCTGAAATGTTCTGTAACAGTAACAGACAGTGAGCTGACCTGAGAGTCTCCAGTTTACAGTCTGGACTCTGCAGAAAACCACACAGATGCTCCACTCCTGAGTCCTTCAGGTCCGGGTTTAGACTCAGGATTAGTTCTCTCAGATATGAGGGGTTGGACTTCAGAGCTGAGGCCAGAGAGGAACAACTGGACTCTGTCAAACTGCAGTGACTGAAACTGAATTAAGAACATTTGGTGGTTATTGTTAATATTGTTTTATGATTTAGCTCCAGCCCTGGGAAACAGTATGTGCCCCCTCATTTCTTATATTTCTGCATTTTAGTCACACTGTCCGTTCATCAAAGTCATTTCCCTGTTAGACAAAGATAACTCAAGCAAGTACAAAAATGCTGTTTTTAAAAGATGCATTTATTTATTAAGGGAAAAGTCCAAACCTAACTGGGCCTACGAGTAAAATGAAGTGCTACCCTTGCAGCAACGACTGTAGTCAAACGTTTTAAACATGCTGGTGGAAGTGCCCCACACTTTGAGAAGGACTGATTTAACCTTTTAACATGTTTATTGTATGTTACTTCCCTTCATCCTTGCAGAGGTGTGTGCTGTTTTCTTAAAAGTGCAATGAGTGCAAAGGTGATTTAGTTTTAGAGCTCAGACAGTGAACTGACCTGAGGATCTCCAGTTTACAGTCTGGACTCTGCAGAAAACCACACAGACGCTCTACTCCTGAGTCCTTCAGGTCCGGATTACTCCCCAAACACAAGACTCTAATATGTGAGGGGTTGGACTTTAGAGCTGAGGCCAAGAAAGAACAGCTGGACTCTGTCAAATGGCAGTAACTAAGCCTGGATGAAGAAATAATAGAGATTAATACATTAATAATCCAGTCAGAGTCAAGTCCTGCATGGTAACAGCAGTTTTCTACGGACATTATGCTATTGACACCACATTCAGGGAGGGTTCTGCACAAACCAACAGTTTCCTTCCACATGGAGTCGGAGAAGGGTATCTTTGGGTGGTGGTAGTCTCATACTACAATAATAATAATACAACAAACCAACCTCAGAATCTCCAGTCGACAGTTTGGGCTCTTCAGTCCATCACCCAAGACCTCCATCGCTGAGCTAACTTCTGGGTTTTGACTAAGATCTAGTTCTCTCAGATGTGAGGGGCTGGAGCTGAGCGCTGATGCCACAACTTCACAGTGAATCTTTGAGATATGACAATGCCAAAGCCTGTAAAAAGAAGGTATGATTTAAACAAAACAAGTTACTTCCTGTATTCTGGGGTCAATTTGTATTACAGGCCCCATTCACTGATCTGGCCCCATTCACTGCCCGACTGAGACTTGGGGTTAAATGACGATAATAATTTCAGAATAAAGCCTATTGACAGGGACACTTTTAACCCTGGAGCAAAGATATTACATTTTTTACTAAGCTAAGAAAGAAAGAATTTTTTTAATTGACCATAACGTGGCGTTGGCTGCACGTCTGATTTAAAACTTTAGGGGCACAGAACGGCATACAGTTGAAGTAAAAGTAGTTACAAATGGACTTACCAAGCCTTTCTGCAGTTCCTCACTGCTACAATCATTCTCTGTCTCCCTTGGTCTGATGTGTAGAACTCTGACACATCCAACATATTACAGACCTCCTCTGACATCTGCAGCATGTAGCCCAGAGCTGAACACTGGTTATCAGAGAGCCTTGTGTTTGTGTTCCTTGAAGGCACTAAATCCTGTGCTGAGCAGTTTTTTAACTCTGTCAGACAGTGGAAGATATTGATGCTTCTGTCTGGAGAGACATGGCCTGTCTTCATTTTCTCCAGGTTGTTGATGACTTTTTCTCTTGTCTCTGAGTCACTCTGTGTTGGACCCAGCAGAGCTCCCAGAAGCCTCTGGTTGGACTCCAGAGTGAGGCCGTGAAGGAAGCGCACACACATGTCCAGGTGGCCATTTGGATTTTGGAGAGATTTCTCCATGGTATCTCTGAGAAAGACGTCTAGAGTCGAGTTAGGGTCCCAGTTTTCCAGAAACATATTAATTTCTTCTATGTTGTTGTTGCTAAAGCTGTTGTAAAGGTAAACTGCAGCCAGAAACTCCTGGACGCTCAGATGGATGAAGCAGTAGACTGATTTGTTGTAGATGGTGCACTCCTGTTTGAAGATCTCTTTACAAACTCCTGAGTAGACCAAGGCTTCGGTCAGGTCCAGACCCACCTTCTGCAGGTCCTCTTGGTAGAACATGATGTTTCCTTTCTGCAGATGTTCAAAGGCGAGTCTCCCCAGCTTCAGAAGGACCTCACAGTCGGCCTGAGTCAGCTGTAGGTGACTGGGATGTTTGTACTTGTGCCTCTTCCTCTGAGTCTGCACCAGCAGGAAGTGAGCGTACATGTCGGTGAGGGTCTGAGGCAGCTCATCACTCTGCCCTCCGCGCAACATGTGGTCCAGGACAGTGGCTGTGATCCAGCAGAAGACTGGGATCTGGCACATGCTGTAGAGAGTCTTTGACATCTTGATGTGAGACAAAACTATGTCACATTGCCTTTTCTTAATGAACCTCTTCTTGAAGTATTGGTCCTTCTGGGCTTCAGTGATGAAGCCCCTGACCTCTGTGAAACGGTCCATGTACTGAACAGGGATCTGATTGGCTGCTGCCGGTCGGGAGGTGATCCATATAAGGGCCAAAGGAAGCAGTGACCCTCTGATGAGGTTTACCAGCAGTACGCTGACCTCTGACCTCTGTGTAACCTCAGAGATGAGCTCACAGGTGAAGTCCAGAGTGAGTCTGCTCTCGTCGAGGCCATCGAAGATGAACAGGAGTTTCCTCTGGGCCAGTGTCTGAGCTGTGAGCTTCTGTAGCGGTGGATGGAACACTTGTATCAGCGTCAGCAGACTGTAGCGCTCCTCTCTGACCAGGTTCAGCTCTCTGAACGACAGCGGCACCACCAGGTCCACCTCCTGGTTCTCTAAGCCCTGGGCCCAGTCCAGAGTGAACTTCAGAACTGAGAAGGTCTTCCCCACTCCAGCCACGCCACTGGTCAGCACCACTCTGATGGGTTTCTGATCAGATGTTAATGGTTTAAAGATGTCATGGCACCTGATGGGAGTTTCTTGGACGGTCTTCTTCTTAGAGTCTGCCTCCAGCCACCTCACCTCATGTTGGGCACTGATCTCTTGACTGAAGCCCTCTGTGATGAACAGCTCAGTGTAGATCTTGTTAAGAGAAGTTCTACTTCTTGTTTCAATTCCTTCAGACACCGTTTCACATTTTTCCTTCAGACACCTTTTATAGTCATCTGAAAATAGAAATTGTGCCAAAGTAGTTGTTGTTAGTTTTTTGTATTCATCTTTGTAGAAGAGATGCGTTAGTCTTACTTTTTATAGTGTCGTCAGTCTGATATTTTGGTCTTTTTCCACACTGGGGCCAGGAGTGAGGTGATCCACAGAACAAGTGTTCACAGCTGGTAGAGCCTGGATCACTTAAATCACACCCACACAGACAACAGGGCAGTGGGTCAGAAGGACTCTCTCTGTGGACATTAACAAAACAGCTTTATAACATTTACAGCCTGGTTCCATTTTTAAACATCTTTATTAAAATAAAGACAACTAAATGTATATTGTGGTGTTGGCTGAGGGTTAGAACCTCTAACAGGCTCAGACTTAACACTACAGAAACTTCATCAGAACATAACAGCATTTGTAGAGTCGCTACAGTGAGGAATCACAATTGATGGAATGTTATACATTTATTCTCTATAAATGCACACAGCACTTTGTCTCCATCCATTATATTACATTATTACATGTTTCAGTACCTACAGTTTGACTTGATGCTAGAGGAGCTGCTAGAGCCACTACAACCCAAAAAGAAATTGAAAATGAATGAAGAAAAGAAAAAGTATTATCTTGCAATGCATAATATTTATACAAATTCGGAATTCTTTGTGTTTGTGACTTCACTGTAGCTCATGCTGTACAAAGACAGATGGAGATGATTCTGATTCAACTAAGTCTAATTTTCCAGATTGAAAGATGCAGAAAATGAACATACTACAAAAAAATTAAATTGGTATAAAACTATACCCTAAATACCAAAATGTCCAGCACTCTAAACACAAATGCAACGTGACATGACAATCAATTTGTTATAAATTAAATTGATATTCCTTGAGTTCAGAGAACTGTACAGAGTAAACTCACTGTGTGTGTGAAGGTCCAGGTCCATTCCCGAAGTTTATGGGGTGGTCTAGAGACCACCCACTCTTCACAGACACACAGCTGGGAGCTCTCTGCCTGTAGAAAAATAAAAAGGCAATGGAGCTGTGAATTTTTTTTTTTTTTTTTTTTTTTGCTGTTCTGAGGTATTTTATTTTAAAATTGAGTCTGTAATATGTATGCATTCACAGTAACATGAGTTATGCGTTTAAATGTTCAATAACAGGAATAAATATTATACTAAAACATGTTTCAGTAAAAAACAGCCTTTTCACAACTGTCTTTTCTCTTCTGGAATCACCACAGCAAATCCTCTGCCTCCTGACCTGCACTGAGTTGGCAGACGCAGCGTTGTAGTCAAGTCACCATTTCTCAAGTCCCAGTCATCAATGTGCAAGTCTGAGTCCAAGTCATTAAAATTAAGTCTGAGTCAAGTCCACGTCACCAAAGGAGTCCAAGTCTCAAGTTTAAATTGTAGTCCAGACCATTTAAGCAGGGCCTGATAGGAGTTTTCTTAATTGTGGCAGGATGGAACCTGTGAAATGCAAATTATTACTATTTTAACTTTATCTGTGGTACAAAAATCAAGAGAAACAGGTCTTCGATGAGTCAAGACTATTTTTTAACTGAGTGTGTTCACCTGCTTTGAACTCCAGTGACTTGAACTGCCAGGATTTAGGCTCTAACACACAGCTAAACACACCTTTGAAAAGAGCATTTACCCTGCAGATATACAGAGGTGTATGTGTAACACACCCAGGTTCTGGACACCCAGGTGACCAGATGCAATGTTCCTGTAAAACACAGGGACATGATGAAACAGGCGACTGGTGAAGTTTCTCTTTGCCTCGCTTCTGCCATATTGGAGAGGAGGGCCTTTGACCTCACTATACCGTGCGCCACCTATTAGCGTAAGCTGGTAATTACATCTCAAACACGATTAATTCTAAAGTCACTCTGTCCCATTACAAACAATAGAAAACATAATGTGAATACACATTAGTGTGAGTCACATATGCACTGCATGTGACTGTGACTCAAGAGCAGCATCTATGATCAAGTCCGAGTCCAAGGTGAGTCCAGGGTGACCCCAGATTCACACTGAAAACGTCACGGGGGCATCGCAGCAGCAGATCGTTTTACGAGCGTCTTTTCAAAATCGTCAATTCACACCGAAAGCGTCAGAACTGCGTTTGGACGGCGCTGTGTCTGTGGATCTGCTCCCTGTTTTACCAACATTCATTCCTATCATTGGTGGATATTCTTGCTTCTTCAGATGGTTACGCAGAAATATTACAAACTGATTTTTACCAAACTATTTTTGTTTGAATAAAATGTACTTTTATCTATTTGTAGTACGTGACCAATTACGTTTGTTTTTTTGTTTTTTTATTGAGCTCGCTTGGCGATCAGACAACAGCACTACTATCATTCTAGAAGAAGAATTACAATCTCTGTGTGTCTTAAAGTTAATGTTAAAGTTCTCCACCTCAAGAATTAACTTCTCGTCGTCCATGGTGCAACACTGAAGTCCTTGGTGCGATGCGCGATGTTTACGTCAGTCATACATTTAGAAAACCTTTATTTTGAAAGTGTAGCGGAAGTTTATTTTGACACTTGGTGCCCGTTTCCTGTGTTTCTCCGGCTGTAGCGCTGCCGGTCGACGCGGAGACGCTGGAAAAATAGAACTCCAACCTAATTTGAGCGTAGCGTCGCGGCGTCGGTCGTAAGACGCACGTATGACATCCCCGGTGTGAACTGTCAGAGTGAATAAAACAGAAAGCAATTCACTCGCGTCTGACGTGACGCTGCAGTTAAGCGCTGCTGCTGCTTTGGTGTGAATTGGGGGTGAGTCCAGGGTGCGTAAGTCCGAGTTCAAGTCCAAGTCCTCAGCATGAACCTCAGAAATCAATAGTTGTATCTCAGAGTCGAGTCACAAGTCCCGAAAATGAAGCCAATGTCCATCTATGGCAGTGGTGTCAAACTCAGTTCATGGTTCGGGCCGAAATTCAACAATCATAGTAGGTCACAGGCCGAACATGACATAAATAAAGAAATTATAGTATAAAAGTGTACATTTAAATTGTATAATTTTTATAGTTATTTTTGGACAAAGGGCACTGTGTAATATGCTTTGCAGATTTCATTCATTCATTTCATTAAAAATGGTATTTATATTTTAATATAACAAACCTATCAGGTGCTGATATAATACTGTCTCACTTTTTTAAAATTTGATGACAGGAGCTTGTGTCAAAAACATTTTTAGTGTAGCCCTGCTCAAGGCCAGAAGACCACAAGCATCTCATAAATCCAATACTAATAACTAGTATTAAAACACGTTTTATTCCTAGTCTTGTTGCTGAATTGTGGACAATTAACCTATTTTGTTGTAAAATGCTCAGTCCAGCTTTTTTTTAGTAAGCATTTCACATTTGTTGTCTTTTTCACACATTTGAGACCTGTCGCTTTTATTAAAAATGAGCATTTATTTTTTATGAAGTGGTAATATATTTTTATCTTGTTACTATGTTTAATTTGCTTCTACCACTGCATTCTATAATTTTTATACACAGTGTCCCAACATTTAGTTTGCGTCTGTTATAGTTCTGTGAAGACAAGGGGACACAGAACTGTCCTCTGTCCAGAGCTGATCAGTGCTGTGTCCTCTGTGAGCTCACAGCAGCTTCACTTTGTGACTTTGCTTTATTAAACCCCCAGCTCTGCTGTGAGACCACACTCCTTTACCTTCTGGAGCTTCTGCTTTGTCCAGCTTTTTGTTCTTGTTGTGACTTTTGCTTCAGAGCGTGTTCTTTACTGAGCCTGTGGCCACATTAGCTCTACATTAGCTCTACATTAGCTTCACATTTAGCGCAGCTCTTGAGTCCACAGACAGTCTCTCTTCCTCCAAGTGGATTTAAAAGCCCTGCTCTCACTCTTCACTTTTCCTCTGTTCAGTTATTTCGGGGTAAAGTCTCTCTGAAGCACGTGCACGGAGCAGCTCTGTCAGAGATGAGACAAGTCATAGCAGCAGTGGGGAGAAGCGGCGCGCTACGGAGCTGCTGCAGTGCATTATGGGACTCGTAGTTCTCGCGGTAAAAATGCTAAATAGCGATCAAAACCTATTAATTGAAATTAGAAAATGTCTCGCAGGCCAGACAGAAAGGTCTTGCGGGCCAGATTAGGCCCGCGGGCCGTATCTCTGACACCCCTGGTCTATGGCGAGACGTTTTATGTCAAGAACAAGGCTAGGCATTTATTCTCTACAACAGCCATTCCCAAAGTCAAGACTGTCGTGGCCCCCTTAAATTTCCGAAAATCCCTCGTGGACCCCCAATGATAAAACTTCTCTCCATCCAAAAGACTCTGCCATGTTTTTCTCTATACATTTTTTTTAATAAAAACATTACAAAAACACTGATTATTGACTAAAAGTTGTTTTAAAGTAATATTTTAAAACAAGTACACAACTGTAATTAATTTCAAATATTTTTTATGTACTTAATGTTTTTAGGTACTTAATATTTTCATGGACTTTTTATATTTTTGTATGTTTTGTTTTTATGAACCAAAACCATGTGTCTGAAGCAGGGCTGCACAATATATCACAAAATTATCGTTATCGCAATATCAGCAAACGCAATATCTGTATCACAAGAATCTAAATATATCACAATAAAGCTGTGGTCTTCCATCTGACAGAGATTTACACTGAAGAATCATTTTCCACCAGAGCCTTAAAAGAACATGTGTTGTGACTAAATAAAAATGTTTAAAAAAGTCCAGTTTTAGCGGTAACACTGGTCTACAGCAAAATGCTTCCGGAACAAAAGTAGTGAAATGTTTCTTGGATTAGGTCACTAATAAAGAAAAAGTAAGTGAGAAGTGCAGATTGGCTGTAGTTTCCAAGAAACAGTATTGGGTCAAAATAGGACATTTATGCAAAATAAGGCAAAAACGGTAGTTTATCAGAAGGTACAGTGTCTACAAGCAACCAGTTCTATCTGAAAGCTGCACATTCAATACATTCATTTTAATATGGCTAGAGTTTTGACATAAAATGTTTTGTTTTTATTTGCAGAAATCTCTCTCTTGGAAGTAGACAAAATGCATGCATGTAGAGAAATTAAATATTTTCAAAATATAAATATTATTTTTAAGCAAAAATGCCAAAATCTGTTGTATAAACAGATGTGATTTTGATGTGAAACAATATCATTAAATATCTTGAATACATTAGCTAACCAGCACAGTTATCAATTGATTTTCAGTTCATTTTATCAAAATAAATGAGATTTAGCCACTTTTATCTTGGAAGCAGATCGAGTCCAAACATTTGTAGACCAGTGTTATTTAATTAATTTAGTCACAGCTTAGCCTTGTTTTATTCCTGGTTTAGTCTGTGTTAAGTTTTGATTTTGTCGCTGTTTTGACTTGTAAATACAGGAACTTACATTTTTGTGAAATGTGGTGAATTTAACTTACTATGTTTGAAAAGTAGGCTCTATTTTCAAATATCGCAATAATATCGTTATCGCAATTTTCAACAGTTATCGAATATCACGTTTTTTCGTCCTATTGTGCAGCCCTAGTGTCCTGGCCTCGCTGAGCACTGTAGCTGCTGACATTTACTCAGCTATTCAGGTAGCTAAACACTCTCTCATTCGTCCGCCAAGAAATACTCAAGTTGGTCTTGTAGCAGGTTTTAATGAGACAAGTGTAAAACTGAAAGACATAAAATACAACAAATGAAAGCTAAGCAAATTACAAAATTACAACTAACATAAAATTACATCATATAAGTCTCAAATATTAAATTATTACTTACAGACGATGCCGCTCTGCAGTTTAAACCAAAGAAAAGACAACAGCATGGCCCTCATGGCTTAGCATATGATCGTAAGTGAAATTGAAACTTAACTCTGCTCAAAACAAATTGCTATAATAACATCAGCCACTAGATGGCTACAGGGAAGCACTAAAACAAAGTGGTTCCATTACACTCCCCGCCTGGCGTCTTTAAGAGACGCCACTATATTAATTGTCCATATCAGTGGGGGATAATAGGAGGACGAGCTCTGAGATTGGTCGACTGAACGTCTTGACACCTTGCTGTCGCACAACTTTAACGTCCACTTTCCTTATCAATCCATCCTTGCTGGGATATGTCTTCTCAATAAGACCCATTGGCCATTCATTGCGCTTGGTGTTAGAGTCTTTTAGGAGAACCACATCTCCTTCCTTGAGGTTGGGTTTCCTTGTGAGCCACTTTTGCCGCATTTGTAATGTGCATAGATACTCTTTACGCCATCTAGACCAGAATGCGTCAGCCAAAACTTGAACTCTCTTCCAATGACTCTTGAAAATGTCTTTGTTTGAGAGGCTTTCTGGAACAGGAGGTGGAGCCCCTGTCTTTTGTGTTAGAAGCATTGCCGGGGTCAAGACCAGAGGGGCCTCTGGGTCAGTGGAAATCGGGACCAGGGGTCTGGTATTGACTATAGCTGTAACTTCAGCCATAAGAGTCTCTAAGACTTCATGAGTGAGCTGGGAACGTTTAACATCTAGGAGCAAAGCATCCAAAATACGACGAGAAACCCCAATCATTCGCTCCCATGTCCCGCCCATGTGAGACGCGTGGGGTGGGTTAAACTCCCAGGTACATCTCTGTTCAAGCAGATAGTCTTTGATGGTGGAATCAGCATTCTGTATTGACAACTTCAGCTCATTACAGGCACCGATGAAGTTAGTCCCTCTGTCTGACCTAAGTTGTTTAACAGGTCCTCGAATTGAGAAGAATCTCCGCAGGGCATTAATAAAGCTAGAGGAGCTCATTGTTTCCACTACCTCTATGTGGATGGCCCTAGTGGACATACACGTAAATAGCACTGCCCACCTCTTATTGTTGACTTGGCCCCCACGTGTGCGTCTTGCCACTATTTCCCAAGGACCAAAGACGTCTAGGCCCACGTAGGAGAATGGTGGATCCACTTTGAGCCTTTCTTCTGGTAAGTCGGACATGAGCTGGTGTTCAGACCACCCACGCAACTTTCTGCAATGAATGCACTTGTGAATGATGCTGCTTATGAGGCGCTTCCCTGCAACTAACCATAGGCCACTGGCACGTATGGCTCCTTCTGTTAGATGCCTTCCTTGGTGTTTCACCTTCTGGTGATGATAGCGCACAAGCAGGATTGCTATGTGATGTTTGTTGGGAATTATGAGAGGGTTTGCCTCATTCTTGTGCAGCTGAGAATGTCGCAGACGTCCTCCTACTCTCAGAAGGCCTGCACTGTCAATGAATGGAGTGAGTTTGAGAATAGGACTGTTCCTTGGGAGACTTTGTTCCTTCTCAATAGCTGAAACTTCTTGTGAGTAGCACTCTTGTTGTACTGTGTAAATGATCAAGCGCTCTGCTTTGTCCATTTCTGAGGAAGAGATATTATCACAATAATGCCAGCCGGTGTAACTGCCACTGTTATTGCGTGAGAAACTTCGAGCAATATGGATGAGTCTGGCAACTGCTTTGAGGAGAGATTTCCAGCTGGAAAATCGTAGGAAACGACTTGAAAACAGCTTTGAATTTGAGATCTCAGAGGTCGTATTTGTGATATTCGCTCGGATCTCTGTGTCACTGTCTGGATTGAGAAGCGCATAGTCTTCATTTGAACTGATTCTTGTCATGTCAGAGTCTGTGAGGAAACTCGGTCCAGTAAGCCATAGTGTGTTGACAAGCTCTGCTGCTACAACTGACCTTGAGCCGCAATCAGCTGGATTAAGCTCTGTGGGCACAAATCTCCACTGGTTAGGCTGGGACACCTGTCTGATACGCTGCACTCTGTTACTGACAAAGACGTAAAACCGCCTTCTCTCATTGTGAATGTAGCCTAATACCACCTTGCTATCAGTGAAGTATCTGACTGCATCCAGTTTCAGGTCAATTTCATGAATGATCGCTTCAGCTACTTCCACTGCCAGGACAGCGGCACAGAGCTCTAACCTAGGGACAGTTAGCTCAGGTTGAGGGGCAAGTTTAGCTTTGCCTAAGATAAAGCCTACTTCATGATGTCCATCTTCATGGGTGGCTCTTAAATATGCAACGGCTGAGATTGCTCGGATTGAAGCGTCTGAGAAAACGCAGAGCTCTGTTGCTTTGGCTTGTGTAACTGGAAATGAGACATATGTTCGTGCAATATGCAGGTCTTTGAGAACTGAAAGTGATTCTTGCCATCTCCTCCATTCTTCATACTTTGTTTGAGGCAGAGGCGCATCCCACTCTACATTTTCAGATGTAATGTCTCTGAGGAGCATCCTTCCCTTGATGGTGATTGGCGCTAAAAGGCCCAAGGGGTCAAACAAGCTGTTAACTGTAGACAGCACACCACGTCTTGTGAATGGTTTATGATTTTCAGGGACCTTGAACGTAAAGGCGTCGGTCATGATGTTCCAGATGACACCAAGACTGCGCTGCACTGGAAGATCGTCTGCAAACAGGTCCAAGTCTTTAATGTCCTTGGCTCTGTCCTCTACAGGAAAGTGATTAATAACATCCACATTGTTAGATGCTATCTTGTGTAGACGCAGGTTTGAGGTGGCTAACATTTCTTGGAGTTGCTCAACTGTTTTAGTAGCCTCAGTTTCTGATGTGAATGACAGCAGGGCATCATCCATGTAGAAATGTCTCTCCACCAACTGGATGGTTTGGCTGTCATAGATCTGCTCCATTTCCTTTGCTGCCCTCCGGAGTCCATAAATGGCTATTGCAGGGGAAGGACTATTCCCAAATATATGGACTCTCATGCGGTATTCGACCACCTCGTTGCATGGATTGTTGTCGCGGTACCACAGAAAACGGAGCATGTCTCGGCAGTCTTCTTGAACCACAAAGCAGTGGAACATCTGCTCTATGTCAGCTATCACTCCTATGGGTCCTGTTCTGAACCTCATTAGGACTCCAAGGAGGCTGTTATTAAGGTCCGGGCCCTGCAGCAGAACATCGTTAAGAGAGACACCTTCATATTGTGCGGATGAATCAAATACAACACGTATTTGGCTAGGTTTTTGTGGATGGTAAACTCCAAAGGTGGGTAAATACCAGCGTTCCTTTCCTTCTTCGAGTGGAGGTGCAAGCTCAGCGTGATGATTGTCGAACAGCCTTTGCATGAACTCAAAGAAGTGTTTTTTCATTTCAGGTTTCTTTTGGAAATTCCGCTCCAGAGAGGTGAAGCGTTTCACTGCATACTCTTTGTTGTCAGGAAGCCTGCGACGAGGATGTCGGAATGGTAAAGGGGCAACCCAACTATTTGAGTCATCTTGGAAGAAGCCTTTTTCCATCATTTCCAAGAAGCACTTGTCTTCGATAGAGGGCGCTATCTGATGATCATGTATCATTCTCAAAAAGGTTGAGGTGTTCGATGTTTCGCCATAGAGGTCTCTAATTTTGATTTTGTTCTCACACTCAGAAAACATACTGGGTCTCCCATTGTCAAATATGCATGTCTTCATGCTACTCACTGTTGGAGGTCCATGCATGCCATTGATGCAGACATCGCCAACGATCACCCAGCCGAGATCGAGTTTTTGAGCGAAAGGTTCATTGTTTTGGCCGTTTATCTGTTTCCGTACCTTGTGTACTTTTAGCAGGTCTCTCCCTATCAGTATTAGAATTTCAGCTTCAGGATCGAGAGGAGGGATTTCTGAGGCTATTCTCTTTAGATGTTTGTGGTGATATGCAGCTTCAGGTGTCGGGATCTCTGCCCTATTGTTCGGGAGTTGGTCACATTCAATCAGGGTTGGAATAGGCAGACATGTTTCTTTGTCCAGAGATTCTATGACATAACCATGGGCTCTTCTACCATATGCCTGCATAGCACCCATACAAGTTGTCATATTGTAAGGTGCCTCAGTCCCATGAATATTAAACATGTCAAAAAACTCACTCCTGGCTAGAGACAGGTTACTCTGGTCGTCTAAGACCACATACATCTTTTTAATCCTGTTGCGTTCACCAGAAGGATACACATTGACCAGAGTAATCTTAGAGCATGATTTACTGCTACCACCTACACCACAGACTTTAGTGCAGTTTGAGGAGATCTCCTCTTTAGTCTCTTCCTCCCCGCCGTCCTCTGTGCAGGGTGCAGGCTGAAACGAGCTTTGAACAGAGCTTGTTCTGCCGGGGTGGAGGGCACTTACATGTTTGTCACTTGCACATTCTAAACATTTGATATGAGCTTGGCAGTTTTTTGCTTGATGACTTGTAGAAGCACAGCACCGGAAACAGATCATGTGTTCTTTGATAATTTTTTTCCGGTCATCGAGAGGCATTTTAAGGAACCCTCGGCATTTACTCAACGGATGAGGTTTATTATGGATTGGGCATTGCTTTTCTGGATTAACTGGGTCCTTTCCTGCAGATTTAGGAGATGTGGATGTCTGACTCTGTACTATGTTTGTCTTATGAACAGAGACAGGTCTGATTGCTGTGTACCTCTCTTTTTTCTGAGGAGTACTAGAGGTTGAAAGAAGATTAAAACTGGGATCATTCCTATCTTCAGCTTCTCTACCAATAAATTCTTTGAAGAAAGAGAATGGTGGAAAAGACACGCTGTGGTCTCTTTTGTATTTGGAGCCTTGTGACATCCAGCGTTCTTGTAGTTGGTATGGTAATTTCTCCACAATTGGCTGTAGTCCTCTAGCTGTGTCCAAGTAGGCTAATCCACACAAATTCCCATCTTGTTTTGCAATCTCTAGCTCTTGGAGAAGATCAGCTAGTTCTTGAAGCTTTCTGCTATCTCTTGACTGAATTTTGGAAAATGCCTCAACTCTGGAGAAGAGCGCATTCTCAATGGCCTCTGGAGAGCCATACATTTTGTCAAGTCTTGTCCATATTGCTTTCAATCCAATCATGGGCTGTTTTGTATTGACTGCTCTTATTCTGGATGCATGCTCACTTGACTCTTTACCAAGCCATTTCACTATCAGGTCAATCTCTTCACTAGGTCTAAGTCCAAGTGGTTCTATGGCACTGATGAATGAAGCTCTCCATGCTTGATAATGTTCTGGAGTGTCATCAAATTTAGTTAGACCAGATGTAATAACTTGGTTGCGTGCTAAAAACCTTGCCAGATCAAGAGTGTGATTCTCTTGTATGCCACCAGGTCTGTATTGAAAGGCTGACTGGGTTGGAGGGCAAGCTTGAGGCACTTGGTTTGTTGGATAGTTACTGCTATGCAATATCTCCTCTTTAACAGGGTACGGGCTGAAGGTAGAAGACTGTTGTTTAACATAATCTCCTGTCCTATCCAGAACATGCACAGGAAGAGGAGCGAAGTCACTTGACTCTGCATATTGTTGGTTATTATCATTGGATGGCAGTACTGCATATGGGAATGAAACAGTCTTTTCATCCTTGTGAGCATATTGGCTGAAGTTAGATGACTGCTCTTTTACATAGTCCTCTGTCCTTTTCAGCATGTGCCTAGCTAAAGGAGCTTGGTCTAATGGCTCCCTGTATTGTTCTGCTCCCATATCAGTTGCTGCTGCTTCTAGTACAGCCGCTTCTGCATTAGCTGCTTTAACTTCCCTTTCCAAACTGAGTGCACGTAGAGAAGCTTCTATTTTTGTTTTTTCTAGCTGGATGGTGGTTTCTTTCTCCAAGAACTCTAGTTTAGCTTTTGCTGCTTCCGCCTTAGCACGAGCTTTAGCTGCAGCTAAACTGGCTGATGAGCTTACAGTTGAGCGTGATACTCTAGAACGGGTGGAATATACTGAACTCATCTCAATAATGTCTTGACTTGCTTGTGGTTGTTGTACATCACTTGCCTTTGGTTCTTTAACTTCGTTGTCCATGGTTTATGTGTTGTCTCTTTTTCCTTGGATTCTTTTCTTTTCACTTGGGACGTCTTTTTACTGTCCTGGCCTCGCTGAGCACTGTAGCTGCTGACATTTACTCAGCTATTCAGGTAGCTAAACACTCTCTCATTCGTCCGCCAAGAAATACTCAAGTTGGTCTTGTAGCAGGTTTTAATGAGACAAGTGTAAAACTGAAAGACATAAAATACAACAAATGAAAGCTAAGCAAATTACAAAATTACAACTAACATAAAATTACATCATATAAGTCTCAAAGATTAAATTATTACTTACAGACGATGCCGCTCTGCAGTTTAAACCAAAGAAAAGACAACAGCATGGCCCTCATGGCTTAGCATATGATCGTAAGTGAAATTGAAACTTAACTCTGCTCAAAACAAATTGCTATAATAACATCAGCCACTAGATGGCTACAGGGAAGCACTAAAACAAAGTGGTTCCATTACACCTAGTCTGAAATAATAAAAAATAAAAATTGAAATTGAAATATAGACAGCCTCTGGGGCCCCCCCATAGTACCTTTGTGGACCCCCAGGGAGCCCCAGACCCCACTTTGGGAACCACTGCTCTACAAGGCTCTGTAATGTTTTGCATAGTTTGCAGCAAACTGATTTTAGAGAGCTTTTATCACTGTCAAGGACAATTGTTTTCCTTTTTATTTTCAAAACAGTTTTCAATGATACTTGAAAAAGAACCACCACCTTATGGCAACCACCTTTTTTTTTTTGTGGACCAAAATATGGAAAACAAATGAGTTTTACATAAATACATGTAATAGATGCAGCTGTTACATTAACAAAAGTACACTTACTGTAATTCCAAATTTTTATATTAACTTGTGAAGTTTATGTGTCAGTCTAGATTGTCTTAATTGTTGGTAAATAAGAAATTAGGAAAATAAATTATACATTATGAAAATCTGTTGAAATATTAGAACAATAATTACATGACTAAGTGTAACCATGCTCCTGTAGATCCCTGCGAAGGCGTTAACTCACTGTGTGTGTGGAGGTCCAGGTCCATTGCTGAAGCTTATGAATCGGTCTAGAGACCACCCACTCTTCTCAGACACACAGCAGGAGACTGGAGAAGCTGCTCTCTTCCTGCAGAAAATCACAAGGAGCAGAGAGCTTTGGTGCTGGGTATGGCCCTTTTGCATTTTATTTTTTTTTTTTTAAATCAATTAAAATAGATTACATCTGATAATCTACACAGCTAGGCTCTGGGTAAGCTGCTCTATATCATTAATCTACATTATAAATACTTGTCAAATATTCAGTATTTTATTTTATTAATAGTACTGTATTTTCTGGACTATAAGTCGCACTTTTTTCCATAGTCTGGCTAGGGGTGCGACGTATACTCAGGTGTGACTTATATATTAAAATATTTCAGGTGTTGGTTAGAGGGCGCTCTAGGCTTGTGTACCAGCATCTGCTGCACCTGTACCACTGACAATTTAAAATGTAAACATTAGCGCTAACAACTTAGGCTATAAAGACAACTGAGAAAGAGCGGAATAATTGGAAATGGAACTGATGCTGAGTCTGACGACAGCCACGCAGAGGAGGAAGCGGCGCTTCGTCTACCTCCGGAGTTGGCGGAGTTGTTCAGAAGCGACACCGAGGATGAAGAATTTAAAGGATTTAGTGATTAGGAGTGAGATGGTGAGTTTGGTGAACTTGTTATATTATGTTCTTTATGCTATAGTTATGTGGATAACTGTTAATATATTACGTTAACATACGAGACACCTATTCAGTTCGTTGTTTATGCTTCATGTAGCTGAATAACCATCAATGTGTTACGTTAGCATAGCGCACACCTATTCAGCTGTTGTTCTCTATTCTATTATTACTATAACTTGCCTTTCAACATGAAATGTCTGTTCTTGGTGTCGGATTTTGTAAAATAAATGTCACCCAAAAAATACTACTAATACTACTACTACTAATATTACTACTAATACTAATACAAACTTATAGTCCAGTGCGACTTATATACTTTTTTTGTTCTTCATTATGCATTTTTTGGCTAATGCTACTCATACTCTGGAAAATACGGTAATATATTTTGCTTCAATTTTTCAAAAAGGTAAAAAAAATATTTTTTTTAAAAATATTTTTCATGTTGACAATGAACGAAGACAGACCACATACAAGAACTAGGCTATACAACACAATATGCTTATTTTTGTTTATGTACATTATTTAGACAATAAAAATTAGTGTAGTTCATGAATTAACTTTCATCATGAACAACACAGTTTCTGCTGTACTCACAGTGTTCTAGTGGGCTGCAGCTCAGGTGCTGTTACCTGAAGATACCTCCATGATGATCACACTGTTCCTCTGTGGGACTTCCCTCTCCAGTTTTCGTGTCTGTGATTGAATAAAACAAGGTCACATCACAGATGTTCACACAGGTCACATGCTGCCAGTCCATCATGGGCCAGACTTAACCACACTAGCTTCTTTTCATCTGTGTCCCAGGACAAGTATGAATTAAAACTGGACATTTGGAAACAAGTGTTTGTGTGTCTAAGTGTTTTTAACTAAGGGCAAACAGACATCAAGAGATGACAGCTCACTGGCAGCACCCCAAAAAATGTTTAGTTGATTTCTTTCCTGTTGCAACATGCACGAGTGAAAACCAACATACAGTCTATGATTAGATTCAGTTTTACTTTAACACATGTTCTTTCCTCTTGGTTAGATGTGATGTTTAAATACACAAAATGAACTTGTGATCATGCTGAGAGGAAACCAATGCATACAACCCAATCAGCCATAACTTTATGACCACTGATGGGTGAAGTGACATATTATTTTTTCTTCATGGCTCGTTACTGAGTTGGATATTAGGACACAAGTAAACATTTTGTCCACAAAGGTAACGTGTTAGAAGCAGAAAAGAAATTTGGCAGACTTACTGCTGACTTCCTCTAAAATAAATCTGTAACTGATTTCATAAAATGATAAAGCTAAACTTTGATTGTTTATATTTCTGCAACTTTCACATCTATTTTATTTTAACCACCAAGCTAAACCTGAAGTGACCAGTTTCCTCTGTCCTTTGGAGTGATCTACTTTATCAGCTCCTTGCCAAGTGTTTTTCCAATTTGTTAAATTCCCCACGTGCTCCGAAGCCTGTGGATCATCCAGATTGCCCACAATGCATTGCTACCACTCACATTTTTGCAAACTTTATTTAACAATTAAGACAAACTTAAATATTAAAGTCCCTACAATAAAAACAATAAAATATAATACTACTGTGTCCTACACTGCAGGAACAGGATAAATTTAAAAAACACATTTTAGGCTCTGCATGGAGGAAAGTCTTAATAGTTTTTGCTGTTTCTGATGATTCAATTTTAACTGCTGCTTCTTTCTGAGCAAGTTCACAAGAACACCTTGCTTCTTTTAATGAACATCACACACAATCTAACTAATTATTATTACCATCAACATCACTAAGCCAACATAATCACTTATTACAATTGGTAAAAAAGCAGGAAACTGAGGCATTCAAAAAGATAGGAATTATTAAAAGGTCTTTATTATCACATGGCTGGTGAGTTAAAACAATGCCAACGCGTTTCGGCTCTTGGGCTTTCATCAGGACAAACTCAAGATGGCTGCCAGCTTTAGAACCTGTTGGCCTTGGTCACATGCACAGAAGGGGCTGGTTCTCAGTCACCTGGTCCATGACGTAAGCCAGGATACAAACAGCTCATTACTTAAAAAGATTAAGACAACATTTCTTTACTATACATCATAATAAATTTTCAATTTAATATACTTTATAGAAAAATATACATATAGTAATTAAACGAGGGGAGCTATTAGCGAGAGAAAGGGGAAAAATCAAGTTCCCCATTCAGACCTGGATATTGTGTAGCTTTGAGGTCATAAATCCAAAAGGACTATATAGGATATAATATTAAATCTTTTATTAATTGTAACACCACTTATGTGGTATATAGACTTGAATGTCCATGTGGATGTTTTTACATCGGCAGAACCAAACACAAACTCAAAGCCAGACTGAGCACAAACAGACCGTTAGGACCCGGAATCCTCTGTACCCCATGGCAATGCATTACAAAAACACTGACCATGGCAGATGTAATACTCTACAAATCTGTGGTATTGAGCATATTCATGAGTCTGTAAGAGGAGGTGATAGGCTCAAGAAGCTCCTACAGAGAGAGTCCTTTTGGATTTATGACCTCAAAGCTACACAATATCCAGGTCTGAATGGGGAACTTGATTTTTCCCCTTTCTCTAGCTCATAGCTCCCCTCGTTTAATTACTATATGTATATTTTTCTATAAAGTATATTAAATTGAAATTTTATTATGATGTATAGTAAAGAAATGTTGTCTTAATCTTTTTAAGTAATGAGCTGTTTGTATCCTGGCTTACATCATGGACCAGGTGACTGAGAACCAGCCCCTTCTGTGCATGTGACCAAGGCCAACAGGTTCTAAAGCTGGCAGCGTCTCGAGTTTGCCCTGATGAAGGCCTAAGAGCCGAAACGCGTTGGCATTGTTTTAACTCACCAGCCATGTGATAATAAAGGCCTTTTAATAATTCCTCTCTTTTTGAGTGCCTCAGTTTACTGCTTTTTTACCAGTGTTGATGCTGATCCCTACACTGAAGAGCACCAAAAGGACATCATTTTAACAAACTCATCACATCCAAGTAGCGCTCTTGCGTGCTATACTTTGATGAACACTTATTACAATTGTCATGCTTAATAGTATATTAGACATAATCGGAAGAATTACTTATACTTAACTAATATATTGATATATGATGATATATATACGATGGTAAAATGAATTATAACAGTAATACTTATATTAACATGTATTATAAGCATAAAAAAACTGCATAAACAGCAACCACTTACCTCAGCGACAGAACTATTCCACAGACAACACCCGGAGCTTGTTCCTGACTCTGGGAGAGCAAAGTCCACGCAGCGACCCACAGACCAGCCTCCGCCCTGGAGAAAAGCAAGTACCGGCGCGCACACCCTGGGGTGTTCCTCAAACCCTTGCCTTGCCTTGATTACATCACAGGAAGCATCCACGTCATCATCTGTCGCCCAATGTGTGTTCCAGAGTGTTTCTCAAAGCCCAGGTAAACCTTGCCTTGCCTTGAAAGTGATTTCCTCCAAAGCTATGGAGCGATATTTGTTCCACCTTCGTGCGCGTGAAGAGTGAGTGTTGAGCGCATGCAGTGTGTTGCGAGCGCATACTTTACCATTTGAAATGAGAATAATAATTTGAGCACACAAACCTTTGTTCCGTGCGCGCTCAACTCTGCCTACACACTCGCTCAAAGTCTACCTAGGTGCTCGAGTAGGTGGATGCCCGCTCGCGCAACATCTTTGCTCGCACGACACCTCATTTCTGCTCACGACTCTGGCTCTGCGCTCGCTCGAGGTGGCACAGGGCAAACTAGGATTGTTGCGAGCAGCACAGCCAATCACAGACTGGCATTCACAAATGTTTCTGATTGGCTGTCTTATATCCAATCATTTATATCAGGGGTGTCAAACTCAATCGGAGCTGGGGCCAAAATTCAGAAAACCAGTCTTGGTTGTGGGCCGAATAAGAGAATTGTATAAATAATAAAGCCAGCCTACTGTATTTTTGTTCTCAGTTAGGCTACAATAGGCTTTTTAACATAGAATAATACTTCCCCACAGAACTACAGCTGTAGATTTGTGGTTTTAAGGGGCTTTGTAGTTTTGTTTTAAATCAGAACTTGGAACTCAACAAATAACAACAAATAGGCCACAGACTACTGACTAACAGTGGCCAATGATTTATGAAGTATTATTTACTGCCACAGTTACCTAACTCCTCATATAAGACAGGTGTTTTCATCAGGTCCACTCTGTTTTACTGTGACAGTGGGAACTACCAGCAGATAAATATTTAGGTGCATGTCATGCCCCTGATGTAAGCCCAGCACAACTTTAAGCTGAGTCAGCTCCTACACACAAACACGTATTATAGGCTTATTTAACATTTATTGAGCAAACTACTGTCCACCTCTCTGTCCTCTGCAGGACACAGTGTGAGCAGGATTATACCTCTTTCTGGGCAGGTTTAGCTCGCTGTGTGTTAATGAGTGCATTAGAGCACAAGTAGCGACAGAGAGAAAGGAAAAAGAGCGACGGAGGGCAGTGCTGTGAATGAACTTAGACAACTCTCTGCTGATAACTTGGTTTTACTGACACAACTTGGTTTTCTGTTTTTAAAGACGTACGGTTTGTAAAGGAGATGTTCTTACACTGCTGTGCGGTTGGAGCGTGGTTTTATTACTGCTACATGAGCTCAACAAACAAAGTGTAGAGAGTTTACAGAGAGTCCCAGTGTTTAAGAAGCTCCTGCTCTCACTGAGCCCTCTTTGTCCATTTCTTTTGTGGAAAGTTAAATTTCCTGTTGGAGAATCCTTCACTCTCTCTCTGCTCCTGCGGCTCGTTAAACGCCGCTCGCTAAAACAGCGGGGGAGGGGCAGTGCCGGCGCGCAGCGGCGCCGCTTCTGCAGTGCATTATGGGAGATGTAGTTCAAACAGATCGAGCACAATATATCGGCGGGCCATTATTAATATAAAATGGAAATGATCTCGCGGGCCAAAAGAAATTATCCTGCGGGCCACATTTGGCCCGCGGGCCAGAGTTTGACACCTGTGAATTATATCAAATACAGCAACGGTGGGAACGCCCACTCGTCTATGATGCAGTTTATAAAAGATTAAATAAGTGATAAATATTTAAGTATTGTATTAATATAATCCACATGTAAAGATTTCACAAGTCTATCTGAAAAAATGACACTAAACCCAGTCAGGAGGTGTGACTGTGGTGATGCTGCTCCTCTGAAGTCTGTTCCATTGCCGTTTATCTGAACCAAGGCAGGACACTTGCCTTGGATTAGAAGGAAGTGGCTTTGGAGGAAATCACTTTCAAGGCAAGGCAAGGCCAGGTACCTGGGCTTTGAGAAACACCCCTGGAAGTGAAGCGGAAGAACTGGGCCAGGTGCGTTCACGGGCCGACAGCAAGTACGAAATTACAGTGCCCCAAGTAAAAACCACTCGGTTACACTGGCAAATGAGAAACACCCAGGGCTATGGGAAGCCAGTTTAACATTTAATAGCAAATCTGGATATGTAATACAGAGCTCTAGAACCTAGCTTCTCCTTGTCTAAACTACAATTTCAGATATCCATAATAACATTCCTCCTATCCACACTTTAGACTAAGGATATCCACAACGTCATTTCGCCTCGGACAGATGACGTCACGTTTTCCATTCATTTCTATGGGTGACGACATTAGAGATATCCGTAATTCAATTATGGATATCCACAGTCTTAATTATGGATATCTACTACTGAATTACAGATATCCATAACTCCAGTTTGAGATAACTACAATGTAATCTCAACTAGTCATAATTCTACTTAAAGATATCTTTTAATTAAAGATATCCACAGTGATCTTCATAGATATCCAAATGTGTGTTTTGACTATCCAGAGATTTTATTAGATATCTTAAACATAAGACTGTGTTATTACTCAAAGCAGAGTAAATGTTATGTTGTTCTTAGTTGTTGTACTGTATTATGATAATATTTTCATGTTCATTTCAAGGGAAATCACAATAGGTTTGTGATTTGGTGGGAGTTTAACTGCTGTAAATCTGATTTATATAAGTTTAATTTGGTTTTCTGGTGTATTATGTTAAACTGGTGCATTTATTTTGAAAAAATGTCAGTCAGTGTCAGTTTTGTTAGTAAATGTGAGCAGAGGTGGGTAAAGTAAAAGTCAAGTAAAAAGTCAAACAGAAAAAGTCATCCCAAAAGTAAAAATTTGGTGAAAAAAACTACTGAGTAACTGTTTGGTACATATGATTTTTGTTTTAGTGTTGACATAATCAGACAAAACATATAAACAATTTTGCAAATTCTGCTATTTCCAAAGGATAAAAATGTGTAAAAAATAAATAACATCAACATAAAATAAAGCTGAAACCGCAGAAGGGAAAAACCTGCTTGCATTCTTTTTTGGTGATATGTTTTATGTTTCTCAAAAACCTTTTATAATACAGTTGTAATAAACTTTAACACATAGACCAATCTATAATATGTAGTCCCTTTTTATTGACGTCTTGGGAAAAAAAAAAAAAAAACATAGGAGTGCAATAATCCTCTATAAGTGAGAGAATTTATTACGTTTATTTGCTTAATTAAAAAAAAAAAATTAAAGAAAAACCCCCAACACACTTGAACTGTGTGAGAGAATATTTACAAAAAAAAAAAAAAAAAAAAAAACAGACATCAGGACATAATAAAAATTTAATTTGTGCTCTCCATAGATAAAAATTCATCCAAAATTTAAAATGACCAAACCAAAAATCTGTACCAAAACATGACCTGAAATCAACTGATAAAAATGTTTTATTCATTAATTAATCCATCATTTAAACAGTGTAGGCCTACAGGATGTTGTATTATCATCTGAAACTCAGCAATAGGTTTTTTTTTTTTAAATGTAGTGTCTTATGCACTTTATAAAGATTTTTACATTTAAACTTTGATTATACTTTAATTATCATACCTTTTATATGTTCATATGGAATATTTAAATACATGGAAACCCACTCATTATGAAGTTAATATCTGGTTAAAATGCAGTATATAGAGATATAAAAACACTAATGTGGCATAACAGACGAGACACATGTTTGATTTTTAATATTTTAATACAAAGGATGGTTGAAGCACCACTAGATGGAGCCACTGCAGAGTAATGGTTATGCATGTTCTATGACTTTAGTCTCTAATAATTTCACAAATTTGAACACTGGAAAAACAACAACTCAATAACAAATTCAAAGCTACAGTGACAATTACAATAAGGAAATAAACATGGTGAATAAAAATAAACAACGTGAGCAATATAAGGTTTAAATCCACATGATTACTCTGCACATGCAAACATACCATCATTTATATCATCCTTAAAAAGTAAAATAAACAAATATTACTTAAATCTATTTACTTTCACGGTCCACAGTCATATTTTCTGAGGCAGGATGAACATTTCTTCCTCGCTGCTAAAGACTGGAAACAGCTTCTGTTGGTAGAGTTGAGTGAAGGAGTGAATGGATTTGTTAGTGTCAGCGTCATAAAGAGTCAGTTTACGTCTGTTACATTCGAGATGGAGTCTGATCCTGGACGGCCGTGACTTCAGTTTGAGAACAGAATCTTTTTTTTTGTTTATATTCAGTATGGTATATTCTCCATCAGCGAATTGAATTGACCACCATCCAGCATCTTCATCGATATACTCGTCATCTTCATTGATAATATAAGCAGATTGTGTCACTACTCCAAGTAGCCATACATCACTGTTCCCGACCTGAACGTCCCAACTGTGAGAGCCGGAGCTGAAACCCTCAGAGCCGCGAGCCATCGGCATTTCCTCACTGGGTCTCTCAGGGTTTTCTGGAAGCTCTTGTTCTTCTTCACCAACTGTAAAACTGGTCAGATCGTCTGACAGGAAAAATCCGGGGTGGGCACTGTTTGGATCCAGAATGACAGGTGTGTACTGCACCAGTTTTTTCATGTTGGTCCAGATGTTGAAGGCCAGGTTGCCCAGATGTTTGGCCTGGTCTATCAGAGCTCCTGGCCCCAGCTGTAGTTCCTCCGGCTCAGGGCACTGCTGCACTCTCTCCACTGCAGCCTTGTATTTGAGCAGGAAGCAGACGTCTGCAGCTCCCAGCTGCTCCTCTGTGGCTCTGATGGTTTCTGACAGAGCTTCTATCTCTCTGCTCACAGCCGCCATCTTGTCCTTCATCCTCTGAGTCTTCTGCTCCTCTTCCTGCCTCAAAGTCTTCATCCGGGCCTCCTGTTGTTCTGAAAGAAAGTTGTGTAGCTGTAGAAACTGTTTTTCAATCTGCTTCTCTGTGTGACGGGACTGGTTTTTGATATGATTCAGAGTTAAATCACAGCCTTCTTTAAACTCTTCCACAAGCTCAAGTCTTTCTTTAAAATGTTTCAGAGACTTCTGCAGCTCCTCTTTGAGATCTTTTGTAGCTTCATTGATGGGTTTGAACTTGTGTTTGCTGTGAGCAGCTGAGTCTCGACAGACAACACAAACGGGCTGATGGTCAGACATACAGAACAGTTTGAGTTTCTCTGAGTGTAGTTTACACACATCCTCTTCTGGAATCTTCTTCCTTTGCTGTAAATAGCCCTCACATAAATTTTTCAAAGCCAAATTTCGTGGTGGGTCACTCTTTGATGATCTTCTCTTACAAACAGGACACTCCTTGGTTGGTTTCTCTGTCCACCAGCTCTGTAGACAATCTTTACAAAAACTGTGACTACAAGTCAAAACTACAGGTTCTTTGAAGATGTCCTGGCAAACTGGGCACAAAAAATCCTCTTCTGGTTGGAAATCCATGACAGCTCTGAGAGCAAGCTCTGAAACTCTTCCTACAGCTGCACTACAGTGCACCTGTGTGCTTAAATAGTCAGAGTAAGGCGTGTCACTGGTCGGGCACTTCCCACAACTCTTTTCCTTGTTTTGCTAAGTCCTCTTTGTCAAACCTGTTATACCAACTTTGTCTTCTGATTAAACACAGAGGTATGTCAGATGTAACGTGCCACAGCTGCATTTTTCAAAGCAAAAAGAGGAGCACTTGAATGTAACACATATTGGTTGTCATACACTCATACTCTTTAGTTTATGTCATTTAATAATAACAATAATAATACATTTAATTTATAACACTAATGCAAAGGAGTCACAAACTATTTCAGAAAGACTGAGAAAAGCTGAATATGGGACCTTTAAGTACATCTGACAAAACAGAATTTGTTGCAGAAAGTGTCCTTATAATTTTAAAGTGTCCTGTTTTTTTGTGCTTTCTAATTACAGGACTCCTTCTCTCTTTCCTTTCAACAACCTGGAGACTGCAAGACTAGGAGCAACACATCGTTTAACATAAACACAAAATATAGAAGGACATTTTAACTTTTGACAATTTTTGTATACAACATGACTGCAATATATTCTGTGGAAGAAAATTAAAAATCATGCTTAAACAAGAGGCTTGTGGCATGTGAAATGTCAATGCCTTGAAAGTCTTTACAGAAACTGTGGCTAAACTTTAAAGTCACTCTTGGAATATGTCGTCGCATTTTATGGTCGGAAAACCATAACAGCCCACAAGCGTTTGTCTGTCATATACAGTTTGGTCACTGGTCAATGATTTCCAATAAGTCCGTCAGTCCTGTTTGTCACACCTGCTTCACATTTCAGCAGTCCACATTTCCTCTTCTAGTGAAACATTTCAGGTGTGCCAAAGATAATTTTATTGCACAGCATTGGTCATACTCAGCAAAAGTTGTACAAAAGTAGCTCTTTGTCACTAAAAAGCAGATTTTAAAACTAGCATGACAATTGTAATTATAATGAAAAGCACATGTTGTTAGTAATAAGAATTTGATATCTCTTTTTAAACCATTAGCAGCAGGCCCGCTCACAGGTTTACTGGGGCCCAGGGCAACAAGGCAAGGGCCCAGTATGATAGAAAATATAAGAAGAGAACTCTCTATGGAGTATGGGGTTCTGTAATAAACTGATGCTAATGACTAGGCTGTTTATAGATATGTTAAAAACATTGTGTTATATTAATAAATACTTTACTTCACACCATCAAAACACTCTGGATTAATGCAGCTGCTTTAAGATGGAGGCTAATTCAGATGTAAGAAGCTACATTAAGATACTTTAGCTATTTAAGGATCAGACTATTGATATATATGACCTAGTAATGGCCCACAGAATACAATGAATGAATGAATGAATGAATGAATGAATGAATGAATGAATGAATGAATTAACTAACTATTATTACTAAACTTAATATAGGTGTGTGGTTTAGCTCTTTTTTGTCTGTTTGTGTGTTTTTTTGCTTGCCTCTCAGGGCTCATAAAGTGAAAAACAGGATTGCCAGATGACAGAGAAAATGACTTAAAACTGAGGAAAAAAACTGCCATTGCCTTTCAGGGGTCATTAACGAGAGTGAAAATAATTTTGTATTGAGAAAATGGTGCATCAGTTGGGCACCCACAAAAAAATGTTGTGTTTGCCCTTCAGGGCTTCCATAGTTTCCTCCTCACAAAGTATCCAGAACTGTAATGAAATGAAGAGGTTCATATATAGCTACATACATATTTATGACTTAAAACAGTTCTACTGACCACATTGAATTACTGGAAAAAACAAAGCCTTTTTTGGTTAAGAGAGAAAATATATATATAAATATATTTTTATTCGTCTGTTTCGTGCTTAGGAATGGTTTCATTTATTACAAACCTGTGTGGTGTGCATGCCAACAGTGTGGTGCATACTTTCACTTTCAGTGTTATATTTACATACTGTATGTGTGCCAATGCTCCAGGAAGTGTCACAGTGTCCTTGGAGATGAGCCAGACTGAGAGGTTCAACCAGTCCCAGCACGAAAAGGCAACATGTGATCACCTTCCCACAGAAGGGACCTTAAGGGCCAGTGATGTGTGACCAGGCCTGCAGTCAAAGGCAGGTGTCTGTGTGACCCAGTTTGGGAGAATTTGGCCGATAGTTGAACTTCTAATTCAGGAAGAAACATAGCAGCTTTTGCTCACTGAAAATGTCACTTTCTTAAATTTATATTGCTTCAAATTCAAATGTATAACTTTCTTCACTTTTCATTAACAAATAACCATTATCTTAACCAAGCTGTACTGCCTTCATACTCAAATCTACCATTAACACCAGTTAGAACAGCAGTAGTATTACTTATAGTTAGCTCTTTATCTTACAAAACCATTGTGGTGCATTTCTAGCTCTGGTTTTATTTTAGATCAGTGTGGTCTGTCTCCATCTCTCCTCTGTGTCACAACGATGGGAGAGACTCAAAGGGATGAGTCTATGATGCCCTTGTCTTGCAGATCCTTAAGCTCCTCTCTCAATTTCTGTTGCACTGAAACTGCATTGGGCATTTCTTGTACTTTGTGGACAAAGTTTTTAGCACAGACAATCTCTCGAACGGGAATTTCTGGAGCACTGTTAAGTGCAGTTAAAGCACATTCTGGAAAAAAGTCGTGTTATCTGCTCTTTGGATTTATGGATAAAGATTAGCCTGGATCTACAATTGGCTCAACATCCTTGCAATGTCCATGAACTGTCACTTGTATGGTGCAGAGGATTTTGTCTTGCACATTTGAGATGGCGGGCAAACTCATGACAAATGTCCCACTTTCCCTCACTTGTAGCATTTGACTTTAGCAGCAGGGCAAGAAGGTGTATTAGATAAGGTAGAAGGCGTATTAGCAAGGTGGCTAGTAGCTCCACAACAAAAGCAGGGTTGGTGGTTACCACTGGGTCAGGCCGTGGCAGGGCAGGAATTGAAGTAGTTTTATGTTTGTCCTGCTGATGGCTTGAATGCGGCTGCTTGCATATGGCCTGCACCAGAGCAGAAGCAGCAGCATTAGCATCAGAGATTTGTAACACCAGTATAGTAGTTATAGTAGAAGTCTGTCTCGTATGCGAGTATTAGCAACACACTCAATTAGCTGGTCACATAGCCTTGGGTCCTCCATGACACCAAAATTACATCCTGCAGCGAACTCTCGTAGTGAAGCTAGGAATTGCTTTACTGTCTCATCCGGTCTCTGTGCTCTTTGACAAATGATCCCTCAGCATATATACACACTAAAAAATGCTGGGTTGACACTGTTGGGTCAGAGGTTGGGTTGCTATAACCCAAGATTGGGTTAGAAATAATAACCCTGGGTTAGGGTTCAGTCTGTCAGAGTCAAACTTTAACTGTCCTCAGCTGCAAAGGCAGGAGTTTCCTCAGTCTCAGAGAAACCTCAAATCGGTTAATGCCAGGTGACGTCACACGTGTGTATTTTGAGTCGCTGTCGCCATCTTGGGAAGCAAGTGACAGTTTTCCCCGAACGTATGAGGGACAAAGACTGTCAATGATCTCAGCTCTGAAAGCTCCAAATCTCCCTCAGTCTCTAATCTCTCAGTTACTGTTTACTGCAGCACAGTGCACTGTGGACTGAACGTTTGGACACTGACGCTATTTTTCCGATGCCTTTCAATCCTGTGATGTTGGCGTATTTGTAGGTAAAAAAAAGTTTCATAAACTCTATGGAGTATGGGGTTCTGTAATAAACTGATGCTAATGACTAGGCTGTTTATAGATATGTTAAAAACATTGTGTTATATTAATAAATACTTTACTTCACACCATCAAAACGCTCTGGATTAATGCAGCTGCTTTAAGATGGAGGCTAATTCAGATGTAAGAAGCTACATTAAGATACTTTAGCTATTTAAGGATCAGACTATTGATATATATGACCTAGTAATGGCCCACAGAATACAATGAATGAATGAATGAATGAATGAATGAATGAATGAATGAATTAACTAACTATTACTACTAAACTTAATATAGGTGTGTGGTTTAGCTCTTTTTTGTCTGTTTGTGTGTTTTTTTGCTTGCCTCTCAGGGCTCATAAAGTGAAAAACAGGATTGCCAGATGACAGAGAAAATTACTTAAAACTGAGAAAAAAAACTGCCATTGCCTTTCAGGAGTCATTAACGAGAGTGAAAATATTTTTGTATTGAGAAAATGGTGCAGTGGGGCACCCCCAAAAGAATGTTGTGTTTGCCCTTCAGGGCTTCCATAGTTTCCTCCTCACAAAGTATCCAGAACTGTAATGAAATGAAGAGGTTCATATATAGCTACATACATATTTATGACTTAAAACAGTTCTACTGACCACATTGAATTACTGGAAAAAACAAAGCCTTTTTTGGTTAAGAGAGAAAATATATAAATAAATATATTGTATATTTTATAGAATGTCTCCCGTGTGATAATGTTGTTCACAGCTGGATCATGTACAGAAGATCCAGATGTGAACATGAGGCAGAAACACTGCTGTCCTTTTCAAATTCAGTTTTCCATTTCACTTCAGTTTATTTTAAATGAACGTTGGCCCAGACTCTCACCACACCCGCAGTCAAAGCAAACACGTGAGAAAATGTTTTATAAAATATCTGTTCTTTGTACCCAGAGCAGTAAACACTCATAAAACTGTGTAGTGATAATGCCACAGCTGGAGATTATTGTTCTTTATGGCGCTGACCTCTTTTATTCAGACAGTAGTTTGTTGGAGACTGGGACAGACGTGACCCGGGACAGAGGCTGTTGTTCCCCCGCAGCAGCCTGAACATCTCCCTCTTTATCTGAAACAACATGGACATATGCAGCAGACATGAACCAGAGTCTGCACCTGGTCTCAGCTTTAGTTTAGTCCTGGTTTAGTTTCAGTACTGTCCACAAAAAAATAAATAAATAAATAAAAATAAAAAATAATTTTAAAAAATTGCCAGTGCTTTCTGCACGTCTAGCTCTTTCCTCGAAGCAGATTAAAAAGGCGATGAGATCTCTTCTTTTAAATAATATTTTTTATGGTATATCTCTTTGACCTAGATCTATTATAGACATCTGTGTACAGATGTTTAGCTTTTACTGAGACAATGAAATAACTGTGGATGTAAATGGACTGTACTGGATCTGAAATATATTTAGATAAGAATATTGTCCTTCAGAGACTAAACCAGGTCTAAACCAGGTCTAAACCAGGTCTAAACCAGGTCTAAACCAGGACTAAACCAGGTCTAAACCAGGTCTAAACCAGGTCTAAACCAGGACTAAACCAGGACTAAACCAGGTCTAAACCAGGACTAAACCAGGTCTAAACCAGGACTAAGCCAGGTCTATTTGTGAATTGTTGTATTACTGAAAGATTGTTTTTATTCTGTAAAATAACTAAATAAAAATAGATATCAAAATAAATATAAACAGGTAGCTTATCCCAATGTTTTTGTTGCAGTTTATGATAAAAGCGTCCTTCTGTCTGTCACGTGAAGTGGTAAAATATGTCACATGATAAAGATAATGGCACATGTTTGATGTAAAATAGGTTACAGGCTCGTGACCTCACACCTCATATCAGGTTCAAGTTGATGAATGAAAATGCTTGTTGTAAGGGGTATTTCTCATTTCTCATTGTCCAACTTGGTAAAACAAACTTGGAAAAAAGGAAGACGCCTGACGTAAACAAAGAAGGGTTGCCTTTGAAATAAAAGCCTGACGACAAACTATTAGCATCTGGCTCAGTAATTGTGTTTATTATTTAACTGTGAAGGCAAAGTAGTTTCATTTGTGCCTGCTTAATGCTAATTATTTATTGCATTATCATTAGCCCCTGTTGTATGTGTTTTGAACATGATCAAGTATATCATGAAATGGTGTTTCAATGTGAAGAAATGTATCTGAACTAATCATGTGACCAGGACCTGACCCAGACTCAAGGCGCCGCAGGAAGTGCAAAGGAACAATGTGAGAGTCTGAGTGTGGCCTTCATGGGAGCAGAAGTGATAACAGCCCCTCCTTTACAACACACACTGCTCTGCCTGAGAACTGGTTCAGATCCTGGACTATGCCCATATATGGAGTGGGTGGTATGACGCTGAGCCTGGGTAATAATAATAATAATAATAATAATAATAATAATAATAATAATAATAATAATAATAATAATAATAATAATAATAATATATTTTTTACATCCCGTCCTCGAGCTCTGGGACAGAATATTTATATTGGTCTCTATGGCAACCATTGGCACAGACTCGCGTGGAGGAAGTGCATTGGTGATGGATGTAATCATAGTCAGGGCCCTTTGTCAATCAAACTACAGTACAGTCTGATATCTGTGCTGTTTACTGCAACACAATGATAAACTGTACAGATGTTGGTTGCCATAGAGACCAGTATAAACAGTTGGTTCAGAGCAGGAAGTATTTAGCTAATAAAAAATAAAATTATAATTTCATAGAAAAGCTTAATAAGCTGTGCATTAAATGTTTCTGCTTCAAAATTGACCATCAGCAACTGTCAGGAACCACACTGAGCTACTATAGGCTAAGACGAGAAAACATATCTCGTGACCTAATTAATATTTTCTTATAATAACGAGTGATTTTCAATGATAATGATAATTTATTAAATACTTTGCATTAAACAGGGACAAATGAAACAACGTTGCCTTCACAATTAAATAATAAACACAATTACTGAGCCAGACGGGATGCTAATAGTTTTTTGTCCTCAGGCTTTTATTTTGAAGGCAACCCTTCTTTGTTTTTTCAAGTTTGTTTTACCAAGTTGGACAATGAGAAATGAAAAATACCCCTTACAACAAACATTTTCATTCGTCCACTTGAACAAGTTCTAATGAATTATACTTTACACACGAACCATATCGCTCCAGTTTCTGTTTACTTTCAGTTTGAAGTTGAAACGCGATAACCACAAATTTACTGCACCTTGCTCTTTTATCATAAAGTACATCGCACTTCAACCTTTCAACCCTGTAATGTGCTTAAATGATGTCTCTGTATTTTCTTCACAAAGTAGCCTATATTGTATTAAAATTAAGATATGAAACATCATTTTTACTTTACATATTGTATTATGAAGATTATATTCTCATGTTATAATGTTCTCTCATCAGAAACAGACCTGGAGTTGTGTAGTGAATAATCCTGTATTCCCTGGTGATGTTTTTAAAGGCTGTAGATTGTGCTGCTGTTCTAGAAGAGACCACGACTCGGTTAAAAAAATGAATAAAAGCAGAATATGAACACTCTCAGTAAAAGCAGAGAGTTGTTCCTGAGCAACGCTACAGTCTCAGTGAAAGGAAGATGAAGGCTGCAGCATGGCACAGATGAACACAAGGCCAGGACTTAACCTCTGTGCTACAAACCCAGTGACACAGAACGATTAAAAACACATTTCATAACCAACAAAGTGAACTGTGCACACTCCACTGAGCTGTCTGTGCATTAAAGGAACATTTATAAAGCAGAGACGCTCCAGATCTTCACCGCGGTAAAAACAGACACGATTCTGTTGTGGAGACCCTGAACCAGACCAGACCAGACCAGAAGGGATACGAGAAAAATGCATTGCTAAAAAAGGAAAAAACAGGGCCTGAACTTTAACAAAACCAGGACTAAACCAGGTCTAAAACCAAAACTAAACCAGGTCTAAAACCAGAACTAAAAAAGGTCTACACCAGGTTAAATCAGAACTAAACCAGAACTACGTTGAGTCCACACCAGGACTAAACCAGGTCTAAAGACTAAACCAAAACTAAACCAGAAGCGATACGAGAAAAATGCATTACTAAAAAAGGAAAAACAGGGCCTAAACTTTAACAAAAGCAGGACTAAACCAGGTCTAAAAACAAAACTAAATCAGGTCTAAAACCAGAACTAAAAAAGGTCTACACCAGGTTAAATCAGGACTAAACCAGAACTAAACCAGGACTACGTTGAGTCCACACCAGGACTAAACCAGGTCTTAAGACTAAACCAAAACTAAATCAGAAGCGATACGAGAAAAATGCATTACTAAAAAAGGAAAAAACAGGGCCTGAACTTTAACAAAACCAGGACTAAACCAGGTCTAAAACCAAACTAAACCAGGTTTAAAATCAGAACTAAAAAAGGTCTAAACCAGGTTAAACCAGAACTAAACCAGGACTACGTTCTGTTGTGGAGACCCTGACACAGGCCACAGCTGGATCATGGACAGAAGATCCAGATGTGAACATGATCCAGAAACACTGCTGTCTGGCCTGGACCGAGTGGATCTGTCTTTGTCAAATTCTGAAGACAAAGCAGTTTGAGAAAATGTTTTATTACTTTTTATTTATTTTATTATGGTACGGGGACCCCTAGTGGTACACAGGAACATCACAGGGGGTTCATGGAGTTATGTGATCATTTATAGGACGTTTATATCTCTGGCTTTTAAATACTAACAAGAACCTAAATCTGGACTAAACCGGGACTAAACCAGGACTAAACCAGGTCTAAAGACTAAACCAAAACTAAACCAGAAGGGATGTGAGAAAAATGCATTACTAAAAAAGGAAAAACAGGGCCTGAACTTTAACAAAACCAGGACTAAACCAGGTCTAAAACCAAAACTAAACCAGGTTTAAAATCAGAACTAAAAAAGGTCTAAACCAGGTTAAATCAGAACTAAACCAGGACTACGTTGAGTCCACACCAGGACTAAACCAGGTCTAAAGACTAAACCAAAACTAAACCAGAAGGGATACGAGAAAAATGCATTACTAAAAAAGGAAAAACAGGGCCTAAACTTTAACAAAACTAGGACTAATCCAGGTCTTAAAACAAAACTAAACCAGGTTTAAAATCAGAACTAAAAAAGGTCTACACCAGGTTAAATCAGAACTAAACCAGAACTACGTTGAGTCCAGACCAGGACTAATCCAGGTCCTGGAGGTACACCAGGACTAAAAAGGTTGGGAACCAGTGCTCTATGGGATTTCCCTGTGTATATACTGCCCTCTGGTGGCCACAGACCTGAACAGTTTCCCAGTGGTGTTTGTTGTTCAGAGTTGTGTGTGGGACAGAGACTGGGACAGATGTGACCCGGGACAGATGTGACCCAGGACAGATGTGACGCGGGACAGATGTGACCCGGGACAGATGTGACGTGGGACAGATGTGACCCGGGACAGATGTGACGCGGGACAGATGTGACCCGGGACAGAGGCCCTTGTTCCTCCGCTGCAGCCTGAACAACAGCCTCTTTATCTAAAACTACTCCAGCAAATATGCAGCACACTCAGCTCTCTGCTAAAAAATCTAAATGAAATTGTACGAATTTAGAGCCGGTTTTATTCCTCTTTTAGTCCTGCTCTGGTTTAGTGAAGTTTTAAAACTAGTTTCAGGCCACATTAAGTGACTCTTGCCTTTGTATTCTCTGTAAGTTCAGTCATTTTGTGTTGGAATCGTGTCTGTGTTCAGTTCAGTGCTCAGTTTGTCCTCTCTGTTGTAACTCTGAGACAGAAACTACTTTCACTGTTGAGAACTTTACTTTACTTACTTTACTTTACTTACTTAAGGACATTTTTTGACATATTTTTGCTGTGACCTTATTGTAAATATGAAGTAGCTGGATATAGAGTGACCACTTATGTCCATCTTTTCATTGGTTCTCGATGGATCTTATAAAAGTGAGATTCATGTTAAGAAGAGAGAGGTAAGGTCAGTGTTCCTTGTGTAAAAGTTAGAATAAATATCTGTGGGCGTCCTGTCTCTGGTTGAATATTTGTTTGTTGTGGCCCTGTGTCTCAGGACGGGCCCCTCCTGGAGCTGGGAGCTGGGAGCTGGGGTTGGTGCTGGATTATTTTGAGAAAATGCAGACTTTCGACGCTTTATTCCAATGAATACGATCTCAGTAAATACTTTACTTTGCAAAATGTGTGTTTTTGGGATAAAAAGAGCACATCGTGTTTATAGGACATAAAGTGAAGCAGCTATAGTTTCTGTGAGTTGGTAAGTTAGATTTAGAAATCAAAATCCCTTGAGTCCTTGTCCCACTTTAGTAGTTTTTGAATATAAAAAGTAAAGAGTACTGCAGCTGGATCATTTAACATTTAACACTTTACATTTTAATATCATACTTTCATTTGAGTGCATTTTTCTCCCTTTATCTGTACTTTTATAAAGAAACTGAGTACTTCCTCCACCACTGACTACTACTACTACTACTACTACTACTACTACTACTAGGCATTACTACTACTGCAGAGCGGTTCACCAATGGCACAGTTTATTTATTCACAATAAAAAAAATATTTTGCATAATGCTCAAGTTGTTTTTGTTTATGTTTTTTGTATTGGTTCTAAAACTACCTCCCTGATCGTCCAATCAGAAAAGAGACCATTGTTTTGATTTAGACTGCAGTATCGTTTTATACCAGTAGGGGCGCATGCATCTTCCCTTTTACCTTTAAATCTTGTGGGCAGGTATTCAATTTTGTTCATCTAGGTCTGAAATTGCCAAATTTGGAGATCTAAGTCAGGTTTTTCAGAGTTGTATTTGTCTTTTTTTGTAAATTTGACAACATTCTATCAATAGTGGTTTTACAAATATCTTAAAGTTAAATTTTAAAGTTTCTGAAAGCTAAATGTACAGTTTATATGAGCAGCTGTGTAATGTTGCCGGAAACTGACATTTATGATTCTGTATTTGGTATTTTTAATGCAGAACTATAGTTATTTTACCTTGTATTGGACTTTTAAAATAAGACCAATGAGTTTCAGAGAGGAATACTGACATGATCGGCTCTTAGTGTAAAATGTATACACATTATTGTTCTTTTGGCATTAAATTTTATTCCGTGGCATTAAAAAGGTGTTGAATTTCACGAGAAAAAACCTGGAGCTGCCCTGTTAGTGCAACTTTTTATTTTAATTCTAATTTTAAGAAGATGCATCATGCAAATAAACACATTTTTAAGTAGGAATTGCTCAGTTCTCGCCTCGCTCGGACCCGTCCCGTCTCTCCCGGACCCGTCCCGTCTCCGCGCGCTCTCCTCTGGGCCCGGGCTGATGATCGATGTCGCTCAGCTGCAGCGGGGAGCCATGTGACCGTCCAACAGGAAGAAGATCCTCCGCTACTGACGCACAAATCCCTCCTCACTGCTCCACACCGAGGGAGTAAACCCGCACCCGCTCCTCCTGGACTTACACCCGGACTAAACCAGGACCAAACCCGAGCCAAAACCAGGACTAAACCGGGACTAAACCAGGATGCGGTGCGGCTGTCTGCTCGGTCCTGTGCCAGTACGAGACCAACAAACTGGTCCGGATCCAGAGCGTGCGCCTGGGGTCCCTGAAGTGGGCCCTGAACGCGAGCATCCTGCTGTTCATCTGGTGAGTTACCTACCGACCAAATCTGAAGCATATTTTTTAATTTAATATGAATTTAGGGAAAGAAATGCACAGTTATTAAACGCCAGGGGTGAAGCGCGTTGTTCTGACGGCGCTGTGGTGCTGTGCGTGGGCGCGCGTGTGTGGCAGTGAATGGAAAATGAGTTAAAGTCCCACGTGTTCCTGTTCAAAACTGCACAATGGTGGCCTGTGTGTGGGGAAAAAAAGCAACAAAAAACTGACCAAATATGCAGTTACTCCATAATGAGAGCTGTATTTACTCAAATGCCAACACATGAGGACCAAACATGTTTAATTTTGACTTGAGCAGCCAGAACACAGCCACTTTCCCCTGCATTAGAAAATAATAACTACAGATATTGGTTGCAGGAGTTGGCAGTGTCACCTCTGAGTGTCCCGGTGCCACTGGGTTTTTATTATTTCCCTGCACAGGACCTGAGGAGTCTAAATATCACCAGGACACAGGGGCGGAGCTACAGAATAAATCTTGGGTGTGGCAAACAGAATAACACATTATATCTACAGAGAATGTGCCCAAAAAACTAGAATTATTGGGCTGCAAAAGCGATCAGGAAAATATTTTATTGCATGTAAAACAGAGCACAGCATAGATTACATTCATTTAATTTCCACATTGTTAGGAAATGAGTCTAAAGTGGCAGCGTTAGTCCACTGCAGCTCAATGCAACGAGTAATATGTTCAGAAAACTGTCCAGATCTAAAGCTTTGGTGCATTTCTACTCAATATTTAGTAAAACTGAAGTTAATAAACTGCTGTATTGTCATTATGTTCATTTATCTCAGACAACATGATACTAGGCTACATACAAAGAGCACAAAGTGGGCCTTCTTAAACCTTAATAAACTTTAATATTTGACGATACTTGGAAATCAGAGTTTTCCTCATAAATGTCTGACCCATCACAAAATTTGGTGTCGAGTAATCCGTCCCCAGGTGGGGTGGCATCGGGGGAAGCTGCCCCTGTGCCCCCCTCTAGCTCCGCCCCTGCCAGGACATCATTTTGGAGTAGTACTGTTCTTTAGGGTCCACATTAAATTTACTCCACAGATCTACGTCAGCAGTAGCTCAGGAGACGTTCACCCATTAACCTGCAGGTTGGCGGTTTGATCCCCGCTACCGTCATGGCATACTGCCTTCGTGTCCTTAGGCACCCACCTGTGTGTGTGTGTGTGTGTGTGTGTCTGTGTGTGTCTGTGTGTGTCTGTGTGTGTCTGTGTGTGTCTGTGTGTGTGTGTGTCTGTGTGTGTGTGTGTGTGTGTGTGTGTGTGTGTGTGTGTGTCTGTGTGTGCCTGTGTGTGCCTGTGTGTGTGTCTGTGTGTGTCTGTGTGTGTCTGTGTGTGTCTGTGTGTGTGTGTGTGTGTCTGTGTGTGTCTGTGTGTGTCTGTGTCTGTGTGTGTGTGTGTGTGTCTGTGTGTGTGTGTGTGTCTGTGTGTGTGTGTGTGTGTCTGTGTGTGTGTGTGTCTGTGTGTGTGTGTCTGTGTGTGTGTGTGTGTGTGTCTGTGTGTGTGTGTGTGTGTGTGTGTCTGTGTGTGTGTGTCTGTGTGTGTCTGTGTGTGTCTGTGTGTGTCTGTGTGTGTGTCTGTGTGTGTCTGTGTGTGTGTCTGTGTGTGTCTGTGTGTGTCTGTGTGTGTCTGTGTGTGTGTCTGTGTGTGTGTGTGTCTGTGTGTGTGACATCAGTCTGGATTTTCCAGGCAAGTTCTCGAGTGCTCAGTGTTCAAGGCCAAGTTCAAGTTGCACAGGAGGACTAGTCCGAGTCCGGTCCGAGTCCGGTCCGAGTCCGGTCCGAGTCCCGTCCGAGTCCGGTCCGAGTCATCAGCTCCAAGTCCAAGTCATTAGCGTGAACCTCGAGTCACGAGTCACTGCCCCACAGAAACTCAGGAGGTGAGTCCTGAGAACGAGACCAAAAACTCGAGTCGTCCGTCTCTGCACCAGAGTGACTCGGTGAATATTGCACCAACTGTACAGCGACTTAGTCCAGAAAAGCACTTTATAAAACCAATGCATTATCATCATTCCAACACATTTACATATTGTTATTGTTGTGTTGTCGTGTGCTCATTACCTTCTCACTTACAGAGGCCAGTGGTTCTCAAACTGTGGTACTCAGGAGTCTGCGGCAGTTTGAGTCCTGATTTGGTTTCATTTAGCTCCAGTTTTAATTCAGCTTTAGTCCTGCTCTGGTTAGGACATTAATGAGGTTTAGCCCTGGTTTAGCCACAGTTTTGTCTCCGCTCTGTCCTTTAGCGATGCTCCTTTTAGTTTTTTAAAGGTCATCTGCACAGCAACCTGGGAAAATTACCTTCTTTTTTTTTTTTTTTGGTATTATAAGAAGTGTAAATATTAATGGTTTTCTGAATAATAATATGTGTGTGTGTGTGTGTGTCAGTGTGATGCTGGTGTGGAACAGGAAGTACCAGGCGTTCGAGCTGGTGGTGAGTTCGGTCACCTCCAAAGTGAAGGGCGTCGCTCAGGTGGAGGTCCCCGGAGTGGGGCCCGTGGCCTGGGACGTGGTGGACTACAGCGGGCCCTCGCAGGTGACCAGCGCCTCCAGCCACATAAACGTTTTCCTGTCCTGTTTTTGTTCAACTGTTCATGTCACTCCAGGATAAAAACTCGTTCTTCGTGGTGACAAATGTGATCGTGACCAAGAATCAGAAACAGGGGAAGTGTGCAGAGGTCGGTGAAGAAAATACATTATTTTCCTGCAATGATATGAGATATTGTATTGTTTAAACGTCTGTGTGTGTCTGTGTGTGTCTGTGTGTGTCTGTGTGTGTCTGTGTGTGTCTGTGTGTGTGTGTGTGTGTGTCTGTGTGTGTGTCTGTGTGTGTGTCTGTGTGTGTCTGTGTGTGTCTGTGTGTGTCTGTGTGTCTGTGTCTCTGTGTGTGTGTCTGTGTGTGTCTGTGTGTGTGTCTGTGTGTGTCTGTGTGTGTGTGTGTGTGTGTCTCTGTGTGTGTGTCTCTGTGTGTGTGTCTCTGTGTGTGTGTCTCTGTGTGTGTGTCTCTGTGTGTGTGTCTGTGTGTGTGTCTCTGTGTGTGTGTCTGTGTGTGTGTCTGTGTCTGTGTGTGTGTGTCTGTGTGTGTTTGTGTGTCCAGGTCCCGTTCAGAGGCAGACAGTGTCGCTCTGACAGAGACTGTGAGAGAGGACTGTGGGAGAAACAAAGCCATGGTAAACTCTTTTAATCCAATCTGTTATAGTTCTAATACACTGAACAAAAATATAAACGCAACACTTTTGCTTTTGCTCCCATTTTTCATGAGATGAACTCAAAGATCTGAAACTTTTTCTACATACACAAAATAACCATATCTCTCAAATATTGTTCACAAATCTGTCAAATCTGTGATAGTGAGCACTTCTCCTTTGCCGAGATAATCCATCCCTCCTCACAGGTGTGCCATATCCAGAGGCTGATGAGACAGCATGATTATTGCACAGGTGTGCCTCAGACTGGCCACAATAAAAGGCCACTCTGAAATGTGCAGTTTAATCACACAGCACAATGCCACAGATGTTGCAAGTTTTGAGGGAGCGTGCAATTGGCTGCTGACGGCAGGAATGTCCACCAGAGCTGTTGCTCGTGAATTGAATGTTCATTTCTCTACCATAAGCCGTCTCCAAAGGCATTTCAGAGAAGTTGGCAGTACATCCAACCAGCCTCACAGCCGCAGACGACGTGTAACCACACCAGCCCAGGACCTCCACATCCAGCATGTTCACCTCCAAGATCGTCTGAGACCAGCCACTCGGACAGCTGCTGAAACAATCTGTTTGCATAACCAAAGAATTTCTGCACAAACTGTCAGAAACCGTCTCAGGGAAGCTCATCTGCAGCTCGTTGTCCTTATCGGGGTCTCGACTTGACTCCAGGTCGTCGTCGTAACCGACTTGAGTGGGCAAATGCTCACATGCGATGGCGCCTGGCGTTGGAGAGGTGTTCTCTTCACGGATGAATCCCGGTTTACACTTTTCAGGGCAGATGGCAGACAGCGTGTGTGGCGTCGTGTGGGTGAGCGGTTTTCTGATGTCACTGTTGTGGATCGCGTGGCCCATGGTGGGGGCGGGGTTATGGTATGGGCAGGCGTATGTTATGGACGAAGAACACAGATGCATTTTATTGATGGCATTTTGAATGCACAGAGATATTGTGACGAGATCCTGAGGCCCATTGTTGTGCCATACATCCAACAACATCACCTCATGTTGCAGCGTGATAATGCATGACCCCATGTTGCAAGGATCTGTACACAATTCTTGGAAGCTGAAAACATCCCAGTTCTTGCATGGCCAGCATACTCACCAGACATGTCACCCATTGAGCATGTTTGGGATGCTCTGGATCGGCGAATACGACAGCGTGTTCCAGGTCCTACCAATATTCAGCAACTTCGCACAGCCATTGAAGAGGAGTGGACCAACATTCCACAGGCCACAATCGACACCTGATCAACTCTATGTGAAGGAGATGTGTTGCACTGCATGAGGCCAATGGTGGTCACACCAGATACTGACTGGAGTCCCCAGACCTCCCAGTAAACCCCCCCAGTAAAACAAAACTGTATGTTTCAGAGTGGCCTTTTATTGTGGCCAGTCTGAGGCACACCTGTGCAATAATCATGCTGTCTCATCAGCATCTGGATATGGCACACCTGTGAGGAGGGATGGATTATCTCGGCAAAGGAGAAGTGCTCACTATCACAGATTTGACAGATTTGTGAACAATATTTGAGAGATATGGTTATTTTGTGTATGTAGAAAAAGTTTCAGATCTTTGAGTTCATCTCATGAAAAATGGGAGCAAAAGCAAAAGTGTTGCGTTTATACTTTTGTTCAGTGTAATTAGGGCTGCACAATATATCGCAGAATTATTGTTATCGCAATATCCGTATCGCAAGAATCTAAATATATCTCAATAACGCTGTGGTCTTCCATCTGACAGAGATTTACACTGAAGAATAATTTTCCACCAGAGCCTTAAAAGAACATGTGTTGTGACTAAATAAAAATGTTTAAAAAGTCCAGTTTTAGTGGTAATTTAATTAATTTTGTCACCGTTTTGACTTTGACAGGAACTTACAAATATTGCAATAATATCTATCGCAATTTTCAACATACAGAGGGGCAAAAAAGTATTTAGTCAGACACCAATTTTGCAAGTTCTCCCACTTAAAACGATGAGAGAGGCCTGTAATTTTCATCATAGGTTTACCTCAACTATGAGAGACAAAATGAGAAAAAAAAATCCAGAAAACCGCATTGTCTGATTTTTAAAGAATTTATTTGCAAATTATGGTGGAAAATAAGTATTTGGTCACCTACAAACAAGCAAGACTTCTTCTGTAAGAGGCTCCTCTGTCCTCCACTCGTTACCTGTATTAATGGCCCCTGTTTGAACTGGTTATCTATATAAAAGACACCTGTCCACAACCTCAAACAGTCCCACTCCAAACTCCACTATGGCCAAGACCAAAGAGCTGTCAAAGGACACCACAAACTAAATTGTAGACCTGCACCAGAGCTGTACGATATGTTTCCTCCATATCGTACAGCCCTGGTAATAATCGCTGTCTGTGCTCCTTTCTCTGATATCGGTGACATTTCTCAGTGTCCCATGTCCGGTCTCCAGTATGAAGTGTTAAGCTGGGGACACACTACACGATGTTCTCAGTCGTTACAGATTCTGAAAAGACCAGGAGCACACACTAACGACTGGTTTCAGCAGATTTAGTTCTGATGACTGAAAGACTGCGCCTCACACACTACAAGATCTGTAACTGCAACTGACGCCAAACAAACGCAGCAAACTCTGGCGGGGAACTCGAATGGTAAACAAACATGGAGCTCCCTGGGTCGCTGTTGCCGTTGTGTGCGTAGCTATCTGTTTGGAAAAAGGGAAAGAAAAAACGGCAAAGTATCTAGTTTCGCTTGGGTAGCACTCAACTTTCTTCGGTGTTTGCCATGATTGTTTGTGTTCTTCTTCAAATTTCCGCTTATATTTTCCCGCCGCTTCCTGTTTCTTCGTCTGCGTCCTGACGCTATTTCCTGTGTCCCATCAACTGTTTTTCATCGGCCGCTGGACTCCATGAATTCCCAGTTGGATGTAAACGTCCCACACTACAGGAGTGTGCTCCAGAGTCGGCTTTAAAATTCAAACATGTTTGATTGCTTGCGACTGACGTCAGGCCAGGTTTTTGCGGCGCACACACTTAACGACTCGAGTCTTTGAACATCACACACTAACGGATTTCAGGGCCGACTGGTGATTACGATTCCCTGCAACTGTTGTTGACTGGTAAAGACTCGCTGCAACTGTGAATCGTTATAAAATCGGGCAAAAAAATCGTGCAGTGTGTCCCCAGCTTTACAGTTTGTGAGTGGCTCTTACTTTGCACAACATCTGGATTGTTGTGGGATTTGTGAGTTCAAAAACTCACGGAAATTTTATCCCTTCACAGTCTGAACCAGAGGTGCTTTGACCAATGGTGAGGCAGTGCTGTTGTGAGTGGGCGGAGTTTAGGTTTGACCAGAGCCATTGCGAGAGAGAGTTATGCTAATGTAGTTTCAGAATATGATTCATGAAGTCGTTTTTAGCTGTGTAAAAGAGTCTTTAAAGGTGCCATGAGCAGTGTATATATTTTATACTTAATAAAAATGATGTGTGCCCAGATGTGATGTGAACATGTTTAAATCAAATATTTGTTTTACTGCTAACAATGGTACAGTTAATTTATTTAGAATTTAAAAAATGTACATAATGGCCAAGTTTTTGTTTACATTTTTTGTTTTTATTGTAAAACTGCATCGCTGATCGTCCAATCAGAAAAGAGACGATGGTTTTGATTTAGACTGCAGTACCGTTTTAAACCAGTACGAGCGCTGCTGCTTACAGTACCTTTTTAAAAACCCTGAATTCACACCGAACACGTCTCGATGGCGTCGCAGCAGCAGTCGTTTTACGCGCGTACTGTTGAAAAGCGTCACTTCACAGCGAGGTCAGAGCTGCTGCCCCTGAGTTTTACACACGACTCTCCGTCTGAACAGAAAGTTGTTTTTACAGAGCCCTGCAGCTTCTTCTTCTGCAGGTTGTCTGTAAAATGGCTGCTTGGCTTTGCAAATTACGTTACATTTCTCCACCTCAACAATCATCTTCCTGGTGCGTAGCGTTTACATTACCGCTGTTTTGACACTTGGAGCCTGTGTCCTGTGTTTCCCGGCTGCAGATCGCTGCGTAGACGCTCGAGAAATACAACTCCAAACTAATTTGAGCGTAGCGTCGCGGCGAGTCGTTCGTAAGACATCCCAGGTGTGAATTATCAGATTGATTAAAACAGAAAGCAGCTCACTGGCGTCTGACGCTGCTGCTTTGGTGTGACTTGGGGGGTTGTTCTTCAGAAATGCTACATCCAGGGAACTGTCCTAACTCTCTCTCAGCAGCTCTGGGTTTGCCAACACCAGCGAGCCTCTTAATACTCGTTAACAACATGGTGTACCTGGAAAACCTGACCACAAAATCCTCTCACAACATTTTTACTACATCACTTCTCTCATCCGGTCCTCTTTACAAACACATTCAACGAGAAACATCCCAGATTTAAATGGAGCACTCGGTGACTGAAGCTTATGCCAAGTTATGGACACAAAAGAAGAACCTCAAACTGAAAGTGAAACTCAAAAGCACCTGGCTCATTTGCAAACATAACTCATGTAAGGAGCATGACTATTGCGGGATAAAGTCAGGACCACCTCAGCGCATTCATGTCGATATTTTGAGGACAAGGTGAAGCAGAATAATCCCAAATTATTCTGTACTTTCAACGCTCCAGCTCTTATTACACTGGTCTACAGCAAAAAGCTTCAGGAACAAAAGTAAAATTGAAAAGTAAAAAGTAAAAGTGAAATTTTTCTTGGATTAGGTCACTAATAAAGAAAAAGTAAGTGAGAAGTGCAGATTGGCGAAAGTTTCCAAGAAACAGTATTGCACCAAAATAGGAAATTTAATGCAAAATAAGGCAAAACAGGTAGTTTATCAGAAGGTACAGTGTCTACAAGCAACCAGTTCTATCTGAAAGCTGCACATTCAATACATTCATTTTAATATGGCTAGAGTTTTGACAAAATGTTTTTTTATTTGCAGAAATCTCTCTTGGAAGTGGAAAAAATGTATGCATGTAGAGAAATTAAATATTTTCAAAATGTAAGCAAAAATGCCTAAATCTATTGTATAAACAGATGTGATTTTGATGTGAAACATTATCATTAAATATCTTGAATACATTAGCTAACCAGCACAGTTATCAATTGATTTTCAGTTCATCTTATCAAAATAAATGAGATTTAGCCACTTTTATCTCAGAAGCAGATCGAGTCCAAACATTTGTAGACCAGTGTTATTAGACGATGTTATTACAGTAAGACAGCAGTCAGAATTTGTGCTGTGTGTGTGAAGAGTGAGTCCACACGAGGCAGAGGAATGTCTCACTCATGAACAAAACTCAAAATACTTGAGTGGACTCTTGTCGTCTCCAGGGATCCAGACCGGTTCCTGTGTGAAGTTCGATCCTCTGAAGAAAACCTGCGAGGTCTCAGCCTGGTGCCCGGTGGAGACCAAGACCAGACCTCCCAGGTACAGGAAACACCATATATGGGTCTGTCCTGTCTAAAACCTCTCACAGGTGTCGCGTGTGTGTTCTGTGACCCAGGCCCGCTCTGTTGGCTGCAGCGGAGAACTTCACCGTCTTCATCAAGAACAACATCCGCTTCCCTGCGTTCAACTACATCAGGTCAGACCCACGCTCCACGTTTACAGGAGAAACCAGCTTTATTAATGTTGTAACTAAACCTGGACTCGTCATATGAATGAGTGAACGCTGCTGTGCTGTCGTAGTCAAAGTCTCAGAAGAAAAAAAAGTTTCCTCAATTTTCACTGAACTTTCTACTTGTTTTTTTTTTTATTCTGCTAGTGTTAATGATTTTACAGACTTAATGAAGCCAGAGGCAAAATCTTAGCGACGCTGTATTGATCAGGAAATACAAACGATCAGTAAAGGATGATTTACCTGGATGTGTTCAAATTCCATTAAAGTTACACTGTGTAACTTTTCTCCTAAATATGTGGGGCATACTGACTTGTTTTTGTGATTTTTTTATTTTTTATTTTTTTATTTTTTATTTTTTTTGAGCGATTATAAGGCCTGAGGCGCGATCTGTTGCTCCGAGCGGGGCTTCTGTACTGAGAAACCGCCCTCGCAACTTGGCCGGGAGCGCTCCGCTGTTGAGGAAGAGTCACGTGACAGGGAACGACTTGAGGCGCAGTATAACCAGGAAGCTACTTTTAGCGTTGTTATTTTCGCCAGTTCGTCAGGGCCGAAGGACACAAGAAGATGAAGACAATGTCGGACGAGGCAAGAAAAAGAAAATGTGAAAGGGACCGCACCAGATCGCAGACAAGAGTCAACATCGGACAGACATACAGTTATTAGTTGTTTTTACTGCGACCATTGCGCGATATTTGTTGATAAGCTAACGCTAGCGCTAACTCTATAGAAGATCCAGTCCAAACTTCCAAAGGTAGCAGCAGGTCAACTAAAGTTGAAACAATGATGGAAATAGACGCACGCTCGCACAGTTTCAGAAGGAGGAGGGGCCCTAGTGTTTACGTTTTGCGACGGTGCAGTGGCACCTGTGGCCTCTAGAGGCGCAAGACCGGGAATCTTACACAGTGTAACTTTAAATGTTATTTCTATTGCCCAATATCACAACAGCAGTCATGTCAAAAGGGTTTTACAAACAATGGTCACATAATTAAACATTAACAATAAGTCAAATAAATTAAGCAGTCCCAGGACGCCCTTGTCCTTAGACGTTCCTTCTTGGTAAGGAAAAACTCCTAAAAAAACCCAGCTGTGGGAACTAATAAAGAAGAAACCTTATGGAGCCCACATTGAAGGAGGACGGACAGGCTATAAATGTGTCTGGGACTGTTCAGTGAAGTCCAGTTGATCTGTAGTATCTGCCCCGCCCCACACTGACAGTTTAAAGTTCCCATACTCTGCTTTCTGAAATACTCTGCATAAATATTTCAGGTTTTATATTAAAATAATGTCTCTGTGGAAAACCTCTTCTGTTGTGGAGCAGTTACTGTGACTCTGCAGACAACGCTTGGATTAGGAGTCTGTTGCCCCCTGCTGGCAACGCTGGGGACTGGACAGAGCATAAAATAGCTGTTAGCAACATGATGCTAACAGATAGATTTCTGAGCTGACTGCTTTGTAGTGACAGAGGTTTAAGGCTGAAATGATCCGAACGAGTCCAATGACGGTGTCTGGGCGTCAGAAACGCGCAGGGGCACTTCCTGGTTTCACGTTGTCTATGTAGAGCTGTGAGACCGAGCGTTTTCAGCTCTGGAGAAGGGCAGCGCCTCAGCATACAGGATTACTCAAACAGAATACTACTGCAGCTCTGTTTTTGAGGAGGAAACATTAGAACATGGTTAATGAAAAAGTGTATTTAGCAGAACCGGGGACCTTTAGTTGGAGTGTGTGACCTGCCTCGTCCTCTGCAGGAGGAACATCCTTCCCTGGATGAACGATGAGTATCTGAAAAACTGTGTGCGGAAACACGACCATCACTGTCCCATCTTCAGACTGGGAGACATTGTGAAAGATGCAGGGGAGAACTTCTCTGAGCTGGCCATAGAGGTACGTTTACTACTGCTGTGTACCTGAGTTTATTCAATACAGGTTGACCTATACATTGGGCCGATTTTTGCTTGATTTATTTTTTTGTCATTCAGCCAATTCTTGCTCTTTAATGCAGATTGTTGGTCAGGCACATGTCCAGACAGCCATGTGACTGAAGGACCCCAGCTTCCCCAACCATCTTGTAGCAGTTTGGGCTTCTTTCATAAAATTAAGAAAATCTGCAGAGTTTATCGTCCGTCGGCTGCTCTGAACTTTAAAAATCAGTATCGGCAGCAGCCATAGTAAAACCCATACCGGTCAACCTCTAATATTGATGAAATTTAAAATGTTACACACACCCATCAGGCACAACATTATGACCACCTGCCCCACACTGCCCTCCTCTGTCCTGTGTGTTCTGACTCCTCTCTCTCCCCACCTGCGTCACCTGTCTCTGGTTCTCCTCTGTTCCTTCCTTGGACTTCCACTTTTGATACAGATCCTGACCACTGCAGACCGGGAACACCGCACAAGAGCTGCAGCTTTGGCTCAAATCCTTGCACTTGCCCATTTTTCGTGCTTCTAACACATCATCTTTGAAGACTAAACGTTTCTTTTGCTGACTGACATACAGTGACTTATGAAACTTACTTCTGTGCTGGTAAATGACCTGACGGACCTTTTCCTGTTAGTCACTGAAGCAAAGTCAGCATTTCTAAAACTGTAAAGGAAATTAATCCTCTGCCCTTTTTCCTGTTCCTCTTTCCTCTGTAGATTTACTGAAGTGAGACGTGAGTTCTTAAGAGCAGTGTATCGTCCCCTTAGAGTTATAGGGTTCTATCTGACATTTTAATCAAAATTGAGTTTTATATATATTCTTGTTCCTCCTGGGTTTTTCACAGTTTATCCATTTTGGGGTTTTGTTTGGAAATAAAATGTTCTATCTTCTATGTCAAACCTTAATTTGGAGCTCAACTTTGGAACAGACACCAAAAAAGGAAGTTAATTTTATTGGTCTGGATAATAAGAGCTGAAAATATAAAAAAATGTAGGGTATAAGTTAACTGTAGCCTATATATTATTTTTAAATGGGAAAAAGTATAATCATAGTATTAAAATATAGAGCTACTACTTACATGCCAACAAATTCTATGTTAAATATTGTCAATATGTATTGTATTTTACTTACAAATGTGTGAAGTAGTCTTAAAAACATAAAAAAAATAACTCGACTGCTGAAATGAAACCTATTGATTTCTCTTTGTTTTGTGAGATAGAGCCTTATTATTCTTTTGGGTTCTCAGAATTATAAGGTTCTATTTGTGAATGACCAGTTCCCAAAAGTCCCACATCAAAAGTTTCAGAGATTTTAAAACTGTATATTTACAATCTCTTTATGCTTTTAATTCCATGTGTTAAAGAAATGTGTTCTTCATATAAGTTTTGCTGTTTTTATGGTCAAAACTTTAAACCTGAATATCTTAAAACTACTGAGAACACAGATGAAACCCTGAGGGGACGATATGTCTCCTAAAGTAAAATATGAGAGCAGATGACTTTTTCCTCAGTCCTTGTTAATGTGATCCTTGTTGTAATGCCGTGTTGGTCCACAGGGGGGCGTCATTGGCGTGCAGATAAAGTGGGACTGTAACCTGGACCGCTTCATGCAGCACTGTCTCCCTCTGTACTCCTTCAGACGCCTGGACGAGAAGGAGAGCAACAAGACGCTCTACCCAGGACTCAACTACAGGTGTGGGCCAGAAATCAGGTCGAAATCAGGTCGAAATCAGGTCGAAATCAGGTCGAAATCAGGTCGAAACCAGGTCTAAGCCAGGTCTAAGCCAGGTCTAAGCCAGGTCTAAGCCAGGTCTAAACCAGGGCTAGACCAGGACTAGACCAGGACTAGACCAGGACTAGACCAGGACTAGACCAGGACTAGACCATGACGAGACCATGACGAGACCATGACGAGACCATGACGAGACCATGACGAGACCAGGACGAGACCAGGACGAGACCAGGACGAGACCAGGACGAAACCAGGACGAAACCAGGACGAAACCAGGACGAAACCAGGACGAAACCAGGACGAAACCAGGACGAAACCAGGACGAAACCAGGACGAAACCAGGACGAGACCTAAAACTACTGCACTGGGACTTTAACCAAAACTAAACCTATTTAAAAAGTCTTACTGAGCCCTAAACTACATCCAAAACCAAGTAGTTCTTGACTCATTGGTTTTGTAAAAGGGTGTCACGGTAAAATATTCAGGGACAGACTTGGGTCCAAAAGTCGGACCAGCGGAGAACCACAGGTGTAAGGAGTCATAAACTACTAAAAATACTTATGAATAAATGAAAATAACTTTGTGTGGCTGTGTTTTCAGGTTTGCGCGGTACCACGTGGTGAACGGAGTGGAGCAGAGGACTCTGTACAAGGCCTTTGGGATCCGCTTCGACGTCATGGTTTTTGGACAGGTCCGTTCAGGCTTTGGACTGGACCACACTGTCCCAGCTCTGATTACAGCGAGTGTTTCTGTGTGTTCCAGGCCGGACGCTTCAGCTTCATCCAGCTCATCATTTACATCGGGTCCACTCTGTCCTACTACGCTCTGGTCAGTCACCTCACGTTAGGACAGTTTGTGATATTTTGTAGTTTGACATCATTACTTATTGCAGCCATTCCCAAACAGCAATAAAACTTTAAAACTCTATTCAAAATACAAGGCCTTCATGTTTTTCCCCATAGATTTCTATAGAAAAAAAGATTACAAGAATCACAGACTGTTGGCTAAATATGGCTAAGTAATACAATGCCTGGCCAAAAAATACTGTATTTTCCAGAGTATAAGTCGCACTCGCCAAAAAATGCATAATGAAGAAGAAAAAAACGTATATAAGTGGCACTGGACTATAAGTCGCATTTTTGGTGGGAAATTTATTTTACAAAATCTGACACCAAGAACAGACATTTCATGTTGAAAGGCAAGTTATAGTAATAATAGAATAGAGAACAACAGCTGAATAGGTGTGCGCTATGCTAACGTAACACATTGATGGTTATTCAGCTACATGAAGCATAAACAACGAACTGAATAGGTGTCTCGTATGTTAACGTAATATATTAACAGTTATTCACATAACTATAGCATAAAGAACATAATATAACAAGTTCACCAAACTCACCATCTCACTCCTAATCGCTAAATCCTTTAAATTCTTCATCCTCGGTGTCGCTTCTGAACAACTCCGCCAACTCTGGAGGTAGACGAAGCGCCGCTTCCTCCTCTGCGTGGCTGTCGTCAGACTCAGCATCAGTTCCATTTCCAATTATTCCGCTCTTTCTCAGTTGTCTTTATAGCCTAAGTTGTTAGTGGTAATGTTTACATTTTAAATTGTCAGTGGTACAGGTGCAGCAGATGCTGGTACACAAGCCTAGAGCGCCCTCTAACCAACACCTGAAATATTTTAATAAATAAGTCACACCTGAGTATATGTCGCACCCCTAGACAGACTATGGAAAAAAGTGTGACTTATAGTCCGGAAAATACAGTAAGTCACCACCTGGATTGAACTAAGCACATACTGCTGTATGAACTGAGGCTGCAGTTGGTCAGGTCTAGGTTCAGTAGTGTTATGAGGTCAGCTGACTCCCTGCAGATACTGAATGACCACGATACTCTGTCAGTGGATTTTTTTCTTCCCTGATGGCAAGATGACAATGCCAGGATTCATGGAACACAGGAAGCATCAGACATCATTTTCACTCCGCAGTCTCCAGACTTTCACCCCCCAGAGTCCAGACTTTCGACCCCCCAGAGTCCAGACTTTCGACCCCCCAGAGTCCAGACTTTCGACCCCCCAGAGTCCAGACTTTCGACCCCCCCAGAGTCCAGACTTTCGACCCCCCAGAGTCTAGACTTTCGACCCCCCAGAGTCCAGACTTTCGACCCCCCAGAGTCCAGACTTTCGACCCCCCAGAGTCCAGACTTTCGACCCCCCAGAGTCCAGACTTTCGACCCCCCAGAGTCCAGACTTTCGACCCCCCCAGAGTCCAGACTTTCGACCCCCCCAGAGTCCAGACTTTCGACCCCCCAGAGTCCAGACTTTCACCCCCCCAGAGTCCAGACTTTCACCCCCCCAGAGTCCAGACTTTCACCCCCCCAGAGTCCAGACTTTCACCCCCCCAGAGTCCAGACTTTCACCCCCCAGAGTCCAGACTTTCAACCCCCAGAGTCCAGAGTCTTTCAACCCCACAGTGAGATTCTTTGGGATGTGCTGGAGAAGACTTTACGCAGTGGTCCAACCTCCCGTCATCAGTAGAAGATCTTGAAGAAAATAAACGTTGTGACATGCAGAAGTTTATCGAAACGATGCCACAGCAAATGCGTGCTGTAATCAAAGCTAAAGGCGGGCCAACAAAATATTAGTGACTTTTTTTTTTTTTTTGGCCAGGCAGTGTATTTAAACAAGTACATAACTTATACAAATTTGTAATTCATTTGCAACTCAATTTTTTTTTATGTGCTTAATGCAGTTGACCTCTGGTGGCCCCTCCTGCAGTATCTTTGTCACCCACCAGGGGGCCCCGAACCCCACTTTGGGAATCATTAACTTATTTCTCACACTTTTTTCTTTATTTAGCGTTCAATTTGGCTTTAGAACCTTAATGCTAATGCCAGTAAAAAATATATCTCCTCCTCTGTAAATTCTCCAGACGACGGTGTTTCTGGACTGCCTCATCAACACCAGGTGCTACTCGGCTGAAGCGGGACAGGACTATTCTGAGAAGAAAGTGGAGTCAGTACAGGACAAACCCAAGGTCAGCTGTCTCATGGTATTTCTGGTTCTTAGCATTCACTGTGCTTTACTGACAGAGCTGTTGTGTGTTCCAGTATGTGCTGTGTGTGTCGTTTGTGGACGAGAGCCACCTCCGTTTGGTGAAGAAATCCCAGAAGAAGAGTCTACAGGACGTGAAACCACTGTCTGTCCAACTCAGAAAGGTAACGTCTGAAAGGACTTTTCCCACAGAATCTATTTTATTATGTTTCACTGTTTAAATATGGAATTGGTCTAATATGGGACAACCTTAGAAATGGACAAAAGCAACAAGAAAAATTCCACCAAAGTCTGTTTTGATGGCAACCACTACACTGATTGGTAGAGAGGACTTTTACAATATCGAATGGTGAGCTCTCTGGGTTAATATGCATAGTTTTGTTGCAGCAGAATGATAAAAACAGAGGGAACTACATAGACCATGATCCTTTGCTCCATTTCAGTGCAGCCAAGATGACAAAATTATTCTTTCTGATCGCTTATTTAGTCTGAATCTTTTGAAATATCACAATAATGAATGCACTAAAGGCTCATCAGGGCATTTTTAGAGAATGTTTTGTTATTGTGAGCATTTCTACTACACCACAATAAATGTCGTACCATGAGGTTAATCTCGTGATAATACCATACCCCAGTGTTGTAGTCAAGACCAAGACCAGTCCAAGTCCAGAGTGAACTTAGACCAAGACGAGGCCCAGACTTTCAGAGTTTGAGACCAAGGCAAACAGATGCTAGGCCAAGACCAAATTCTGTGAAATAAACACTGAATAAAGGGGAAAAGAAAAAAAAAAGTTCAAATACAAAAATGATTACCGTATTTTCCGGACTATAAGCTGTTACTTTTTTCCCACGCTTTGAACCATGCGGCTTTTCTATGGATTTTTCTTCAGCCGCCAAGGGGCGCTCTAGCAGGAAATGCAAAAATGACAGTGAAGAAGACGACTTCAGAGGTTTCAGTGCACAGGAGAAATGAAGTGACAGTGGTTCAGTGTTCTCCGTGCTCAGGAGGAAGATGAATAAAGCCATCAATTACTTTTCTGTTTTGTTTGATCAGCACTTTTACTGCCGTGTTACAGGCACTGTTCGGAAAAAATCAGTTCAGGTATGGAAATAAATATTTACGGTACAAAATCTTTCTGTGTATCCGATAAATATCCAATTTCTCAACCTGGATATCGGCGGCTTATAGTCCAGTACGGCTTATATATGTAAATGTATATTTTTTTCAAAAAACTTTGATTTAATGAAACAGACTTCACAAAAAGAAACAGATCTGTTCCTGGTTCTTCTGATGCTGAAAACTAATATCTCCAAAATGATGAACAGCATTTTCTTATAATGTTTGGTTTAATAAAATCTTTGAGAGCCTGAGACAAGACCAAAGAGAAATTGGATTTGAGATCAAGACAGAGACCGAGTAAAACTGCAGCTGAGATAGATACTGTAAAAAAATGTACCGGGCTCACGGGCTACACCACTGCTGTACCGTGAGATTCGTATATCGTTACAGTTCCACTAATTAGAGTTGCTTTCTTCAGGAAGAAGGAAAAATCCATTTGTACAATTAGTGCATTACATTTACATTCGGTACATTTGATTGTTCTTGTAGCCTTTTTTAACGCACACCCAAGACCTTTTTGCTCTGAGCTGATAATCCTAACCAACACCGAGATGTGGTTATGTCTGCACTTACGAATGCCTGTTTAGTTTTAGGTTAAGTTTTTCTTATTTGGCTGGTGCAAAGACTGGCTACTTTCCTGAATTGTCATTGGTTGTATATTTGTGCATTCAGAGTTTGTTTAATTTGTGTCCATTTGTAACTTCGGATAATGAGCAAATTTTTTATTTTCTCCAGGAGGACACAGGACATTTAAAGGCCGTTGTCTCTTTGCTTCAGTCGGACGTCTCTTTTGAACCTGAAATCCACCCTTTCAATGAAAAACCTGACACCTCTGCTCCTCTGAAACGTCCCACGTGGTGTAAATGTGACGGCTGCAGTCCCGCCTCCGTCCACCAGGAGGAGCTGTGCTGTCGGCGTAGCTACGGCGCCTGCATCGCCTCGTCCCCCGTGTTCGACCGTCTGGTGTTAAACAGAGCTTTATTAGAGGCGGTGCTGCAGTACAAAGACCCGCTCGGCGCCACCTACAGGGACACCGGGGAACTGCGGCACTGCGCCTATGCCCAGTACGTTAACTGGAGGTTCGGAGCCCCGCCCACCGACACGTATCCCATCATCCCCAGCTGCTGCATCCAGAGAATAAGAATGAAGTTTCCGAGCGTGGACGGAAAGTACAGTGGGTTCAGGCCAAGCAAAGAACAACCAATCAGAAGAAAGGAAAGGCGGGACGAAGATAACAACAGCCAATGAGGAGAGAGGAAGCAATGGCCAATCAGATATATGCACTTTAAAGTAACAGAAAAATAAAATAAAGAAGGACTGAGAACATAAATACAAACTCAAAGCCAGTAGGAGCAATGACCAATCAGGAGAGAGAGGCGGGACCAGGAGAACAACGGCCAATGAGAGCAAAGGACTAACAAAATGCCATGAAAATAGAAAGTGTGATGAACAAATATTGGCCAATCAGGAGAAGGAGGAGGTGTGACCAAATAAAACTCAGCAAACAGAGAATTTAGAAAGGTGGAGCCAACAAAAGTACAGCCAATCAGGATTCAGACATCTGACTTAAATATGTGACAAAATCAAGGTCAGGGAGTCATGTTTGATGCCAGCCAATCAGGAGGGAGCAGAGGCGTGGCCAACAAGACTGCAGCCAATCAAGACTAACCAAATAAAGTACGTACTAAGAATATGTCGTCTCTTTTTTAAACTGTCGGACTTTTCTTGGCCTGATGAAATAAACAAATGAGGCATCCATCTTGTAATCTTTAGATGAATTATGTACTTTGTCTGGATTTAATGTTACTCGAGTATGTTCACTGAAGAGAAAAGAACTTCCACAGGACGCCGATGTAAAAAAGGAATAAACAAGTCTTTAATCCACAGTTTTGTCAAATCTTCTTACAGGAGTAAAGCCATCCTCAAAAAACAAACAAAAACAAACAAAATGCTACAGTAAGAAAACCATTCCTTCACAAAGCCTCGACTTGACGTGTTGTCACTCTGTGCTTCACACAGTTCCACCACTAGAGCGCGCTCTGACGCTTAAAGTGGCAGTATCATATTTGACTGCTATAACATTAAGCTACCAAGAGTTCTTTACATAATATCTTTCTTAAATCAACATAATTTCAAATCAAATGGATTTTAGCTTACTTAACACAATAAACGTACCTATTTATTAAATCAAAATAAATCTTTGAACAAATAACCCCTGTTACAGAGGTCTGTCAGCCAAGACTGCAGCTCCACAGCCAGAGACTTAAAGGAACAGTCCACAGTTTTTCCAGACTAAACTGTGTTCTTCCCTGATCTTAGCTGAGTTGATGCGTACCTCTCTCTTTGTGCGTGCCCTGTGCCCTTTGCCTGGCAAGCGACACTAATTTGTTAGCATTTAGCTTTGCCAAGCTTATCCCTATGGAACCAAACACGGCTCAAGTTAGAGGCAACCAAGCTCTTCCACATTTTCCTGATTTAAATACGGCTACGTGAGTAGTTACATGACCCCAGTACAGTTACACAAACAAAATATTTTCTAAGCGGATAAAAATGGTAATTTTTAAGGAGTGAAGATATCACTGCGCCGACACCGAAGTGCGTCTAAAGTGTTATTACGCCTTACATTACAGTGCCCAGTTTTATCCGCTTAGAAAATCGGGCACGCACAAAAACCAGAGAGGTACGCATCAACTCGTCTAAGATCAGGGAGGAACATAGTTAAATCTGGAAAAACTGTGGACTGTTCCTTTAAGGTTCATGTACCACAATTTCAGAGAAGGTCTTTCACTGCCACTGCCTGTCAGAGTTAGGCTCAGGTGTGGTGTGGCATTTCTTACAAATGTTTTCATTTGTTACAAAGCTCTGGGTGCCAACAGTGTGGTGCATATACTTTCTCTTTCAGTGTTCCATAAGATAAGTTTTATTTATCACATGCATGTCATACGTAGTACAATGTACAGCGAAATGTGTTTTTGTTCCTGCATCCAGTAGCAAGATAATAAAATGGTACAATAGCAGATCACACAGTATAAAAGAACATAAAATAAATGAATATATAAAATATATTAATGATAGAAATATCAAATTTAAGGTGGCTCTTGTCATTGGTATTTACATTGGATTGTAGAGTGTAGCAGGGAGAAGAGAGAGTGTCCTGAGGGGAGCAGAGAGAGGAGAAAGTGTCCTGAGGAGAGCAGAGAGAAGATGGAGTGTCCTGAGGAGAGCAGAGAGAAGATGGAGTGTCCTGAGGAGAGCAGAGAGAAGAGAGAGTGTCCTGAGGAGAGAAGATGGAGTGTCCCGAGGAGAGCAGAGAGAAGAGAGAGTGTTCTAAGAAGAGCAGGGAGAAGAGAGAGTGTCCTGAGGAGAGCAGGGAGAAGAGAGAGTGTCCTGAGGAGAGCAGGGAGAAGAGAGAGTGTCCTGAGGAGAGAAGAGCGAGTGTCCTGAGGAGAGCAGGGAGAAGAGAGAGTGTCCTGAGGAGAGCAGGGAGAAGAGAGAGTGTCCTGAGGAGAAAAGAGAGAAGAGGGAGTGTCCTGAGGAGAGCAGGGAGAAGAGAGAGTGTTCTAAGAAGAGCAGGGAGAAGAGAGAGTGTCCTGAGGAGAGCAGGGAGAAGAGAGAGTGTCCTGAGGAGAGCAGGGAGAAGAGAGAGTGTCCTGAAGAGAGCAGGGAGAAGAGAGAGTGTCCTGAGGAGAGCAGGGAGAAGAGAGAGTGTCCTGAGGAGAGCAGAGAGAAGAGGGAGTGTTCTAAGAAGAGCAGGGAGAAGAGAGAGTGTCCTGAGGAGAGCAGGGAGAAGAGAGAGTGTCCTGAGGAGAGCAGGGAGAAGAGAGAGTGTCCTGAAGAGAGCAGGGAGAAGAGAGAGTGTCCTGAGGAGAGCAGGGAGAAGAGAGAGTGTCCTGAGGAGAGCAGGGAGAAGAGAGAGTGTCCTGAGGAGAGCAGGGAGAAGAGAGAGTGTCCTGAAGAGAGCAGGGAGAAGAGAGAGTGTCCTGAGGAGAGCAGGGAGAAGAGAGAGTGTCCTGAGGAGAGCAGGGAGAAGAGAGAGTGTCCTGAGGAGAGCAGGGAGAAGAGAGAGTGTCCTGAGGAGAGCAGAGAGAAGAGGGAGTGTCCTGAGGAGAGAAGAGCGAGTGTCCTGAGGAGAGCAGGGAGAAGAGAGAGTGTCCTGAGGAGAGCAGGGAGAAGAGAGAGTGTCCTGAGGAGAAAAGAGAGAAGAGGGAGTGTCCTGAGGAGAGCAGGGAGAAGAGAGAGTGTCCTGAGGAGAGCAGGGAGAAGAGAGAGTGTCCTGAGGAGAAAAGAGAGAAAAGGGAGTGTCCTGAGGAGAGAAGCGAGAAGAGAGAGTGTCCTGAGGAGAGAAGAGAGAGTGTCCTGAGGGGAGCAGAGAGAAGAGAGAGTGTCCTGAGGAGAGAGAGTGTCCTGAGGAGAGCAGGGAGAAGAGGGAGTGTCCTGAGGAGAGCAGAGAGAAGAGAGAGTGTCCTGAGGAGAGAAGAGAGAGTGTCCTGAGGGGAGCAGAGAGAAGAGAGAGTGTCCTGAGGAGAGAAGAGAGAGTGTCCTGAGGGGAGCAGAGAGAAGAGAGAGTGTCCTGAGGAGAGAGAGTGTCCTGAGGAGAGCAGAGAGAAGAGAGAGTGTCCTGAGGAGAGAGAGTGTCCTGAGGAGAGCAGGGAGAAGAGGGAGTGTCCTGAGGAGAGCAGAGAGAAGAGAGAGTGTCCTGAGGAGAGCAGAGAGAAGAGAGAGTGTCCTGAGGAGAGCAGAGAGAAGAGAGAGTGTCCTGAGGAGAGCAGGGAGAAGAGAGAGTGTCCTGAGGAGAGAAGATGGAGTGTCCCGAGGAGAGCAGGGAGAAGAGAGAGTGTCCTGAGGAGAGCAGGGAGAAGAGAGAGTGTCCTGAGGAGAGCAGGGAGAAGAGAGAGTGTCCTGAGGAGAGCAGAGAGAAGAGGGAGTGTCCTGAGGAGAGAAGAGCGAGTGTCCTGAGGAGAGCAGGGAGAAGAGAGAGTGTCCTGAGGAGAGCAGGGAGAAGAGAGAGTGTCCTGAGGAGAAAAGAGAGAAGAGGGAGTGTCCTGAGGAGAGCAGGGAGAAGAGAGAGTGTCCTGAGGAGAGCAGGGAGAAGAGAGAGTGTCCTGAGGAGAAAAGAGAGAAAAGGGAGTGTCCTGAGGAGAGAAGCGAGAAGAGAGAGTGTCCTGAGGAGAGAGAGTGTCCTGAGGAGAGCAGGGAGAAGAGGGAGTGTCCTGAGGAGAGCAGAGAGAAGAGAGAGTGTCCTGAGGAGAGAAGAGAGAGTGTCCTGAGGGGAGCAGAGAGAAGAGAGAGTGTCCTGAGGAGAGAAGAGAGAGTGTCCTGAGGGGAGCAGAGAGAAGAGAGAGTGTCCTGAGGAGAGAGAGTGTCCTGAGGAGAGCAGAGAGAAGAGAGAGTGTCCTGAGGAGAGAGAGTGTCCTGAGGAGAGCAGGGAGAAGAGGGAGTGTCCTGAGGAGAGCAGAGAGAAGAGAGAGTGTCCTGAGGAGAGCAGAGAGAAGAGAGAGTGTCCTGAGGAGAGCAGAGAGAAGAGAGAGTGTCCTGAGGAGAGCAGAGAGAAGAGAGAGTGTCCTGAGGAGAGCAGAGAGAAGAGGGAGTGTCCTGAGGGGAGCAGAGAGAAGAGAGAGTGTCCTGAGGAGAGTGAAGAGAAGAGAGAGTGTCCTGAGGGGAGCAGAGAGAAGAGAGAAGAGAGAGTGTCCTGAGGAGAGCAGAGAGAAGAGAGAGTGTCCTGAGGAGAGCAGAGAGAAGAGAGAGTGTCCTGAGGAGAGCAGGGAGTAGAGAGAGTGTCTTAGCCCTGGTCCTGCAGGTTTTGCTGGAGAACCTTCAGGTGGGTCTGACCTTCTTCACTGTGAGTTTGTTTACACAGAGCTGAGGTAAGAATCCACTCGCGCCTCGTTCACACGACAAGATCCTAAAACTGTCTGAAGATTTTCCAAACCTGAGAAACCTCACACAGCGATAAAAAAATCAAAGCTATCCCAGGTTTGGTGCTGCAGTGTGGCAAAGACAACACACCGACAGATTTCACTCACCAACATTCCCAGGTCAGAATCTCAGGGAAATCTCACAAAACCTCACGAGATTAAACGTGACTTCAGCGAACACAAACATGGCGGACGAAGCAATTGCCACAGTTTGAGGACAGAGAAAAAACAATGCAAAAAGAAAAGGCGTTGGTTAAAGAAGTGGAGACAGCGCGGGGCCATGACAGCTGTTTGGATTTTGATTCCGTCGCCTCGCTTTCTGATTGGCTACACGTCACATTCCACAGGGCGCGTGCTCGTTTGTCCTCGGGACGCCACACACGCTGCGATATCGGGCCAAGACGATCCAACGTATGTTGAATATCCTCGATTTGAGATGGGAGCGGTCCCGACGTCGCTCTGAGCAGAGCAGAGCTCTCTGAACTCACCACACACAGCAGGAACATCTGATCAGATTATCTTTAGTGCCATTACCATCATCGGGACGTCCTTAAGATTGTTGGAAGTGGAGAATCGGGCCAAAAATGGGCAGCGTTATCTTGCCGTGTGAACCAGGCGTTAGCTAGCTATATCACGTTAGCAGGTTCATGAATTTGTCACCTTTCTGAAGCTGTTTACCTCTACGCTGTTGTCATTATTTTCATATAATATGTAATTATGAAGCTAAAACGACAGACAACACAAGAAGTAGTTAAAAACAACTCCTCTTATGGTACATTCACACCGGACGCGAATCAGGCGTCAGGCAACCTGCAGCAACCTACAGCAGCTTCTACTTTTATGAAGACAGGAAACAAAAACAGCCCTGATAGAAAACACTATAAATAAAATAAATATGTCTGTTTAGCTCTGTGTGACTGTGGTTATAGCTGTTATCTGTGATACAAACCTGAGACAGAGGCTCGCTCTGATCATCGTCACATCAAGAACACACAAATAAATACAAGTAAATATAAAGGGGGTTAACTTTACCAAAACAGCCTATTGAGATGTGTTTGTTATATTAGCAGTTATTGCACTCTGCAGAACAACAGAAAATACAGAACCTGTGACTAGACCAGACCCCAAAAACCACTAGAGAGTGCTAATGTACAACAAATAACCCCAGACTCTCAGCTCTGTCTCTGGGGTTAATGCTGCTGTACAGCAGCAGTGTCCTGGGGAGAGGTCCTGCAGCCACAGGAGACCAAACCCAGACAGACTCATTTGGGAGTAGCCCTAGCGGCCAGGCCCCTCATTTGACGCGAATGAAGCGAACAATTCGCCTCATTCACTCGAGTGAACTCAAAATGGTCACGCGTCCAACTAGACGCGAATGACGTGAATTTGACGCCTGATTCGCGTCTGGTGTGAACGTACCAATACACTGTGTCGGAGTTCTCTTCGCTCTTGCAGTGCTGTTCACTTCCACGATAGACTCATGAAGTTATGTAAACATGGAAATACTATAAAAACTAAACAAAAGTCGTGCTTTCTCCCACAGACGCTTTCATGGTTCAGTAGCTCCAGCGTTATCTTGCCGAGATTAAAGTGACCCCAGCCGTCCTGAGCTGGGCGACCCCGAAAGGAAACCACAGCCTGTTCATGTTCAACATAAATATTTGGGCTTATGGACTGATGACAGACACAAAACCTGTCAGTATCCGTCTGTGAGGAAACGTTCAGGCCACGTTCCTCCCTGTTCTGGATGATGGAGTTTACCACAGCGCTGTACGTTTCATCACCAGCTCTGCTTTCAGGACCCGTCTCTGTGAACTCCGCTCTGCTCTCGTGGCCTTCACTCAGGAGACAACATCACTGGATTTATTTATTTACAAAGCCGTCCTGGGTAAACCTCCACCAGACCTGGGTCACCTCCAGCCGTCAGCTCCTTTTTAAAGTTCCCAGAATCAACACAGAACTTGGCAGAGCTGCTTTTTCTTCAGCGTCTCATTCCCCTGGGTGCATTTAAATCCTCACTGAAAAACTGTCGGACTGAAGAATGTTATTCTTGAGCCGGATTTAAATGTTTTTATAAGGTTGACGGTGTATGTTTGTATTTGTCTGTCTTTTGTAACGGTGGCCTCTTGTCCAGGTCTCCCTCAAAAAAGTGATTTTGTCTCAAGGGACGTCCTGGTAAAATAAAGGTTTAAAAATAAATAAAAATAAACATCTTTCCTCAAAGCAGATTAAAAAGGCGATGAGATCTCTTCTTTTTAATAATTACATTTTTTATGGTATATCTCTTTGACCTAGATCTATTATAGACATCTGTACAGATGTTTAGCTTTTACTGAGACAATGAAATAACTGTGGATGTAAATGGATTGTACTGGATCTGAAATATATTTAGATAAGAATATTGTCCTTCAGAGACTGCTGAGGTTGCTTGTTAAGAGTCCTCTCACATCTATTTGTGAATTGTTGTATTACTGAAAGATTGTTTTTATTCTGTAAAATAACTAAATAAAAATATAGAACTAAAGAAATATAAACAGGTAGCTTATCCAAATGTTTTTGTTGCAGTTTATGATACAATCGTCCTTCTGTCTGTCACATGAAGTGGTAATGTTTTCTTGTAAGTTGTTGTTGTAAAATAGGTTTTAGGCTCATGCCCTCACACCACCAGTTTGTTTGACTTTACTTTCAGTTTGGAGTTGAAGCGTGATAACCACAAATTTGATTTAAAATGGTATACACACAGATGAGGCAGAACATTATGACCACCTGAGCTCCACACACTGCCCTGCTCTGTCCTGCAAAGTCAGCTTTCCTAAAACTGTAAAGGAAACCAATCCTCTGCCCTTCCCCTGTTCCTCTTTCCTTTGTAGATTTACTGAAGTCTGAACTTGTAATGCCGTGTGGGTCCACAGGGGGGCGGCACTGGCGCGCAGATAAAGTGGAACTGGAACCTGGACCGCTTCATGCAGCACTGTCTCCCTCTGTACTAAACCAGGTCTAAACCAGGTCTAAACCAGGTCTAAACCAGGACTAAACCAGGTCTAAACCAGGTCTGAACCAGGTCTAAACCAGGTCTGAACCAGGTCTAAACCAGGTCTAAACCAGGACTAAACCAGGTCTAAACCAGGTCTAAATCAGGACTAAACCAGGTCTAAACCAGGTCTAAACCAGGTCTAAACCAGGTCTAAACCAGGACTAAACCAGGTCTAAACCAGGTCTAAACCAGGACTAAACCAGGACTAAACCAGGACTAAACCAGGTCTGAACCAGGTCTAAACCAGGTCTGAACCAGGTCTAAACCAGGTCTGAACCAGGTCTAAACCAGGTCTAAACCAGGACTAAACCAGGTCTAAACCAGGTCTAAACCAGGACTAAACCAGGTCTGAACCAGGTCTAAACCAGGTCTGAACCAGGTCTAAACCAGGTCTGAACCAGGTCTAAACCAGGTCTAAACCAGGACTAAACCAGGTCTAAACCAGGTCTAAACCAGGACTAAATCAGGACTAAACCAGGTCTAAACCAGGTCTAAACCAGGACTAAACCAGGTCTAAACCAGGTCTAAACCAGGACTAAACCAGGTCTGAACCAGGACTAAACCAGGACTAAACCAGGACTAAACCAGGTCTAAACCAGGTCTAAACCAGGACTAAACCAGGTCTAAACCAGGACTAAACCAGGACTAAACCAGGACTAAACCAGGTCTAAACCAGGACTAAACCAGGTCTGAACCAGGACTAAACCAGGACTGAACCAGGTCTAAACCAGGACTAAACCAGGTCTGAACCAGGACTAAACCAGGTCTAAACCAGGACTAAACCAGGACTAAACCAGGACTAAACCAGGACTAAACCAGGTCTAAACCAGGACTAAACCAGGACTAAACCAGGACTAAACCAGGTCTAAACCAGGACTAAACCAGGTCTGAACCAGGACTAAACCAGGTCTAAACCAGGACTAAACCAGGTCTAAACCAGGACTAAACCAGGACTAAACCAGGACTAAACCAGGTCTAAACCAGGTCTAAACCAGGTCTAAACCAGGACTAAACCAGGACTAAACCAGGACTAAACCAGGACTAAACCAGGACTAAACCAGGACTAAACCAGGTCTGAACCAGGACTAAACCAGGACTGAACCAGGTCTGAACCAGGACTAAACCAGGACTAAACCAGGACTAAACCAGGTCTAAACCAGGACTAAACCAGGGCTAAACCAGGACTAAACCAGGGCTAAACCAGGACTAAACCAGGACTAAACCAGGTCTAAACCAGGACTAAACCAGGACTAAACCAGGTCTGAACCAGGACTAAACCAGGACAAAACCAGGGCTAAACCAGGGCTAAACCAGGATTAAACCAGGATTAAACCAGGGCTAAACCAGGGCTAAACCAGGATTAAACCAGGTCTAAACCAGGACTGAACCAGGTCTAAACCAGGACTAAACCAGGTCTGAACCAGGACTAAACCAGGTCTAAACCAGGACTAAACCAGGGCTAAACCAGGGCTAAACCAGGATTAAACCAGGACTAAACCAGGACTGAACCAGGTCTAAACCAGGACTAAACCAGGTCTGAACCAGGACTAAACCAGGTCTAAACCAGGACTAAACCAGGACTAAACCAGGACTAAACCAGGACTAAACCAGGTCTAAACCAGGACTAAACCAGGACTAAACCAGGACTAAACCAGGTCTAAACCAGGACTAAACCAGGTCTGAACCAGGACTAAACCAGGTCTAAACCAGGACTAAACCAGGACTAAACCAGGACTAAACCAGGACTAAACCAGGTCTAAACCAGGTCTAAACCAGGTCTAAACCAGGACTAAACCAGGACTAAACCAGGACTAAACCAGGACTAAACCAGGACTAAACCAGGTCTAAACCAGGACTAAACCAGGTCTGAACCAGGACTAAACCAGGACTGAACCAGGTCTGAACCAGGACTAAACCAGGACTAAACCAGGACTAAACCAGGTCTAAACCAGGACTAAACCAGGGCTAAACCAGGACTAAACCAGGGCTAAACCAGGACTAAACCAGGACTAAACCAGGTCTAAACCAGGACTAAACCAGGACTAAACCAGGTCTGAACCAGGACTAAACCAGGACAAAACCAGGGCTAAACCAGGGCTAAACCAGGATTAAACCAGGATTAAACCAGGGCTAAACCAGGGCTAAACCAGGATTAAACCAGGACAAAACCAGGACAAAACCAGGGCTAAACCAGGGCTAAACCAGGATTAAACCAGGATTAAACCAGGGCTAAACCAGGGCTAAACCAGGATTAAACCAGGACAAAACCAGGACAAAACCAGGGCTAAACCAGGGCTAAACCAGGATTAAACCAGGATTAAACCAGGGCTAAACCAGGGCTAAACCAGGATTAAACCAGGTCTAAACCAGATCTAAACCAGGACTAAAAAACTCCAGGTGTGAACACAAAAGCTAGGACTAAACTAACCCTGAACTACAACACAGGTGTGGACTAAATCAGGATTAAGTTGGGAGTAAACTGAACTTAAATAAACCAGGCTTACTGAGCCCTAAAACACAACAAAGTCGGTCTTGAGTTCTTGGTTCTGTAAAAAGTGTTTGGGTCCAAAAGTCGGACCAGCTGAGCACCGCTGGTGTAAGTTCTAGATAAACAAAAACACTCATGAATAAGTGAAGAGTATTTTAATAACTTTGTGTGGCTATGTTTTCAGGTTTGTTCATGTTTTTTTTGGACAGATCCATTCAGCTTTGGACTGTACCACACTCATTCTGCAAATGGACGGTGCCTAAAGAAAACTAAGAACAGTGACTTTTGACCATTTTTAGCTGTAGTTCAGAATAAAACCATTTTAGTTTCATGTGTCTCTGTGTGTTCCAGGCCGGATCCAGCTCATCGTTTACATCAGGTCCACTCTGTCCCACTGCGCTCTGCTCAGTCACTGTTTTATTCTGAAAAGCCACATTTGTACAAGGCTCTCCCAGAACTATTTTAGTTTACAAACAAGAGACACTGAATGGCACCTTTACATCTGGACATCTCTAATCTGAACACTTTACACCAGTGGTTCCCAAAGTGGGGTCCGGGCCCCCTGGGGTTCCGTGAAGGTACTGCAGGGGGGCCCCCAGACGCTGTCTATATTAAAAACATAAAAAGAAATTGAGCTTGAAATGCACTGTAAAAAACAATGCTGCAAAAACTCAAGGCAACAGGATCCCTCAAGATTTTTGGTGATCAACTCAAAAATCTCAAGTTTTCAACAACTAATATTTTTTTACTCATCAAATTTAATGTTCATACGTCTAAAAACTTTATTTTTTCCAGCTCATCTTACAGCAACTGACTCCACTGTTCAGAAAAAGTATTATTGATAATAATAAAAACTAAATATACTACATTTAACAAAAGAATAACTTTTTCTGAACTCTGTAAGTTGGCTGTAAGATGAGTAAAAAAATAATGATAGAGAGAAAAACTTAAAAATTAGAAAAGTTTTTAGACGTATGAACATCAAATTAAGTGAAAGTGTGGAAAACTTGAGATTTTGAGTTGGCCCCAAAAATCTTGAAGGATCCTTTGCCTTGAATTATTGAGTTTTTGCAGCATTTTATTTATTTTTTACAGTGTATTTATTTAAAAAAATAACTTTAAAACACTTTTTAGCCAATAGTCAGTGTCTTTTGTAATGTTTTTATAGAAATAGAGGAGAGAATGGAGAGAAACATGAAAATAAAATTTGGGATGGAGGGAAGTTGTATTGTTGATTGTTGTGGGATTTTGGTAAATTTAAGGAGGGGGCCGTGACACTCCTGACTTTGGGAATGGCTGCTTTACACAAACCACTCACATGGGGCATGGGACAGGAACCAGTTTTAGTTTTAAAGTGGCGTTTTAATGTCAACGCAAGCAGACATGTGACCGGCAGACAGCCAATCACTGTTCAGATTGGGGCTGTTTGTTTTCAGTGAATGTGGCGTCTTTACACTTTCTCCAGAGCAGAGTGGCTCCAAATGGCTCCTTGAGTGTTTTTAAAAATGTGCGGATTCGTAAAACAGAAACCCTGTCCTTGCGTAAACAAAAAGCCGATACGCAAACCCTCGCGAATTCAGGAAAACTTGTCGTCTAAACGGCTCCTTAGGCGCGGTGAAGCCTGGACTTTAGAGACACAGACTCATTCACTGTGGGACGTTTAAATTTTCCAGTTCACAAAAACATGCATGACTGTGGACAATCGGCATACGCCAAAGTACCCAGACAGAACCAAAGGTAACACCCCGGGAATTAAACCCACAACCTCCTAGCTGAGAGGCAGAAGTGCTAATGAAGTCGCAGGGAATTAGATTCTTGTAAGAACTTTATACAAGAAGACAGCAGTTTAAAAGAATGGCTTTTTGGATGAACACAGACCTTACTGTGGTTAAATCCCAGGTGTGAGTGTGTGTTTGTGCAGTACAGCGTTCGTCTGAGGTGACTCCAGATCCTGGGAGCAGTGCATGCTGGTCCGGTGAGATCTGAGACCGAGGCATGAGCCTGAGCTGTGCAATCCAACACCTTCTGCTGCAGCACACTATAAATAAATGTATGTGCTACATCCGATCCACGCACCATCTGGGAAATCAGGCTCAAGAACCAGGGCTAAACCAGGCTGAAACTGGGACTAAACCAGGGCTAAACCAGGCTGAAACTGGGACTAAACCAGGGCTAAACCAGGGCTGAAACTGGGACTAAACCAGGGCTAAACCAGGCTGAAACTGGGACTAAACCAGGGCTAAACCAGGCTGAAACTGGGACTAAACCAGGGCTAAACCAGGCTGAAACTGGGACTAAACCAGGCTGAAACTGGGACTAAACCAGGGCTAAACCAGGCTGAAACTGGGACTAAACCAGGCTGAAACTGGGACTAAACCAGGGCTAAACCAGGCTGAAACTGGGACTAAACCAGGGCTAAACCAGGCTGAAACTGGGACTAAACCAGGCTGAAACTGGGACTAAACCAGGGCTAAACCAGGGCTGAAACTGGGACTAAACCAGGGCTAAACCAGGGCTGAAACTGGGACTAAACCAGGGCTAAACCAGGGCTGAAACTGGGACTAAACCAGGGCTAAACCAGGGCTGAAACTGGGACTAAAACAGGGCTAAACCAGGATGAAACTGGGACTAAACCAGGCTGAAACTGGGACTAAACCAGGGCTAAACCAGGCTGAAACTGGGACTAAACCAGGCTGAAACTGGGACTAAACCAGGGCTAAACCAGGCTGAAACTGGGACTAAACCAGGCTGAAACTGGGACTAAACCAGGGCTAAACCAGGCTGAAACTGGGACTAAACCAGGGCTAAACCAGGCTGAAACTGGGACTAAACCAGGGCTAAACCAGGCTGAAACTGGGACTAAACCAGGGCTAAACCAGGCTGAAACTGGGACTAAACCAGGCTGAAACTGGGACTAAACCAGGGCTAAACCAGGGCTGAAACTGGGACTAAACCAGGGCTAAACCAGGGCTGAAACTGGGACTAAACCAGGGCTAAACCAGGGCTGAAACTGGGACTAAACCAGGGCTAAACCAGGGCTGAAACTGGGACTAAAACAGGGCTAAACCAGGATGAAACTGGGACTAAACCAGGCTGAAACTGGGACTAAACCAGGGCTAAACCAGGCTGAAACTGGGACTAAACCAGGCTGAAACTGGGACTAAACCAGGGCTAAACCAGGCTGAAACTGGGACTAAACCAGGGCTAAACCAGGGCTGAAACTGGGACTAAACCAGGGCTAAACCAGGGCTGAAACTGGGACTAAACCAGGGCTAAACCAGGGCTGAAACTGGGACTAAACCAGGGCTAAACCAGGGCTGAAACTGGGACTAAACCAGGGCTAAACCAGACTGAAACTGGGACTAAACCAGGGCTAAACCAGGGCTGAAACTGGGACTAAACCAGGGCTGAACCTGGGTTAATCTGGGTCTAGACCAGGGCGGGAAATGTGACAAAACCTGGACTAAACCAGGATTATAATATATATTTTGTGCATTATTAGCTATCATGATCACATTGTCAGGGATTAAATTACATTAGCATTTCTCAGAGCAGTGTTTACATTTGCACATTCAGTTTTATAACACATATACTGTTTCTCAAGATAAATATTGCTTTGTAATTTGTCATTCAGTCAAAACAACAGCTACATTCCTCCTTGTATCATGTTCGCTGGATCATCAGGGTTTAGTGACAGTTCCTGTTTGTACTGCCATCTATTTTCTAACTTACTGGTTAAACATAGTGTTACAGTTGTCTATAAGATAAATATTATGTAAAATGCAGTTTGTTTATCTTATAAATACAAACAGCCTCTACAGTATTTACATTCATACATATAATATACATACTCATTAACATTAAAGACGTATATAACCAATAATGAAACATTTTCAGTCTATCAGACCTAGTCCTTAACACTGGGTCCTTACTGGGTCCTGAGACCATGTCCTGGTCACAAGAGGTCTACTGGAGCTGGATCTGAGGAGGTCCTGAGGTCCCAGGTGGAGGGTCAGAGGAGGTCAGAGGAGGTCCTGAGGTCCCAGGTGGAGGGTCAGAGGAGGTCAGAGGAGGTCCTGAGGTCCCAGGTGGAGGGTCAGAGGAGGTCAGAGGAGGTCCTGAGGTCCCAGGTGGAGGATGGGCCAGAGGAGGTCCTGAGGTCCCAGGTGGAGGGTCAGAGGAGGTCCTGAGGTCCCAGGTGGAGGGTCAGAGGAGGTCCTGAGGTCCCAGGTGGAGGGTCAGAGGAGGTCCTGAGGTCCCAGGTGGAGGGTCAGAGGAGGTCCTGAGGAGGTCCTGAGGTCCCAGGTGGAGGGTCAGAGGAGGTCCTGAGGTCCCAGGTGGAGGGTCAGAGGAGGTCCTGAGGTCCCAGGTGGAGGGTCAGAGGAGGTCCTGAGGAGGTCCTGAAGCCCCAGGTGGAGGATGGGCCAGAGGAGGTCCTGAGGTCCCATGTAGGATGCCAGAGGAGGTCCTGAGGTCTCAGGTAGGGGGTCAGAGGAGGTCCTGAGGTCTCAGGTAGGGGGTCAGAGGAGGTCCTGAGGTCCCAGTTGGGGGATGGGTCAGAGGAGGTCCTGAGGTCTCAGGTAGGGGGTCAGAGGAGGTCCTGAGGTCCCAGGTGGAGGATGAGTGGAGCAGCGAGGGGAGGTTGGTAATAGGGATTGTCTATGAACACTCCACCTGCACACATTAATGTAGGGATTTTGGTTAATCTGACTCAGCGGAAACATTTTACTAAGAATAAAACAGGGCCAAGAATAGAGCCCTGGGGGACACCGCAGGACAGAGGAGGACATGAGTGAAACCGAGACTGCACTGAGCCTTAAAATTAAAAATAAATCATTCAGAAAAAGGAGCAGCCCGTGTGAGTTAGGTGTTAAAATGATAAATAAAAAAATAAAAAAAACAAATTGTTTGTTCACAAAAATATAAATTTATTTACAAACACATTTTTACAAACCAAAATGAAAACTGAAAACTCAAGATTCAAACAAAAAAAGTGTAAACTCAGGACTCGTGGAACAGGTTCAGTGCAAACAGATGTAAACCAAACAAAACAAAAACATGGAAAACTGCATCAAACAAAACTTAATGAGAGATGAAGCCATTCAGAGAAAACATAACAAACTGAAGTCAGGTTTTTGTACTTGGTAATGTTTTTTTTATCTAAAAAGTGTGTTGCTGATTCATATTCAGTGGCTGTCACACATCACAACATTTCATTTGGGAGACTGAGCTGGACAGTCTTTGTAAACAGTCTTTGAAATTGTAAACACATTATTCCCTGTTAATGGGGAATATGAATGAACATAATCTTTTTATGTAAACGTTCCACAGTGGAGAGCAGACTGATGCTTTAATAAGGATAGAGGTGAGAGACAGTGAACGGAGAGGGGAGTCTGACCAGGGGCAAAACTACTGAGGGCAGCCTGGAGGGGGCGCCAGACAGAGGGGCAGCTGACAGAGGGGCACCTGGGAGGGGGTAGAGAGAGGAGGAGGTGGTGAAATGAATGGGATTATGAACGACTGATTATTGATTTATGGATCTTACCGTACGTGGGGAGGGCTGCAGGGCTGTAGCTGTAAGGAGCTCCGAAACCTGAAGGAACAGAACAGAATTCGAAAAGGTTCATTCTGTCTTCTACTAATATTACTGAGTGGATTTCTTACAGACAGACCAAGATTCACGATACAGAAGTATTGGTCTGTCAATAAGAAATCCACATAATAAGCAACAGAACATACAATAAAAGAGTTAAAAAGAGAACACAAAAATTAACAAAGTTAGTGTGCGCTAATGTGCTAAAATGGAAAATTCTAAAAAGGCAAACTCCAGCACCTCACTCGATCACTCCTGGTCATGTGACTCCCTGGGTCACGTACCTCTCCTAGTCGTGTGCCTCCCCTGGTCATGTGCCTCCCCTAGTCATGTGTCTCCCTTGGTCATGTGTTTCCTTTGGTCATGTGTCTCCCTTGGTCATGTGCCTCCCCTGGTCACGTGCCTCACCTGGTCATTACCCATCTTTGGGCACCTGCCTCCCCTGGTCATGTGCCTCCCTTGGTCACGTGCCTCCCCTGGTCATGTGCCTCCCCTGGTCATGTGTCTCCCTTGGCCATGTACCTCTCCTAGTCATGTGCCTCCCCTGGTCATGTGCCTCCCTTGGTCATGTGCCTCCCCTGGTCATGTGTCTCCCTTGGTCATGTGCCTCCCCTGGTCACGTGCCTCACCTGGTCATTACCCATCTTTGGGCACCTGCCTCCCCTGGTCATGTGCCTCCCTTGGTCACGTGCCTCCCCTGGTCATGTGCCTCCCCTAGTCATGTGACTCCCATGGTCATGTGACTCCCCTGGTCCCGTGCCTCTCCTGGTCACGCGCCTCACCTGGTCATTACCCATCTTTGGGCACCTGCCTCCCCTGGTCATGTGCCTCCCTTGGTCATGTGCCTCCCCTAGTCATGTGACTCCCATGGTCATGTGCCTCCCCTGGTCATGTGTTTCCTTTGGTCATGTGCCTCTCCTGGTCATGTGACTCCCTTGGTCACGTGCCTCACCTGCTCATTACCCATCCTTGGACACCTGCCTCCCCTGGTCATTCGCCTCCCCTAGTCATGTGACTCCCATGGTCATGTGACTCCCCTGGTCATGTGCCTCTCCTGGTCATGTGACTCCCCTGGTCCCGTGCCTCCCCTGGTCATGTGCCTCCCCTGGTCACGTGCCTCCCCTGGTCATGTGCCTCCCCTGGTCATGTGCCTCTCCTGGTCATGTGACTCCCCTGGTCATGTGCCTCCCCTGGTCATGTGACTCACCTGTTGTGATGTATCCCGGTGGTGGTGCGGTGCTGAGGTACGGGCTTTGGGGCAGCACTGGGACACGCTGAGGGCAGGCCGTCAGAGCGGGAAGAGTGAGCACTGAGGAGACGGGACGCTTCACCTGAAAACAAAAACACAGCAAATACACACAAGGATGCCTACTATTGTCCCCCGTACTACTGTCCCCCGTACTATTGTCCCCCGTACTACTGTCCCCCGTACTACTGTCCCCCGTACGACTCAGCGAGCAGGAGCAGTACTCACAGCAGCAGGCAGGGGGCGTTTCTTCTTGTTGTTCAAACACTTGGAGCCTGAGAAGAGACGGTTGAGAGCCGCCAGGGCAGCGCTGGCTTTGGCCACTTTTTTATTGGGACCAGTTCCACGAAAAACCTGCCTATCCACCTCCACCTGGGGCAGACACAGAGACAGAGAGAGGGAACACAGTTTCATCTTTGTCAAAGCAAAACACAGACAGATAACTTACAAAGGACAGTAGTTTAGACCAGTGGTTCTGAACAAGTCTCATTGTGGAGCACGTTTTAGTTACAACATTATTTGGGCTTCAAATAAGATGAACATTCAAACTATACCAAACCTCCCCACAACCCACTTTTGTGTCCTGACCCACTCGTTTAGAACCACTACTCATAACCATCACTGCACAGCATTGCTTCAGGCAAATGCTCTCACCTTTCAGAATTTTATAAACTGTTATGCCATTAATGTTTATTTTCAGATAAAACACAATCTTCTGTCACCAGCTCTGACCGCTCTCCTCCCAGCTGTGAACTCTGGACATGACCGAACCACAAGATATTGCTCCCAGGAACTTCTCCCTGTCCCAGCCTTTAAAACAGTTATGGGCTAAAGTCTTTTTTTCACACTTTTACCAAAGTGTGGAATACAGTTCCTCACCACATCAGGACAGGCAGTTTCTGGTGGACGGCTCCTGTTGTGACCACTGACAAACCTGGTTTTGAACCAGGCCTCTGTGTGGATGGGCTTTAGGAGAGATTTTTCTGGCGTTCTGTTGTCTTTTTGTGTCTCTTGTTGTGATTGTAGGTTTTCCCTTTGTGTGCTGCAGAACAGGAACCTGCTGTAAACCAGGTTTTTTAACTGAGTCAGGCCCAATTATTTGTAACATAACTGTTGCCTATAATTTTTTCCTGTTAATAAATTAAATGAACTTTAAAAGGAACCTGGAGGTGTCTGGATGAAACCATCTGCTGTAACCACCATCACCTGCTCATTTTACCCAACAACAGAAACAACATGTAGGTACTGTCAACCCTCTGGTCCATAACAGTCAGTGCTGCCACAGCATAGATGAGAGCAGCCATACATCACTTCCTTGTCATTAGATTGTTATCGCTCCTTTTTGGATGAAAACAAACCAGCCGTGAGCAGGAGAAAAGTTGGTGGAGTTAGGCCAAGTGCTGCTACAATTGATGTGTACTTCATAAATCAAAAAAGAAAAACAGTTCTCAATTTTCATTGCTTGCTCACAGAACGAAAGAAACCAAAGGAAGAAATTTGTGGCCTCAGGCGAGCCACAGGGAGAACGGGGAGGATAAACTGACAAACTAGACCCCACAGTTTACAGCATAGGCTAATTACAGCATAATGTATGTCACTGTTAATGTTCATATATGAAATAATATTAATTCCAAGAAAGACAATGATTTATTCAACTTTAGTTTCAAGATTTATCTTACACGATGGCTTCTGTTAGCCATGTAAACGTTTATGCTTTTAGGACATTGATCTTTAAATATCAATGTTGATGTCATTTCAGTCCGGACCTAAATTAACTCTAAACACATTTAAGTAGACCCACATTTACTGATATTATATTTGTCATGAATTTAAGTATACTGTTGTACTAAAATATAGGGCTGCAAAATATATCGCAAAATTATCGTTATCGCAATATCCATATCGCAAGAATCTAAATATATCACAATAACGGTCTTCCATCTGACAGAGATTTACACTGAAGAATCATTTTCCACCAGAGCCTTAAAAGAACATGTGTTGTGACTAAATAAAAATGTTTAAAAAGTCCAGTTTTAGTGGTAATTTAATTAATTTAGTCACAGCTTAGCCTTGTTTTATTCCTGGTTTAGTCTGTGTTAAGTTTTGATTTTGTCGCTGTTTTGACTTGTAAATACAGGAACTTACATTGTTATGAAATGTAGTGAATTTAACTTACTATGTTCGAAAAGTAGTCTCTATTTTCAAATATTGCAATAATATCGTTATCGCAATTTTCAACATAGTTATCGAATATCGCATGTTTTCTCCATATCGTGCAGCCCTACTAAAATATGTCCACTATGGGGCGTCATTTACCTGTGACAGAGGCAGCGATCGTCTCCTATTTCCCAGAGTTTCTTCAAATAACACCTCTGATCATTCATTGGCAGTGAGGGAATAGAACCGTCAGCTTCAATGGCCGTGTTTGCTGTGCTTCTGGGAGCTTGTGTTAAGTATTTTAAACCCCACGAGAAGAGACTCGACAATTTGTATTTACGGCCATTGAGTGATTAGAGATGCGGTAAAGAACCTGGATGCGTCAGTGCACTCGTGTGACAGCTCTGTACCTGAATGATGAATCTTTTGTCGTAGCTGCCGCCGCTCTCAGAGATCAGCTCGTACTTCAGACCTCTGCGTTTCTCGTTTAGCTCCATCACTGGGTTCTTCCCCCCCGCCGTCAGGATGGGACCGGGAGCTCGGGACTGAAGGCAGAGCAGCGAGGACATGATGAGAACACGGTTAGTCTGCACCGCCGTCGTTTGTTTTTGCAGCGTCGTTACCTCGTGAGAGTCGGTGGAGCTCGTGGTGGACATGCGGTCGTTCTTTCCCTCTCCGTCAGATTTCTCGTCAGCGCTGAGTGAGTCCAGGTCTGTGTCAGAGGAGAGAGAGAAGCCCAGAGCCTGCAGCGCCTGGAAATACAAACACATTTCTGTTTTTGTGTGTACATACATGTTTCCAAAAGTAATCTCTTTCATCTAATGGAAAGTATTTAAGTAAGTAAACTTTATTTATATCACACCTTTCACAGATGAAGATCACAAAGTGCTTTACAAAGTGCAGCAATATGAAATAGAGGAAAACATTTAAACTACAAATATAAAACAATATTAAAAACACTACAGTAAAACATAAAACCCAGTCTAAACTACTCTACTAAAAGCTTGTCTAAATAAGAGTAGGGCTGTAACGATTCTTCATAAATCGGCTAAAAATCAATGCATAAGAGAGAAATTTTGAATTGGTGTGGAAAAAAATTAATCACAATGTCCCTTTAAAACAGTGTGTATGCCACCACAGTATAATGGTGAGTAATCTGGCTGCATATTTGGCGCTAGACATCATTACCTCACCATTTTACAGAAGAGAAACATGAATTTATATCAAGTTTTAGTTTACAGGACTCGTAAAATCATTAGCCCGACGTGCTGGGAACATGAAAAGACTGCACAAGAGCTTCATTACTCGGAGCGGCTTGGAAGAGCGCTCCCTCACCTCTCACACAGACGGAGGAGCGCGCACACAGCGCACAGGGAAAAACAACAAGCCCAGGGCAAGAAAGACACATCTGAAGGTTTTATTTAGGCTACACCTGTTTGCTCTGTTTTCCATCGTTCAGAAAGTAGCTTGTTGTTAGCAGCGAGCTAAAGGAAAGCTAAGTGGCTAAGAACAGCTAAAGTTTATCTGAAGTTTCAGTGGCCCCTCCCCCGGAGCGTTTCCATGGAGATCAGTGTCTTTACTGAGGATGTGACTTTCCTCACTGATATTTTTATAAGACTTGACTTTTATCAGGCCCATTATAAATTACTGAGGCGTGGATTCATGATAAACTGCTTCTCTGTGCATTGCCTGCTGCTATAGTGTCTGGTTTTTTTTTTGTGTTTTTTTCTTTGTTATTTTTACATCATTGTTTTAATATCTACTCTTTGAATTCAATTTCTGTTAATAAGAAATGTACAACAATTTAAGTTTGATAAGGAGACACAGATAGGCTCTGAAAAAATCCTTTTGGTCATAATTATACTGCAACTAAATCTGCAAATAAAATAAAAAAATTGTAATCGTGAACATAAAATCGCGAATCAAATCGAATCGTGACTTCAGTGCATCGTTACATCCCTATTAAAGAGTCTTTAGCTGCTTTTTAAAAGAATCAACCACACAGAGGGACAGGGGCAGAGCGTTCCACAGTCTGGGCGCTACTGCCTGCAAAAACAGGTCTCCTCGAGTTTTAAAACGGCCCAAAGACTGAAGACTGCGGCCAGAAACATAAGGAAATAAAAGGTCTGTGATGTATTGAGCTTGTTCCATTTAAATACCTATAGACTTTTACAAATACATATTCAATATTTTAGACATTCCTTTTGTTCTGTGATTCACCTTTTGGCTCCTGACCCACTGTTTAGGAACCAGAGGTCTGGATTATTGCTGGCAAGTCACTTCTAAAGTAATATTACTAGCTAAATAAAAATCAAGTCAACAGAGAAATACAGCTGGTAAACTGTTTTAGTTCAGTGGTTAGTTTACTCAAACATCACACTGAAAAACAATTACTTTTAGTTTATATACAGTGAAGCCTGAAATTATTCATCTCCCTGGCAAATTCTGACTTAAAGTTACCTTCATTCAACCAACATGCCACTTTTTGTTCAAATGTAAAAAAAAAAAGCTGAGAAATATTTTTTTCCACAATGATACCTCTTGTACATCATCTTATTACCATATTTTCCGGACTATAAGTCACACTTTTTTCCATAGTCTGGCCAGGGGTGTGACGTATACTCAGGTGTGACTTATATATTAAAATATTTCAGGTGTTGGTTAGAGGGCGCTCTAGGCTTGTGTACCAGCATCTGCTGCACCTGTACCACTGACAATTTAAAATGTAAACATTACCACTAACAACTTAGGCTATAAAGACAACTGAGAAAGAGCGGAATAATTGGAAATGGAACTGATGCTGAGTCTGACGACAGCCACGCAGAGGAGGAAGCGGCGCTTCGTCTACCTCCGGAGTTGGCGGAGTTGTTCAGAAGCGACACCGAGGATGAAGAATTTAAAGGATTTAGCGATTAGGAGTGAGATGGTGAGTTTGGTGAACTTGTTATATTATGTTCTTTATGCTATAGTTATGTGAATAACTGTTAATATATTACGTTAACATACGAGACACCTATTCAGTTCGTTGTTTATGCTTCATGTAGCTGAATAACCATCAATGTGTTACGTTAGCATAGCGCACACCTATTCAGCTGTTGTTCTCTATTCTATTATTACTATAACTTGCCTTTCAACATGAAATGTCTGTTCTTGGTGTCGGATTTTGTAAAATAAATTTCCCCCCAAAAATGCGACTTATAGTCCAGTGCCACTTATATACGTTCTTTTCTTCTTCATTATGCATTTTTTGGCTTGTGCGACTTATACTCCGGAGCCACTTATAGTTCGGAAAATACGGTATCTTTTGGGAGAAGCCTGTGTCATTTCCAGTTAAAAAAAACTTGCTGGTTGAATAAAAGTAACTTTAAGTCAGAATTTGCCAGGGGTATGAATATTTTCGGGCTTCACTGTGTTTATTTTTTTTTATCTTTTGGCTTCTCGCTTTCTTATGTTGCCACAGCGAACCACTGATTGATTGATTTGGCAGATTTTTCAGATGCCCTTCCTGCTACATTCAGTAACTGGAGTTGGCAACGTGGATGAAGTGTCTTGCCCAGGGACACAACAACAGTATGCGCTTTGGGTGAGATTTAAGCTGGCTACCCTCCAGTCGCAGGGCCTTAACACCAAAAACAATCACTTTATTACATAAAAAAAAAAAAAAAAAAAAACAGACACTGGAGAAACTAAATGTTCAAGAACTGGTGTTACAGATGGTAATTCATGAATACAAAGGGACCAGGAACTGTCTTTATGGAGTGAAAAAGCCTAAAAATGTGTCCCACCAACAGAAAATTATAACATTTGACGACATTTACTCCAGGGTTTCCAGGAAATCATCTGCCTCCCAGCGTGCAGTCGTTCACCTTTTTCATTTGGCATAGGTTTTTTTGGCAGAAACCTTTCCTGACACAACTCTCCATTTATTCAGGCCTGAGAGAGAGACTTTGATCAGGTTAGAGCGCTAAGTTTGAGTTATAGACAAGATTGTAAAATATAAATATGAAAAAAGTGGGTCCCTAAAACCGCAAAGAGAAAATATTTTGGTCCGAAGTCGAGTGAGTTCACCTTGAGCGCCACCTGCAGCTTGGCCGTCCTCTTGGAGCTGCCCGACGCCTGGTACGTGGTTCCCTTCACGTGCGCGCTCATGGTGAAGACGGGGGCGTGCACGGGGCCGGACTGGGACAGGAGTCTGTACTGGAGACCGGGCTGGATCTGGTTCAGCCTCATCAGGGCGTTCATGGGATGGTTGGGGTCGGTCATCCTCCAGTCCAGCACTGAAACAGACGTCAGGTTTTACAGCGAGGGAATCTGAGAGGATCTCCCGACAGGACTAGGGCTGCACGATACGGAGAAAACATGCGATATTTGATAACTATATTGAAAATTGCGATGACGATATTATTGCGATATTTGAAAATAGAGCCTACTTTTCGAACATAGTAAGTTAAATTCACTACATTTCATAACAATGTAAATTCCTGTATTTACAAGTCAAAACAGCGACAAAATCAAAACTGAACACAGACTAAACCAGGAATAAAATCAAGGCTAAGCTGTGACTAAATTAATTAAATTACCACTAAAACTGGACTTTTTAAACATTTTTATTTAGTCACAACACATGTTCTTTTAAGGCTCTGGTGGAAAATGATTCTTCAGTGTAAATCTCTGTCAGATGGAAGACCACAGTGTTATTGCGATATATTTAGATTCTTGCGATACGGATATTGCGTTTGCTGATGTTGCGATAACGATAATTTTGCGATATGTTGTGCATATATTTGTGATTCAGGTAAAACATGAAACATGATACAATTTAATGCTGGAAATGTGATGCTCAGGTTCAGTGATTCTCAAACTTTTCACTCCGAGTACAACCTCTGAAAATATTTGGCTTTCCAATAACCTTCTTTATTGGACTAAACCGAGCCTAAAGCAGGATTAAACCAGGACTAAACCAGGTCTACTCTAAAGCAGGACCAGAGACCTACATCTGCAATATTATACGTGATCCATTATGTATTTACATAATGGATTAAATTTAACTCACCTTTTATTCTCTTCATGAGTTCTCTGTCGTCAGATCTGTCGTCTCGTAGCCTTTTCTGACACAGACCTGTAATCAATAAGAAAACATTAACCTGAAATACTAATGCAAAGGAGTCACACGCTGTTTCAGAAAGACTGAGAAAAGCAGAATATGGGAGCTTTAACATTTCTGTAGCTTACACTCCTTACAAATAGGGCTGCAACTAACAATTATTTTGATAATCGATTAATCTGTCAATTACTTTTTTGATTAGTCGATTAATAATTGGCTAGAGAAGCGCGAGTAAAATGGTTGAAAACTTGAGGTGTTTTATAGTTTTTGTAAAAAATTGATGATAATGCTTCAAAAAATTACTTACAAGCATGCTTCTTGAAAATGTTTATATAGCTTAGGGCTGCACAATATATCACAAAATTATCATTATCACAATATCAACAAACGTAATATTCCGTATCACATGAATCTAAATATATCACAATAACGCTGTGGTCTTCCATCTGACAGAGATTTACACTGAAGAATCATTTTCCACCAGAGCCTTAAAAGAACATGTGTTGTGACTAAATAAAAATGTTTAAAAAGTCCAGTTTTAGTGGTAATTTAATTAATTTAGTCACAGCTTAGCCTTGTTTTATTCCTGGTTTAGTCTGTGTTAAGTTTTGATTTTGTTGCTGTTTTGGCTTGTAAATACAGGAACTTACATTTTTGTGAAATGCAGTGAATTTAACTTACTATGTTCGAAAAGTAGGCTCTATTTTCAAATATTGCAATTTTCAACATAGTTATCAAATATCGCATGTTTTCTCCATATCAAGCAGCCCTACATTTATACATAAAATATCATCTGTAACATATATGATATTTTTAATCAAAAACACAAAATGTACATTGTTTTTAACGATTTACTGCTCTCTCTAGGTAATAAAACCTTCTCTCACAGAACATGGCATGTGTCAGAATCTAATAAATATCCCAGTTGGCAATTATTCGATTACTAAATTAGTTGATGATTATTTTAATAATCAATTATAATCAATTAATCCGATTACCATATTTTCTGGACTGTAAGTCACACTTTTTTCCATAGTCTGTCTAGGGGTGTGACGTATACTCAGGTGTGACTTATATATTAAAATATTTCAGGTGTTGGTTAGGGGGCGCTCTAGGCTTGTGTACCAGCATCTGCTGCACCTGTACCACTGACAATTTAAAATGTAAACATTACCACTAACAACTTAGGCTATAAAGACAACTGAGAAAGAGCGGAATAATTGGAAATGGAACTGATGCTGAGTCTGACGACAGCCACGCAGAGGAGGAAGCGGCGCTTCGTCTACCTCCGGAGTTGGCGGAGTTGTTCAGAAGCGACACCGAGGATGAAGAATTTAAAGGATTTAGCGATTAGGAGTGAGATGGTGAGTTTGGTGAACTTGTTATATTATGTTCTTTATGCTATAGTTATGTGAATAACTGTTAATATATTACGTTAACATACGAGACACCTATTCAGTTCGTTGTTTATGCTTCATGTAGCTGAATAACCATCAATGTGTTACGTTAGCATAGCGCACACCTATTCAGCTGTTGTTCTCTATTCTATTATTACTATAACTTGCCTTTCAACATGAAATGTCTGTTCTTGGTGTCGGATTTTATAACATAAATTTTCCCCCAAAAATGCGACTTATAGTCCAGTGTGACTTAGTATACGTTTTTTTCTTCTTCATTATGCATTTTTTGGCGAGTGCCACTTATACTCCGGAGCCACTTATAGTCCGGAAAATACGTTAGTTGTTGCAGCCGTACTTACAAACACAATGACAGATAGAAAACATATAATTTGATCCAAAATGGCTGCTGACCTGAGGGTCTGGAGACAGGAAGTGGGTCCATGTCCAGGACCTTGTACAGCTGTCCGAAGGCAATCAGTCTGAGCGCGCGCTGAAAACACAATAAAACAAACGGGATAAATATGGATCCAACAAACAGACGAGGACACACAAGTCGTCAGTCGGTTCCTGTTCCTTTCATTTAACCAGAAAAGATGTGTGGTTTGAAAAAAGAGCAAAGGAAACCCTGCAGCCAGTACAAGGAGAAACTGTTGTTACTGTCACATAGCACTAAATTTGTAGTATTTTTGGCATAATCTATTGCTACATCGAACGGCGAGAGCTAGAGTATTTGGATGAAGGGAGTATTTTTATTACTATCACTGCAGCAGTGGTAAACATGAGTGAAGAGTTATGTAAATCAGATCTAAAAATACCTGAGTGTGACCCGAGATCCACCTCGCTCTGTAAACTGAAGCTGATTAGACTCCTGATGAACACGGAACATGACGTTTATTACTCACTCAGAGGGAGATGTGGCTCAGGATTAGTCCACACACCGCTGAACAGCTAAACAAGCACAAGTTCATAAGTTTTTTATGGCTTTTAGGTTTATTGGTAAAGCAGCAACACCCGGACAGACTCCACCAGAGCCAGGTCACACCTAAGAATTTCTCTAAATCAGTGAGGCTCAACGTTATTGTTCTAGAGTACCCTGTTTATTGGACTTAAATGAGCGCAAACCAAGCCAAAACCAGGACTGACCCAGGTGTAAACTAGTGCCAAGACCAGGTTCAAAACAGAAATAAACCAGGACTTAACTGTGCCTGAGCTAGGGCTAAGCTGAAGAGTCCTGTGCCAAGTGTGAGCATCGTTTTAACTGTTGAAAAATAAAAACTACCGTATTTTCCGGACTATAAGTCGCACTTTTTTTTGTAGTTTCGCTGGTCCTGCGACTTATAGTCAGGTGCGACTTATATATCAAATTTAACGTGAATCAAGGAGTAAACATTACCGCCTACAGCCGCAAGAGGGCGCTCTAGGCTTGTGACAACTACTGTCAGTAGTGATGTAGAATAAGATGGAGAGCTCAGGGAACATCTTTACCTTTAACTTTCTTTGGACGCACTGGCTTATTTTGTTAATTTATCCTCCCAGGTTTGTTCTTTGTGCTGTTGTGTAGCTGAATATCTGTTAATGTGTTATGTTAGCATACCTGACACATATCCAGTCTGTTGTTCTGTGTGCTGTTGTTCTGCGTGTTGTTGTTCTGTGTGTTGTTGTGTAGTTGAATAACTTGCCTTTTCAGATTAAATGTCTGTTCTTGGTCTTGGACTTCATGAAATACATTTTTAAATAAATGTAACTTAGAGTCCAATGCAACTTATATGTTTTTTCCTCTTCATGATGCATTTTTTGACCGATGTGACTTATACTCTGGAAAATACAGTATATCACCATAAAAACATAAATAACTCATATAAAGTCATGTCTTTCATATTTAGTACTAACCGCAGTATTTAATACACGCATGAGCACTGACATTAACCCTCTCATGCGACCAAGTGGAGTCGCTCTGATTTCGCACGACTCGGGCGACTTGTTGTGTTCGACTCCACACAGTTGTTTTGTGTTTGAGTTTTTTATGGAGACCCACATAACAGGGTCACTAATGACCCCAGTCAAAAGGACCTATTTTCATCTTTGTAGTTAATTAATTTTTATCACTTTGTTGTTTTTTTCTTTTACAAGACATTCATATCTGATGTACCACACACTAGAGAGAGGGTTAGGGCTCACTGTCATTTTTAAAGGAACAGTCCACTGTTTTTTTATACTAAACTATGTTCTTCCCTGATCTTAGCTGAGTTGATGCGTACGTCTCTGGTCTTTGTGGCTCAAGTTAGAGGCATCCAAGCTCTTCCACGTTTTCCTGATTTAAATACGGTTACGTGAGTAGTTATATGACCCAAGTACAGTTACACAAAAATTGAAAAGTGGAGATTTTCTCAGCGGCGTTTGGTTCCATAGGGATAAGCTTGGCAAAGCTAAATGCTAACAAATTAGCGTTGCTTCCCAGGCCCCCACAGGGCACACAGGGCACGCACAAAAAACCAGAGAGGTACGCATCAACTCAGTCTAAGATCAGGGAGGAACATGGTTTAGTCTGGAAAAACGGTGTTTGCTGAGGACGACAGGACCCCACTGTCCACATGATCATCTCTAGGCTCCTAACAAAACACAAAACTGTTCTTTAAAGTAAAATTATTTATAAGAATCACTAAAAACAAAGTCCTGACAGAGTCTGAACTGAGCCGGGAACATGTCTGAAGTCCCCTAGGTCCTGCTCTGGTCCTACTCAGAGCAGGACAGTCCTGGACTCAAGAACCAGGCTATTAGAGCGCCCTCTACAGGAGACACAAGCAACAAAACACATGCAGCCTGTTCAGACAAAGTGCAGCGTTTCAGATCAGAGAGAGTCCAGAGTTTCAGCTCCAGGACAATAACAACAGAATCTAACCCTCAACCTCTGAGGCTCATGGGCTCAGAGACTGGACCTGATAAATCTGTTTTACACTGATTCAGCTCATTACTGATCAAAAATCATACTTAAAGCAAGATTTGTACTGCAAGACAAATGCTATTTAGAGAAGTTTTCCTTATTTTTGGTGGATTTATTGAAGTTATTCTGTAGTGGAGTCAATATGGTCCGGTCCACTTTTAACCATAAAAATGAGTCAAGAATAAAGTTTATTTTAAATAATTTTACACTAATCCACATCAGAATGAAGAGTGATGACCGAGCTGTGTTTGGATTATTCCTGAAATAAGCCCTTTATTAAAGAACGTTTAAATATGCAAATTATATGTACATTTATCAAACTAGTAAGAACTGAATTTATCTATCTATAAAATAAGATATACAGTTAGTCACAGATCACGCTGATGAAGCTCAGGTTTTTCATCACACATATAGAGTGCAATAACACACAACCAATCAGAGAACAGGAGCTAAACAGATTAAGATGTTTAATAAAAGGAGCCTAAGCACAGGTTGAAGTTTAATGTGTCTTTAGTGTCTTTGAGCCAGTGTTCAGCACTCTGAGAAAACGCTGACCTTGTGTAAAACTTCCCTTGGTTGTATTTCTGGTCCACTAAAGTCCTGTTCACGGCAGAAACAGAGTCTTATTACTCTCCGAGGAAGGATAAAGGACATATAAAAACCTTTATATCAAAGGGTTTTAATAAAAGTGCAACCTCAGGAGCCTGCTGTAAACGAAACGCTGGCAGCATTTAGCACAAGTTCCTCTGCTTTTTAAAGTCAGCTTCTTCTGATGGAGAAGTTTTGTTCCATAGATCAGTGTGCCTTCCTAATGCTGCCTTCTCCATTTATCCAGGCTGGGGACTAGCACAAAAAGTACATAGGCTTGTATCTCTTTGTGGCTGGATTTTCCCTGATCATTTCATCGTAACACTTTTTACTGGGCCAAAGTTTCCAACCACTTTCATGGCATATGTATTTTAAAACTAGGGCTGCACGATATGGAGAAAACATGCGATATTCGATAACTATGTTGAAAATTGCGAAAACGATATTATTGCGATATTTGAAAATAGAGCCTACTTTTCGAACATAGTAAGTTAAATTCACTACATTTCACAAAAATGTAAGTTCCTGTATTTACAAGTCAAAACAGCGACAAAATCAAAACTTAACTCAGACTAAACCAGGAATAAAACAAGACTAAGCTGTGACTAAATTAATTAAATTACCACTAAAACTGGACTTTTTAAACATTTTTATTTAGTCACAACACATGTTCTTTTAAGGCTCTGCTGGAAAATGATTCTTCAGTGTAAATCTCTGTCAGATGGAAGACCACAGCGTTATTGCGATATATTTAGATTCTTGCGATACGGATATTGCGATAACGATAATTTTGCGATATATCGTGCAGCCCTATTTAAAATCTTTTCATTTCATGTCATTAAAATAACATTTAGGTTTAAAATCGGCGGTGCATTGTCACAGTTTCCAACCCCAGCCCCTTCAGACCTGAGCGCTGCAGGTGAGGGCCTCTGTCTGCTGAGGGTCCAGGTGAGAAACGGCGTCGGTGGGCTCTCTCTCGCACGGGTCGCACACTCCCGGACCTCCTGCAGACACACATCAGTCATTCAGGGTTATTATTTAAAAACACACAGTTCACACAACATCAAATAGCATTAAAGCAGATGGAGGAAGTTCAACCACAACAATCTGACTCCTTTTTACTTGTCAACTAACTACTTCTGCATTCAGCTAAACAGAATGATCCACTTCCGGTCACAGCTTGTAAGCGAGCAGCCGGATAAGGGCAGCTTCAAAAACATATTTATGTCTTACACATCGCAAAATAAAATCACCAAACTAACGCTGCTATGGACTAATGCAGTTTTATCATTCAAACAAGGGTTTTAGCATTTGTGTGTTAAATATTTCACTAATCGCTGAGGGCGGATGCGGGATATTGTTGTGTCAATTAACTAAAGCGGTCACCCGGCGCACTTTATTTCAGCGAATATAAAGCACACAGCAAATTAAATTACGTGATACTCAATCACAAACAACACAACCTGCCCATTTTAGCACAGTCTTAATTTATTCATACACCTATTAAGGCACTTTGACGTATTTATTAATTTCTACTCCGAGGCTTTCACAGCTCTTCTGTGGCATTTTCAGATGTTTTTGTGCACACTGTGGCTGTTTGTCAAGTTACTTTAAAATAAAGTCTGTTAATTTTACCTGTTAAATGTTATGGAAAAAGAAAAGGTTAAATACATGTTTTATAATATTATAAACAGACTGGCTTAATTAAAATGGACAGAGTGTGTTGTGTGTGATTGTATGTCACGTAAATAAATTTGTGTGCTTTATATCCGCTGAAATAAAGTGCGCCGGGTGACAGCTTTAGTTATTGACACAACAATATCCTGCATCCGCGCTCAGCGAGTAGTTAAATATTTAACACACAAATGCTAAAACCCTTGTCTGAAGGATAAAACTGTGTTAGTCCATAGCAGCGTTAGTTTGATGATTTTATTTTGCGATGTGTACGACATAAATATGTTTTTTGAAGCTGCCCTTGTCCAGCTGCTCGCTTACAAGCTGTGACCGGAAGTAGATCATTCCGTTTAGCTGAATGCAGAAGTAGTTAACACATAACCTCTATTTATCGCGACGCAGACCAAAGGCTCATGGTCTACGTAGTTCAACAACAAAACAATGTATATACATTGTTCGCTATTGTAATTTACTGTAAACATAACTGTGAGACTTTTGACATTGCGATATCACGACATTGCCAGTACTGTTACCTCAGCAGCAGTCCTAAAGTCTGGCTGTGTGTCCCTGTGAAGGTTTATTTGAAAATAAGAAGTATGTGTCCTCCTGAGTATTAGCACGTCCCTCCTAACGTCATGTGCAGCAGAGAGTTCAGACCTGGCAGGAGGATCCCGGAGGCGACGCACTCCACCACGCGGCGCAGAGCTTCAGCAGGTCCCAGCGGGCGAGAGCTGGTGGCCAAGGCTTTCTCACAGAGCAGCTCCAGAGGCTGAGCACAAGGACACACACAGCAGTAAGTTTAAGACACACAGAGCATGTACTGCACGCACAAAAACTGTGGCAGACAGGAAGTGCACATAAATTAGTATCTTCTTTAAAAAAAAAAAAAAAAACACCTCCTCATACTGGCTTGTGTCGTCAGTCTGCGGCGGTCTTACCCAGTCTGTGATGGTCTTACCCAGTCTGGGATGGTCTTACCCAGTCTGGGAGGGTCTTACCCAGTCTGTGATGGTCTTACCCAGTCTGTGATGGTCTTACCCAGTCTGGGAGGGTCTTACCCAGTCTGGGAGGGTCTTACCCAGTCTGTGATGGTCTTACCCAGTCTGGGATGGTCTTACCCAGTCTGTGATGGTCTTACCCAGTCTGGGAGGGTCTTACTCAGTCTGTGATGGGCTGTGATGGTCTTACCCAGTCTGTGATGGTCTGTGATGGTCTTACCCAGTCTGTGATGGTCTTACCCAGTCTGTGATGGTCTGTGATGGTCTTACCCAGTCTGTGATGGTCTTACCCAGTCTGTGATGGTCTTACCCAGTCTGTGATGGTCTGTGATGGTCTGTGATGGTCTTACCCAGTCTGTGATGGTCTTACCCAGTCTGTGATGGCCTTACCCAGTCTGTGATGGTATGTGATGGTCTTACCCAGTCTGGGATGGTCTTATCCAGTCTGTGAGGGTCTTACCCAGTCTGTGATGGTATGTGATGGTCTTACCCAGTCTGTGATGGTATGTGATGGTCTTACCCAGTCTGGGATAGTGTTACCCAGTCTGTAATGGTCTTACCCAGTCTGTGATGGTATGTGATGGTCTTACCCAGTCTGTGAGGGTCTTACCCAATCTGTGAGGGTCTTACCCAGTCTGTGATGGTCTTACCCAGTCTGTGATGGTCTTACCCAGTTTGTGAGGGTCTTACCCAGTCTGTGATGGTCTGTAATGGTCTTACCCAGTCTGTGAGGGTCTTACCCAGTCTGTGATGGTCTGTGATGGTCTTACCCAGTCAGTGAGGGTCTTCCACTCTGGATGTCTGAGACACAGGTCTCTGAGGATCCTGAGGACCACCACACAGGACTTCAGCTCCGCAGCTCGGGCCTGGGGTAAAACACGAGTCAGTGGTTTTAGTATTTCATCACGAGTCAGCATCTTTTAGCTCAACAGGAAAACTGACTCAGCTTTTTATCAGGTCAACAGGACAGGAGCAGAGGAGAAACTATCTGACCCTGGACCCTGGGCTGTGAGTGACATGTCCCAGAGAGAGACCAGAGACTTTCTGATGACGGACCACATCTGTCTCTGCAGAGGGGAGCGTTGGCAGATTTGACGTTGGGACTGAATGACGTCCAGACATGACATTCTGATGGTGATCCTGATGGCCTGGACTCTGGAGCCTATCTCAGCTTCAGTCGCAGGGCTGACCTTTAAGCCCTTTCTAAACATGCACCTTCACTCAGACCCTGAAAGCTTGCGGACGAGGAGCGCCTTGTTGTTGGTACACAATATAAATTGAAGCTATTATTATTATTGTACTTAATGCAGTTTTTGGCATAGATCCAGGAGTTTTCTAAAGATTCTTTACCATTGCAACACAAGGACCAATTTCATCTCAAAATGTTACAGTATAGATGTATAGAAAAGTCCAAAAGGGAAAAGGAACAATTACATTAGAATACATTTTGGTAAATAAATGTAGCTTCCTTCTAAAGCCCAACAACTGCATTAAGAATGTTTGAAAGTGCTAAGGTAGAAACGGTTACCTCACAGCAAGATGTTTCTGACTTTTATTTACACTCTGGATTAAATGTTTATCCATTTAGAAGTGAGCTACATAAACATGATCCTATCTGTGTTATGGTTTGTGCATCTGTCAGTGTGGAGAGCTATAAAAGCCAGGCTGAACATGAGTTCTCTCTGACCTGGAACCACTTTGTGCGTCTGAGCGATGCCAGAGTTGCTCTACACTTCTGTTTGTCCAGAACCTCCTCCTCGTCTTCATCTTCACCCCTCTGTCTCTCCTCCTCCTCTTCCTCTTCTTCCTCACTGTGGGGACTCTGCTCTGGAGACACACACAACACACACACAACACAACAATATTCACATCACAAAATCTGCTGCTACGGCCAATAACGTTGTGTGTATGCAAAAACAGCGACCAATCTTCTCTTTAAATGACACTGGCACGAGGAAGACACATGCATTTCTTTCATGCAAGTGGATTCAGATATTTTAACTTCTAATATGAACAGTTCTTGCATCACTACATTTACACACATCACACAGCTTTAATAGTCCAGCCATAGGGGGTCACAAGCCGGCGTCCTCTTTCAGGAAGCGTAAAACCTATGCCAAATGAATTTGTGAATCACTGCAGCAGAGGAGGCAGAGGATTTACTGTGACCACCACAGGGAAGGGAAAAGCTGAAAGGAAACTCTCTCCCTCTCTCCTCTCGCTGTCAGTTCTGTGTAGATCCATATTAATACTGACCTGTTCTCCTCAAATTTCAGCTCTGGCGCCGGTCTTTCTCACATTTTTCCAGAACGTCCAACATTTTCATCTATGGTTTCACTGCATTTCTAATCTATCATTTCTATTCTATTTTTAAAGTGTCTATATTCTGCAAAATGTCCTTCTCCTCTCTTTCTCCCATGTTCTAATGTTGTTCCTTCATCAAAAACAGACCTGGAGTTGTGTTCTGTTTGAGTAATCCTGTATTCTCTGAGTTTCTGGGGCCTCAGAACGCTTGGCTCCACCACGAAGCCCCGCCCACTCCAGGAAGCACTGACCAATCAACAACAAGCCCTCTACATCCAGTCTGCTCTCATTTATATATATGTATATAAAAAAAAAAAACAGTGTACAGCTCTGTTTCCACAGACACCTCACAGACATTTTTACTTTCGGAGGAAAACAGCATCAGACAAAAAGTTTAAAGAAGTAAACAGCTTTTTTCTTTGATTATGTTCAAAAGCAAAACTCTGTCCTCTGCAGCCTTTTTTCTCTCAGGCAACACGATTCTTCTGAACTCTGAGCTAACTCGCTCATTAACATAGCATTAATATATAATCTACATATAATCTACAAAAGGAAAGCCCTGCCAATGCCCATATATGGACAAAAGAACCTTACTTCCTGGGAATTCATCATCCTCTGACTGTGATCCTAAAATTCCACACATTAAGCCATTTTTGAAAGTATTAACCTGCTGAAAAACATCTTTTTAAGTGAGTGAATCTGTCCCTGAGTGTGTCCTCTGTCTCTAACAAAGCCTCGGAGTCGTACCTTGTCCTGCCGTCCCGAGGTCGTCTCTCATGGACAGAGACGTGAGGGAGATCTTCAGCGTCAGACTGGGCTCTGTGGAGCTGGACACAAAGATGGCCGCCTCCGAGACACAGGACTTCACCTCGTACCTGTCCTCGGTCAGAGTCTGGACCACAGGAAACCAAAAAGACAGGAAAAAGAAGTTTCAGAGGAGTCCACTGTGAATCCTCTGCATCCTCTTCTCTCAGCACCTTCATCTCCTCTTTCACATAAACCTCCTCTTTGGTCTTCCTCTGGACCAGTGGTTCACGGCTTTTTTGGTCTTGTGTGCCCCCCTTGGCTTTTTTGTCATATCATAAGAACCCCCTCCCCAGGATGGTCATAAAAAAGCACAGCAACATTTTATACTTTATACAATGTATTGTAATTTTCTTTTTTCTTTTAAACGGCAATTAAAAAATAAACATAAAAATCCCTTTAAATTAAAAATGAACAATCACAAATGAAAATTAATAATAATGTATTAATGCCTGCGACAAGCTGGCCCCTGTCCAGGGTGTACCCTGCCTAAGGCCCAAAGTTACTGGGATAGGCTCCAGTCACCCACGACCCCGGCAATAAGCGGAAGAAAATGAATGAATGAATGAATGTTTTTTTTTTTTTTTATATTGAACTTACTTAACTTTACAAGAAAATGTTTATCTGTTTTACTATATATTTTATGTTCAAAATAAATTTAAAAATAATATAATACTTGTACTGTATATATATTAAATTCATAATAAATTGACCACAAAGGAAAAATAAAATCATGTGAATAACTTCCCTTTCCGTTATCAAATTATCAAATATATTCACTAATCCTCCTTTAGGCCCATATAGTATTCACCTCCTCTACACTGGTGTATGTCAGTTAGAGGTCAACCAATATATTGGGATGATTCTTGCACTTTTATGCTAATTTTTGGTCAGGCACATGTCCGGGCTCCATGTTACTGAAGGACCCCATCTTGTCTCAGTTTGGGCTCTTACACTGCAGTTCATAGGAAACAAAATCTCTTTATCTCAGCCTGAAAATCTCAAAACGGTAATAAAAAGATTTGGCTCATTTCTCTGGCGCAGAACATCGTAGAATCTCTCTCCCCAAGCTCGACCTGCACAGAGTCCGACTGAGATGGACTGAACTCATCTTTAACGCTTCTCTCTGTCACATTCTGACACATTTGTTCCATTTTAATAAACATTACTAAAACAAATTGTTATATTGTATTCATTTTTTTCATAAAATTAATAAAATCAGTCCAAAATAATCGGCAGTGTTTATCGGCCATCGGCTGCTCTGACTTTTAAGCATCGGCATTGTCCATAGAAAAAGCCATATCGGCCTCTCCTCTGGCGTCAGTGTAGTACCTGTATTTGCAGCGGCAGGTTGGCGCTGACAGTGTACAGCAGTATTTTTGTGGGTTTCTCTCGACACATCAGGACCAGCTCCAGCTCAGAGTCGGACTGGACCAACAGTCCTTTGGCCACGAGCCCCACTCTGGTAACACCACACAGCAGCGCTCCGTCCTCAGGCCTGGAACCATCACAACACACAAAATACTCATAATACTTCATCATGTACTAATACTGCTGATGTAGATCCTATTTTGAATTACACTACACAGTACTTTGTATGTAAAATGTCATAGAGCAGTATTTCATGATAGTACTATGTGGCACAGTTTCACTGTTTAAATTATTGTCCAGTCAGAGGCTTTAAAGTACAAACCTCTAGGGGTGTAACGATATGTTTTTGCAACGATAAAATATGTATCGATTAGAAGTGTTTCGATGCGATTCAAGAATGATATTGGCTAATTTGGAACGATACAATTTGCTACGATTCAACAGCTTCACATCAGTATCACAGGTCTACAGCAAAATGCTTCCGGAACAAAAGTAGTGACATTGTTCTTGGATTAGGTCACTAATAAAGAAAAAGTAAGTGAGAAGTGCAGATTGGCTAGTAGTTTCCAAGAAACAGTATTGGGTCAAAATAGGAAATTTATGCAAATAAGGCAAAATGGTAGTTTATCAGAAGGTACAGTGTCTACAAGCAACCAGTTCTATCTGAAAGCTGCACATTCAATACATTCATTTTAATATGGCTAGAGTTTTGACATAAAATGTTTTGTTTTTATTTGCAGAAATCTCTCTCTTGGAAGTAGACAAAATGCATGCATGTAGGGAAATTAAATATTTTCAAAATGTAAATATTATTTTTAAGCAAAAATGCCTAAACCTATTGTATAAACAGATGTGATTTTGATGTGAAACATTATCATTAAATATCTTGAATTAGCTAACCAGCACAGTTATCAATTGATTTTCAGTTCATCTTATCAAAATAAATGAGATTTAGCCACTTTTATCTCGGAAGCAGATCGAGTCCAAAAATTTGTAGACCAGTGTAATCGATACAGCAACTTTTTGCCAAAAATCATAAAAGTTTTCTCTCAAATGTAGCACTGCGGCCGGGGTTGATTATGTCCAGCAGACAGAGAGTTGAATATAACATTTTATTTAATTAAAAACACAAAATTTTTCTCCAAAAAGCCATATCTGGTTTTATTTTAACATACAAATTTCTAACTTCGACATTTCCGATATTATCAATCAATACTTCATGTGTATCGATATTCACTTCCTAGAAAACGATACGATTCCATACAAGGTCATGTGTATCGATGTAGTCGTATCGTAGGAAAAAAATACAGTTACTGTATCGTTACACTCCTACAAACCTCCAAACTCCCAAGACTAATAATAAATGTAAATGTTTAGAAAGGCAGAGTTTGGCAGCAGCGATGATGGGCAGATGAAATTCATGTCAAACTGTGAGTGACTTGGAGTGACAAAAATTTTAAATGTGGGAGAAATTTCTGGTCAGAATTGGCTTTAAGAGCTTTGAAGTTTCACTGAATTAAAAACATGATGATTAAAAACATAATTCTGTTCTGGAAATCACTGCATGGACCAGGAACACTTCTAGAAGTCACTGTCTCTGAACACAGAGCTGAATCATGTAAAGAAAAAAAGATCCTTATGTGAACAAGAAACAAGAAGCAGTGCTGTCTTCTCTGGACCAGAAAACTCTTCTATAATCACATTCATCAAAAACTAAAAAGTCTAACAGATGTGACTAAATTAGTTTTAATAAAGAAAAAAATCCATCAAAGTTCACCCTTGTGCCACTCCGAAGCACAGATAAACAAAGAGGGTTGTGTCAGGGAGGGCACCTGGCATAAAAATCTATACCACATTACCCATGAGAATGATTTGCTGTGGTGACTGTTAAAGAAAGGGAACAGATGTTTGTTTGAGGAACATCAGAGAAACTTCTGGTTTTATTCTTTGGTTTTGTGGGAGTAAAAAACTGAAAATACCGAGTTTTCACTGAAGCTGCTTTCATATTGTAATTCTTCTGCACATTTTTCAGCCTTAAAACCCTGTGTCCGTGAGATTCAGAAGCATTCATCTTTTCACTCACTTCCCATCTGTCCTTGTTCTCTGCGACAGTAAACATGTTTTCAAAATCGAGACCGATCAATACGAGAGTGTTTCCAGAAACAGCCGCTCACGGAAAAACAAACATTTTTTACAGTAAAACGAATGAAAACCTCCGCTGATCACAACAACAGCCTTTAGTCGGGCTTTGAACAGAAAAGCCTGCTGCGTGAACACGAATCACTGAAGGTAACCGTCTCACAGTTTTAAAGACTAACATTTGATAAAAGGTAGACGATGGAGGGTCTGTCTCCAAGCTGAGCGCCCAGATGTTGAGGTCGAGTCCAGATGTCTTCTTCAGGTCCCACTGCAGACCTCCTCACAGTTCAGCTATTTTTGGTGTGGATCAGAATTACCGTCTAGATCTGGGAATTTATTTTAATATATATATATTTTTTTACCAGTGAAAGATTTTGTCTAATAACTAAAGTTAAAAGTATATATATATATTTTTTTTTATTATTCAAATTTTTATTGTTTCTTGCAATTGAGAAGCAACATACATTTTACAATTTGTCAAGCAGTGTCATGGACATCTTATTTAGTATGTATACATCTCTCCATATATAAACTGTACATCCTTTTTCTCTTCACCCAAAAAAAAAAAGAAAAGCACATGTACACTTATATGTGCACACTCACATATACACAAGTATGCACAGACACACATGCAGGTAAAAACAAATGAAAAAAAAAAAAAAAAAAAAAAAGTCGAACTTGTGAGCAGCTAAACATAGAGGGTGTCATATAACGTCCTTTTAGATTCTAATATTGATGAAATCTGTCCATGGTCTCCAGCTTTCCTCATATTTGTCCAGTTCTAGTCTTAATGTGAATGTGAGTCTTTCCATTTTGGAAATGTCGTTAACCAGATGTATCCAGTCCTCCACAGTCGGTAGTTTATCCGTCATCCATTGTTTAGTTATGGCTTTTTTTGCTTGCAACCAACAAAATGTTCCACATGTATTTTCTACAAAATCCAGTGATACAGTCAGGTCGTATACCCAAAAACACACTTTCAAAGGTTAAAGGTTAAGGGAATTTTTGTTCCTATTACTTTCTCAACACTCTCTTTAATATTCACCCAGTATTTGTTTACTTTAGGACAGCTCCAAAAAACATGAAAGTGTCCAGCCTTTTTCATCCCACAAAACCTCCAACATGAGGTATCTGCTTCTGAACCTCTCTGTACGGGTGTCTTAAAAAAGCGCACCACACTCTTCCATGCAAATTCTCTCCACATAGGAGAGGATGTACTTTTCTAAAGTTTTATCCCAATCTTCAATTTCAATTACAAGATCTCCATCTAAAAGTATATTTTTTTAATACTTTATAAAATGACCCACGTGTCCCCAGATACTGTATGAGGTAAACATGTTTAATCAAATATTAGTTTTACTGATAACAAAGGTACAGCTGATTTATTCACAATTTAAAAAGTATTTTACATAATGGCCAAGTTGTTTTTGTTTACATTTTAGTTTTGGTTCTGAAATCCTTTGCCTCGCCGATCGTTCAATCAGAAAAGAGACTATTATTTTTTATTTTATTTTAGACTGCAGTACTGTTTTTAAACCAGTACGAGTTCATGCTGCTTAGAGTACATTTAAACTGTTGCTTTAAGTTTTTGTTTGTTTGTTTGTTTTATCACTGTCTGGATCCAGGATATTTTCTTACATCCTGTAAAGCCTTGGTGGAGGTCTGAGCAGTAAAATTGTTAAATGCCGTACAAAAGTGTAATGTTTTTTGCTTTGTTTAGATGTAGTTTCCTTGTTTCCAGTACTTCCCTCACAGACCTGAACTAAGATCCTACAGAGGAACCTCCAGCCTGTCCATCCTTCATGTGGTTCTCCATAAGGTTTCTTCTTTTTTCCCCTCACAAAATCCAATCAAACCAAACCCTGACCGCCGTACCTCTCACTCGTGTTGCTGTCCTCCGGTTCTCTCTCCTGATTGGTTCTCCCGGAGCGTCCCTGCGCAGACTCCAGCCAATCAGAGACCTTCTTGAGCGCAGCCTCCACAGTGGACACCAGGCTCTGCACGGCCTCCAGCTGCCGGGGGCCGGGGTACACGCTGCTGTGTTTGGACAGGACGAGGCGGTCATCGCTCCCTGTCCCACGCAGACACCTCTGGACAGGAGAGAGCGGGACACAGAGGCGTCACACACAGAGAGAGAGAGAGAGTCAGGGCTGGGACAGGATCTTCTGCCATGAGATCAAAATGTGACAAGATTCCTGTGAAGGTGAAAATCTGTCTCTGTCTCCAGGGAAGAGAGAGTCAGCTGAGTTTGTGGCACACGTAGCAGAGTCTGTGTGTTCTGTCCCTGTATGCAAATCAAATAACAGAAGTAAATGCCACTCATTACAACTAATGGTATTTCATTTTGTAATGTTCACATAAATAAATAACTTTTTCAAAATTAAAAATTGTGTAAAATTCTTGTCTCGTCTTGTGGGAATTATGCCTCATCACACTCCTAGACTCTGAGTCTGACAGAGTCAAGCCAAGCAAGGGGTCACACAGAGGTCACACAGGGGTCACACAGGGGTCACACAGAGGTCACACAGGGGTCAACAGTTTTTACCATGGTGCTTTGGGCCCAACAGTCCTCCTCCATCCGTCTGCCTCCTTTTCCCTTTCTTTCTCTTACCCAAGTCCAAACAAAAATTCCATCACCTGACCACATGTACTGTGTCTTATGTTGTTATGTTGTGTTATGTTATGTTATGTTGTGTTATGTTGTGTTATGTTATGTTATGTTGTGTTATGTTATGTTATGTTGTGTTATGTTATGTTATGTTGTGTTATGTTATGTTGTGTTATGTTGTGTTATGTTATGTTATGTTGTGTTATGTTGTGTTATGTTATGTTATGTTGTGTTGTGTTATGTTATGTTGTGTTATGTTATGTTATGTTGTGTTGTACAGGTTATGTTATGTTGTGTTATGTTGTGTTGTTTATGTTATGTTATGTTGTTCAGGTTATGTTGTGTTGTGTTATGTTATGTTATGTTATGTTGTGTTATGTTATGTTGTGTTGTGTTATGTTATGTTGTGTTATGTTATGTTATGTTGTGTTATGTTATGTTGTGTTATGTTATGTTATGTTATGTTGTGTTATGTTATGTTATGTTATGTTGTGTTATGTTATGTTATGTTATGTTGTGTTATGTTGTGTTATGTTATGTTGTGTTATGTTGTGTTATGTTATGTTGTGTTATGTTGTGTTATGTTGTGTTATGTTATGTTATGTTGTGTTATGTTGTGTTATGTTATGTTATGTTATGTTATGTTGTGTTATGTTGTGTTATGTTATGTTATGTTGTGTTATGTTATGTTGTGTTATGTTGTGTTATGTTATGTTGTGTTATGTTGTGTTATGTTATGTTATGTTGTGTTATGTTATGTTATGTTGTGTTATGTTATGTTATGTTGTGTTATGTTGTGTTATGTTATGTTATGTTGTGTTATGTTGTGTTATGTTATGTTATGTTGTGTTATGTTATGTTATGTTGTGTTATGTTATGTTGTGTTATGTTGTGTTATGTTGTGTTGTGTTATGTTATGTTATGTTGTGTTATGTTGTGTTATGTTATGTTATGTTGTGTTATGTTATATTATGTTGTGTTATGTTATGTTGTGTTGTGTTATGTTATGTTGTGTTATGTTATGTTATGTTATGTTATGTTGTGTTATGTTATGTTGTGTTATGTTATGTTATGTTATGTTGTGTTATGTTATGTTATGTTATGTTGTGTTATGTTATGTTATGTTGTGTTATGTTGTGTTATGTTGTGTTATGTTATGTTATGTTGTGTTATGTTATGTTATGTTGTGTTATGTTGTGTTATGTTGTGTTATGTTATGTTGTGTTATGTTGTGTTATGTTATGTTAAGTTGTGTTATGTTGTTATGTAGTGTTATGTTATGTTGTGTTATGTTATGTTGTGTTATGTTATGTTATGTTGTGTTATGTTATGTTATGTTGTGTTATGTTATGTTGTGTTGTACAGGTTATGTTGTGTTATGTTGTGTTATGTTGTGTTATGTTATGTTATGTTATGTTGTGTTATGTTATGTTGTGTTATGTTATGTTATGTTATGTTGTGTTATGTTATGTTATGTTATGTTGTGTTATGTTATGTTATGTTGTGTTATGTTGTGTTATGTTGTGTTATGTTATGTTATGTTGTGTTATGTTATGTTATGTTGTGTTATGTTGTGTTATGTTGTGTTATGTTATGTTGTGTTATGTTGTGTTATGTTATGTTAAGTTGTGTTATGTTGTTATGTAGTGTTATGTTATGTTGTGTTGTACATGTTATGTTGTGTTGTCCATGTTATGTTATGTTGTGTTGTACATGTTATGTTATGTTGTGTTATGTTATGTTGTGTTGTACAGGTTATGTTGTGTTGTCCATGTTGTGTTATGTTGTGTTATGTTATGTTGTGTTATGTTGTGTTGTGTTATGTTATGTTGTGTTATGTTATGTTGTGTTATGTTGTGTTATGTTGTTATGTAGTGTTATGTTATGTTGTGTTATGTTATGTTGTGTTATGTTATGTTATGTTGTGTTATGTTATGTTGTGTTATGTTATGTTATGTTGTGTTATGTTATGTTGTGTTGTGTTATGTTGTGTTATGTTGTGTTATGTTGTGTTATGTTATGTTGTGTTATGTTGTGTTGTGTTATGTTATGTTGTGTTATGTTATGTTGTGTTATGTTGTGTTATGTTGTGTTATGTTGTGTTATGTTGTGTTATGTTATGTTGTGTTATGTTATGTTGTGTTATGTTATGTTGTGTTATGTTGTGTTGTGTTATGTTATGTTGTGTTATGTTATGTTGTGTTATGTTGTGTTATGTTGTGTTATGTTATGTTGTGTTATGTTATGTTGTGTTATGTTATGTTGTGTTATGTTGTGTTGTGTTATGTTAAGTTGTGTTATGTTGTTATGTAGTGTTATGTTATGTTGTTATGTTATGTTATGTTGTGTTATGTTGTGTTATGTTGTGTTATGTTATGTTGTGTTATGTTGTGTTATGTTGTGTTATGTTGTGTTATGTTGTGTTATGTTATGTTGTGTTATGTTATGTTGTGTTATGTTGTGTTATGTTGTGTTATGTTATGTTGTGTTATGTTATGTTGTATTATGTTATGTTGTGTTGTGTTTATGTATGCTTTGCAAAACTGTATTTAACTTTCTGGAGAGCATGTGGCGGCAATGTCTATCTATCTATGTATCTATGTATCTATGTATGTATCTATGTATGTATCTATCTATCTATCTATCTATCTATCTATCTATCTATCTATGTAGAGAAAAATGTCGCCAAAACAGAGAAGAACGTTGCAAATCCTCTCACTGAGCCAGACTGAATCACAACAAAAGGTTAAACAGAAGTCATCTGGACTTAGTTTTTCAAAGTAGAAGACATTTCACCTTCAACTTAAACCAACTAAATTCTGTTGGCCCCGGAAAATGTAAAAAACTTTGAAGAGACTCAGAGGTTTTGGGTCATGAAGCTGATTTGTTTTCACTCAGCTGACCAGGCTCAGGAGGGTTCACGACTGTCCCAGGACCACAAACCACTGAGCCTCTTTAATGTTTTTAAAAACTTCTGCACCAATAGAATTTAGTTTCAGGTCTAAACTCCTCAAGACTAGGAGCATATAAACCAGCTTTCACCAGTTCAATTTTCAGAATTGAGAAAGCCTCTTGGATGAAGTTGAAATGTCTTCTACTTTGAAAAACCAAGTCCAGATGACTTTTAACCTTTTACTGTGATACACAGTAAAGCATTATGTTATAATCTTTATGTTTAAATCCAGTGCTTTTTATTTCTAGCAGACGTGAAGTTAATGTGTTAACTTAGGTTTGGGAGCAAGGCCACGCCTCAGCTACACTATAACAGTATAATATGGTGTGTATATACTGTACATCCAACTCCAGCACTCCTCATCCACAAACTGAACCACTCCTCACATTTTCCCAGAAACACTGTTTAAACCCACGAAATTCATCCAACACCGCTCATCTCTGTTCTCCCCTCCCTCCCTGTCCTCTTCATACACCTCCTGTCATGATTAATTTCTCCTTTTCAGCCTCCTCGCTCCAGAAACTAGACCAGAGGGGGTCCCTCGTCTGCCAGGGGAACTGCCTGAGACCCAACGCTTTTCATCTCCCATCATCCCTTCATCTGCTCCTGCAATAAATATCCAATGTGGCGTAGTCGTTGCTAGTGAAAAAAACGATTACAATAAATGTGTGATACAGCCTCATACAGAGTCAGTATTACAGGCCTATTACTATGGACCTATTACCGTAATTTCTGGACTATAAGTCTGACTTTTTTTCATAGTCGGTCTAGGGGTGTGACGTATACTCAGGTGTGACTTATATATTAAAATATTTCAGGTGTTGGTTAGAGGGCGCTCTAGGCTTGTGTACCAGCATCTGCTGCACCTGTACCACTGACAATTTAAAATGTAAACATTACCACTAACAACTTAGGCTATAAAGACAACTGAGAAAGAGCGGAATAATTGGAAATGGAACTGATGCTGAGTCTGACGACAGCCACGCAGAGGAGGAAGCGGCGCTTCGTCTACCTCCGGAGTTGGCGGAGTTGTTCAGAAGCGACACCGAGGATGAAGAATTTAAAGGATTTAGCGATTAGGAGTGAGATGGTGAGTTTGGTGAACTTGTTATATTATGTTCTTTATGCTATAGTTATGTGAATAACTGTTAATATATTACGTTAACATACGAGACACCTATTCAGTTCGTTGTTTATGCTTCATGTAGCTGAATAACCATCAATGTGTTACGTTAGCATAGCGCACACCTATTCAGCTGTTGTTCTCTATTCTATTATTACTATAACTTGCCTTTCATTCATTCATTCATTTTCTACCGCTTATTCCCGTTAGGGGTCGCGGGTGACTGGAGCCTATCCCAGTAACTTTGGGCCGTAGGCGGGGTACACCCTGGACAGGGGCCAGCTTGTCGCAGGGCTAACACAGAGACAAACACAGACAGACAACCATTCACTCTCACATTCATCCACTAGGGTCAATTTTAGAGTCACCAATTCACCAACACATGTATGTCTTTGGACTGTGGGAGGAAGCCGGAGAACCCGGAGAGAACCCACGGTAACACGGGGAGGACATGCAGACTCCACCCAGAGAGTTCATGTGATGGTGTATTGGTCGGCCCGGGGCTCGAACCCACGACCTCCTTGCTGGGAGGCGAGAACGCTAACTGGTCTTATAACTTGCCTTTCAACATGAAATGTCTGTTCTTGGTGTCGGATTTTGTAAAATAATTTTCCCCCTAAAAATGCGACTTATAGTCCAGTGCGACTTATATACGTTTTTTTCCCCTTCATTATGCATTTTTTGGCTAGTGCGACTTATACTCCGCAGCGACTTATAGTCCGGAAAATATGGTAAATCTCATTCATGTAACTGCTGTACCCGGCTGAACACGGCGCTGACATTCATCTCAAGGTCAGAGTCTCGCTCCTCTCCCTCCCCTCAGCTCGGCTCGTGTGCAGAGAGCAGCAGAGGCCTCTCATTAAAGCATTTTAATAATTCATGTGTGTGAGAGCTGCGGGGGGCATCCATCACCTGCACATCCCCTCTACACAGGACTGTCCCGCGAGAGGCTGAGGCACAACCTGAGCCACCGACAAAGGCCAAAACATCGGCTGCTGAGGTTAAAGAGACAGTGGAACAAAGGCAGCTTAATCCTGGTTTTGTCCTGGGCACAGATCATCTCCTCATTACGGCTCCTGTTAGAGGAGAAGCAGGAAAATGGGCAAGGATTTGAGGATTTGAGACAAACTGTGAGGGCTACAGATGCCTCGGTCAGAGCGGCTCCAGAGCTGCAGCTCCCGTGGGGTGTTCCCGGTCTGCAGGGGTCAGGATCTGTCAGAGGTGGTCCAAGGAAGGAACAGAGGTGAACCGGAGACAGGTGACGCATGAAGGGAGTGCAAATTTATTCCATTTGAATTAATATTTTATGTTGATTTGTTGATTGAATCTTGAATCATGAATTAGTATTTAAGATGTGTGGGTTAAGTTACATGGGGGAGTTTTGCCTAAAGCTGGGTCTGCACTGCACGATTTTGCTAAATCCCTTGCAACTCAAAAATGCTGGTCGTACGTCTTAAGGCCAGGACACACCGGGGCGATCACCGGGGCGATCATTGGCCGTCGTGCTCAGCTCTGATTGGCTGTGTCCCGTTCGCAATTTGTCAAACAGCTCGGGTTTAACATCAAAATATAAGGAACTTTCTGTTCTACAATTACTTCATTATGTTTCCCACATCTGCAGTTAGCTTACATTAGTATTAGCCTCGTGCTAATGTGCTGCAGTTAGCTTACCTTAGCTAATAGCCTCGTGCTAATGTGCTGCAGTTAGCTTACCTTAGCTAGTAGCCTCATGCTAATGTGCTGCAGTTAGCTTACCTTAGCTAATAGCCTCATGCTAATGTGCTGCATTTAGCTTATATTAGCTTTAGCCTCGTGCTAATGTGCTGCAGTTAGTTTACATTAGCTTTAGCCTTGTGCTAATGTGCTGCAGTTAGCTTACCTTAGCTAATAGCCTCGTGCTAATGTGCTGCAGTTAGCTGACATTAGCTTTAGCCTTGTGCTAATGTCCTGCAGTTAGCTTACCTTAGCTAGTAGCCTCGTGCTAATGTGCTGCAGTTAGCTTACCTTAGCTTTAGCCTCGTGCAGATAAAAATATAATCCTCCTCTGAGGCAAACAGCTGCAATAATCCAGTCCCTTTTATTCATTACTGTGATCAGAGTTTAATCTAGTGTGAATAATTATTATTGACTGATAAATACTTGAGTTAAACACGTGTGTGTTGCAGAGTTTTATTTACTAGAGTTTAAATAACCACAGAGTTTGGTGACTAGCGCCGCCTGCTGTTGTAAATAGTTATTACGTTTTGCACATGGCACTGCTCGGTCGTGGGTCTGCAGCTACAGAGACAAGCAGGCCTCTGCTGACAGTGGTCGGGCGTTGGGTTGGTGTGTCCCAGGTTTTATGGTGAGACAAAGGGACAAAGATCGCAGGTAGAGCTGTGTTACCACCAAAAATGAGCTGCGACAGATAACATGCAGAGTCTGATATTTTGGAAGATTCATCATAGAGTCTGGCTGCCTCTCTCTGCAGCTATAATCTCTGTCTAAGTCGCTCTTAAGGCTTGTTTATTCTCCCATTTCGTTCCTTAGAGTCACAGTATTTATACTTCCAACTGTTTTCTGTCAGCCTGTGTGTGTTACGTTGAATAACCAGTAGGGGTCGATAGCCAAGTTTCAAAGATTTTACCAAGACGTAAGAAAAAGAGCAACAACAAACCTGACGGCACTGGAGGAGGTTTTTACACCACATTTATGAAGAAAGAGCCAAGAAAATGACTAACGTTAGCTCTATTCTCTGCTCTAAAAGTTCAGCCGTTTCTTCTGCTGTGACTGTTGAGCTGTGTTCACTAGCGCCCCCCAACAATCGACACGTGCACTGCTCCATTATCCACAAGCTCACAATGAAAAGCCTCTTTAACAGAGAATGAAGCCTTAAGTCTGGAGTGGTGTGTGTTTGTGCTCAGTTCTCACCATGTCCTGTGGGAGGGGGGTGGTCCGCTGTGGGAGGGGGGTGGTCCGCTGTGGGAGGGGGGTGGTTCGCTGTGGGAGGGGGGTGGTTCGCTGTGGGAGGGGGGTGGTCCGCTGTGGGAGGGGGGTGGTTCGCTGTGGGAGGGGGCTGGTTCGCTGTGGGAGGGGGGTGGTTCGCTGTGGGAGGGGGCTGGTTCGCTGTGGGAGGGGGGTGGTCCGCTGTGGGAGGGGGGTGGTCCGCTGTGGGAGGGGGGTGGTTCGCTGTGGGAGGGAGGTGGTTCGCTGTGGGAGGGGTCAGGTCCCGTCTCTGGATGTCTTCATACAGATCTCTGTCTCCAGACTTCAGCTTCTCAGAGCCTCTCTCCTGTAGAAACAACACAGATTACGTACGATTATTAGACAAACACTCACTGTTGTTCTCTCTTTAGTTTTAACGCCATTTAATTCCATCAATAAAACCAAATGTCACAAGTCTCAGGAAAGGCAGCTCTGCAGTTGTTGGGTGGGCTGGATAAAGGGCAGTTCAGGTTTTTAGAATCTTTATGCAAATTTGTGCAGGTCCAGTTTGCAATTTTTGTTTTTGTTTTGAAACAATAACTAAAAGTGCAAGGCTGTAAAATATTAATGTCCATGTAGATGAGGAACAGTGGGCGCTTGAGGTGAAGATGTGAGCTCCTTGTTAGAGCTGTAACAATACATCCATAGAATTACCGTATTTTCTGGACTATAAGTGGCACTTTTTTCCATAGTCTGGCTAGAGGTGCGACGTATACTCAGGTGTGACTTATATATTAAAATATTTCAGGTGTTGGTTAGAGGGCGCTCTAGGCTTGTGTACCAGCATCTGCTGCACCTGTACCACTGACAATTTAAAATGTAAACATTACCACTAACAACTTAGGCTATAAAGACAACTGAGAAAGAGCAGAATAATTGGAAATGGAACTGATGCTGAGTCTGACGACAGCCACGCAGAGGAGGAAGCGGCGCTTCGTCTACCTCCGGAGTTGGCGGAGTTGTTCAGAAGCGACACCGAGGATGAAGAATTTAAAGGATTTAGCGATTAGGAGTGAGATGGTGAGTTTGGTGAACTTGTTATATTATGTTCTTTATGCTATAGTTATGTGAATAACTGTTAATATATTACGTTAACATACGAGACACCTATTCAGTTCGTTGTTTATGCTTCATGTAGCTGAATAACCATCAATGTGTTACGTTAGCATAGCGCACACCTATTCAGCTGTTGTTCTCTATTCTATTATTACTATAACTTGCCTTTCAACATGAAATGTCTGTTCTTGGTGTCGGATTTTGTAAAATAAATTTCCCCCAAAAAATGTGACTTATAGTCCAGTGAGACTTATATATGTTTTTTTCTTCTTTATTATGCATTTTTTGGCTAGTGTGACTTATACTCCAGAGCCACTTATAGTCTGGAAAATACGGTACCCAAAATGGCTGAATGAAATAATGACTAAACCAAATCTGTGGACATATATTCAAATAAAAGATACATTTAGGACAGAATGTTATGTCTGCGCAAATTTGACTGCTGGACTTCTGGAATCAAAGGTCTCTGATTGCTCTGCTGCGTTTAGGAATCCTTCCTCTGGCCTCAGAAACTGGGAGATTTAACCAAACTTCAGAAGACTCTGTGGGCTGTGTGAAAGTGAAACTCATTTTGTTTTGTATTGTTCTTCTCATGATGAATTTAGAATCCCTTTGTTAAATGGGAAGTTTGTCCAAAAACATGAGATGTTCTGGAGCTCTGGTGATGAGAAGATGAAATGGTTGTTTAATTTGAATGTGTATAAATTGGGTACATTTGTTTGTAAAGCCTGGAGAAACTGCAGTTATTTAGATATTAGATATTATTATTTAGATGAAATTGTTTGGATCGTATATTTTTGTGTATATATATTGTGCCTACTGTCTGGCATTTAGTCTTTTGTTTAGTTGATCGTGTCTTATAAGCCCAAGTAAAGGGCTGGGCATGTTTGAATGCAAGACACAATAATAAATTCATTCATTCATACCAATGAGCACATTGTATTGATGCAAAATGTAAACAGCAATCAATATTTTTACTGTAATATACAAGACAAGCTTTTATTATTTTGAAATTTGCTTTATTTTGAAACTGGTGCACCGTGTCTCTCTACTTCCGCTGCTAATGAGCTAAAATGAGTTTCCTTGTGTGTTTAAAATTTAGAGCGACATAGTTCAGAGTTAATAGTGTTTATGCGCTAACTACTTCTGCATTCAGCTAAACAGAATGATCCACTTCCGGTCACAGCTTGTAAGCGAGCAGCTGGACAAGGGCAGCTTCAAAAAACATATTTATGTCGTACACATCGCAAAATAAAATCACCAAACTAACGCTGCTATGGACTAACGCAGTTTTATCCTTCAAACAAGGGTTTTAGCATTTGTGTGTTAAATATTTAACTAATCGCTGAGCGCGGATGCAGGATATTGTTGTGTCAATAACTAAAGCCGTCACCCGGCGCACTTTATTTCAGCGAATATAAAACACACAGGAACATTTTACTGAAGTATGCGACCAAAAACAGCCACAGTGTGCACAAAAAAATCTGAAAACGCCACAGAAGAGCTGTGAAAGCCTCGGATGCAGAAATTAATAAATACGTCAAAGTGCCTTAATAGGTGTATGATAAATTAAGACTGTACTAAAATGGGCAGTTGTGTTGTTTGTGAGTATCATGTAATTTAACTTGCTGTGTGCTTTATATCCGCTGAAATAAAGTGCGCCGGGTGACGGCTTTAGTTAAGTTAAATTCACTACATTTCACAAAAATTTAAGTTCCTGTATTTACAGTCAAAACAGCGACAAAATCAAAACTTAACTCAGACTAAACCAGGAATAAAACAAGGCTAAGCTGTGACTAAATTAATTAAATTACCACTAAAATTGGACTTTTTAAACATTTTTATTTAGTCACAACACATGTCCTTTTAAGGCTCTGCTGGAAAATGATTCTTCAGTGTAAATCTCTGTCAGATGGAAGACCACAGCGTTATTGCGATATATTTAAATTCTTGCGATACGGATATTGCGATAACGATAATTTTGCGATATATTGTGCAGTTCTAGTACTCTCCTGCTCCTCGTGCAGTGGTTTACAGTGACAAACATCACCTACTGCTGCTGGAGGAGGAGCCAATAACATGCTTTTAAATTATACTACTACTACTACTGCTACTACTACTACTATTACTTCTACTACTACTAAAGTTGATGTGTTTTTCTTCTCCACAGTCACGTCTAAGCCCTCATCAGGAGAGAAAACCTTGTTGATGGATCTCTGAGTGTTTCTGTTTCTGCTGCCGGCGCTGACTTCAAACGCTCGCCGCTCAGTAATAATGAACCAGGGACCCTGAACGCACCGCGCGCATGTTAACGAGCCTCAGCCGAAAGCTTAGGAAACCACAGCCGTTTAGTTACGACCGACTTTGATCTGAGCTCCTCTCTGTTTTTCTTTGTCTCGGGAACATTCGCAGTAAACTTATGAACCCTGTATCTGCTGAAGGTTTACTTTGGAGATGACGGCGCTGGGACTTTCTCACAAATTAAATTCAGATTTCACGTCTCGTTTTTCGTTTGGAGCAACATAAAGCTTTGTGAAAATACAAACAAACTCCTGCGTGAGCCTGGTTAGCTTTGCCCCGCAACAGGCAGGAGGTCCTCGGTTTGATTCCCAGGCTTCCAGGGCCTTTCTTTCCCCATCAACCTAAAACATGCACAATAATCCTCCAGCTCTGGGTTAGTCCTGGTTTAGTCCTGGTTTAGACCTGGTTTAGACCTGGTTTAGTCCTGGTTTAGACCTGGTTTAGTCCTGGTTTAATCCTGCTTTAGTCCTGCTTTAGTCCTGGTTTTGTCTTGATCTAGTCCAGGTGTGGTCCTGCTTTAACCCTTGTTTAGACAAAATTTAGTCCTGGTTTAGTTTTGGTTTAACCTTGGTTTAGTTTTTTATTGAGACCTGGTTTAATTTTGGTTTAGTCCTGGTTTAGTTTTACATTGAGAGCTGTTTTAGCCCAGGTTTAGTCCTGGTTTAATTTTAAATTGAGACCTGGTTTAGTTTTGGTGTAGTCCTGGTTTAGCCCTGGTTTAGTTTTAATTTAGTCCTGGTTTAATTTTGTTTAATCTTGGTTTAGTCCTGGTTTAGTTTTGATCTAGTTCTGGTTTAGTTCTGGTTTAATTTTGTTTTAATCTTGGTTTAGTCCTTGTTTAGTTCTATATTGAGACCTGGTTTAGCCCTGATTTAGTCCTGGTTTAGTCCTGGTTTAGTCTTGATCTAGTCCAGGTCTGGTCCTGCTTTAACCCTGGTTTAGACTTAGTTTAATCCTGGTTTAGCCCTTGTTTAGTTTTGATGTAGACATGGTCTGGCCCTGGTTTAGACCTGGTTTTAGTCCTTTCCCCCGGTCCCGGTCTCAGTCCCGGTCTCGTCCCGGTCTCAGTCCCGGTCTCGTCCCGGTCTCAGTCCCGGTCTCGTCCCGGTCTCAGTCCCGGTCTCAGTCCCGGTCTCGTCCCGGTCCCGGTCCCGGTCCCGGTCTCGTCACGGTCTCATCCCGGTCTCAGTCTCAGTCCCGGTCTCAGTCCTGGTCCCGGTGAGTGTGAGGTGATTAAAGCGGCGTCATTAAAAACCCTGAGGGTCTTCAGAGGAGGACAGATGGTGGACTCTGCGGGACGCCCAGCGACGATCAAACCCCGAAAACAGAACGACTCCCACACAGAGCCAGGACTGGAATAGAAACAGAAACAGCAGCGCGGCGCAGAGGAGTCCACTGTCCCTCCTCTGTACCATATACTCACTGTCCCTCCTCTGTACCATATACTCACTGTCCCTCCTCTGTACCATATACTCACTGTCCCTCCTCTGTACCATATACTCACTGTCCCTCCTCTGTACCATATACTCACTGTCCCTCCTCTGTACCATATACTCACTGTCCTTCCTCTGTACCCATATACTCACTGTCCCTCCTCTGTACCATATACTCACTGTCCCCATATACTCACTGTCCCTCCTCTGTACCATATACTCACTGTCCCTCCTCTGTACCATATACTCACTGTCCTTCCTCTGTACCCATATACTCACTGTCCCTCCTCTGTACCATATACTCACTGTCCCTCTTCTGTACCATATCCTCACTGTCCCTCCTCTGTACCATATATTTTCTGTCCCTCCTCTGTACCAATGAACATAGCAGCATAAAATGGCAAATTAGCATGACCGCCGTTAGCGACATGATGCTAACAGATAAATGAGCTGACTGCTGCGTAGTGACGGAGGTTTAAGGCAGGAAGTGCGCAGGAGCACTGGTTTCTCGTGGCGATGGTGGCGCAGTGGGTTAAGCATTCGCCCAGCAACCGGAGGATAGCCAGTTCAAATCCCATCTCAAGCGCATACTGTCGTTGTGTCCCTGGGCAAGACACGTCACCCACCTTGCCTGTGTTGTGGCTGTGTTTGGTGGTGGTCGGAGGGGCCGTTGGCGCAGATTGGCAGCCACGCTTCTGTCAGTCTGCCCCAGGGCAGCTGTGGCTACAGAAGTAGCTCACCACCACCGAGTGTGAATGAATAATAGATCAAAAATTGTGAAGTGACTTTGAGTTGTGTGAAAAGCGCTATATAAAATTGATGTATTATTATTGTGTCTACGTAGAGCCGTGAGACCGAGCGTTTTCAGCTCTGGAGAAGGTCAACGCCTCAGCATACAGGATTACTCACACAGAATACTACTGCAGGTCTGTTTTTGAGGAGGAGACCACATTAGAACAGGGTTAAAAGAGCGGAAAAGTCGATTTTGCAGAATAGAGAATCTTTATTTCTGTATTAATCTGCCTCTAAAATGATTTATGAATGAAATATTACTGGACTAAATTAATGCCACATTCATCTCTCTCTCATTCATTCATTCACTATGGGACATTTAGATTCACCAGTTCACCTGTACACGTGAGTGTTTGGACTCCCACAGTAACACGGGGATAACCACTCTGCCACTGTGCACCGCTTATGGAAACTTCTATTATTAAGACAAAAGAGACAGGCACTAAACGTGTAGCTAATGAAAAGCTGCAGAGGGATGATCTGAGTGGGTTTTACGAGAGCTCTTTAAGTGATTCTGCGCACGCTTCAAAGTGAAAGGTAACACGGAGAGAGAACAGTACGAGCTTTTCTCAGAATGAATTATTAATAAACTCCAGCAGGAACCAAAGATCCAGCACAAAGACGAGAGGACTCCAGGTCCCAGCGGACGGGAGACACGAAATATTAAAACATATCCAACGTCTATGGTCCAGGATTTACATCTGAGCCAGAACACAACATCTGGAGGAGCACTGACGTCAAACCCTGGTTTACAGCTGGATTAGTCCTGGTTTAGACCTGGTTTAGACCTGGTTCAGACCTGGTTTAGACCTGGTTTAGACCTGGTTCAGACCTGGTTTAGACCTGGTTTAAGTCCTGGTTTAAGTCCTGGTTTAGACCTGGTTTAGACCTGGTTCAGACCTGGTTTAGACCTGGTTTAAGTCCTGGTTTAAGTCCTGGTTTAGACCTGGTTTAGACCTGGTTCAGACCTGGTTTAGACCTGGTTTAAGTCCTGGTTTAAGTCCTGGTTTAGACCTGGTTTAGACCTGGTTCAGACCCGGTTTAGACCTGGTTTAAGTCCTGGTTTAGACCTGGTTTAGACCTGGTTCAGACCTGGTTTAGACCTGGTTTAAGTCCTGGTTTAAGTCCTGGTTTAGACCTGGTTTAGACCTGGTTCAGACCTGGTTTAGACCTGGTTTAAGTCCTGATTTAAGTCCTGGTTTAGACCTGGTTTAGACCTGGTTCAGACCTGGTTTAGACCTGGTTTAGACCTGGTTCAGACCTGGTTTAGACCTGGTTTAAGTCCTGGTTTAAGTCCTGGTTTAGACCTGGTTTAGACCTGGTTCAGACCTGGTTTAGACCTGGTTTAAGTCCTGATTTAAGTCCTGGTTTAGACCTGGTTTAGACCTGGTTCAGACCTGGTTTAGACCTGGTTTAGACCTGGTTCAGACCTGGTTTAGACCTGGTTTAAGTCCTGGTTTAAGTCCTGGTTTAGACCTGGTTTAGACCTGGTTCAGACCTGGTTTAGACCTGGTTTAAGTCCTGATTTAAGTCCTGGTTTAGACCTGGTTTAGACCTGGTTAAAGTTCTCTTAATTCTCTGGCGTTGAACTTCTGAGGCCCCGCCCACTCCAGGAAGCACTGACCAATCAACAACAAGCCCTCTACATTCAGTCTGCTCTCAGTCATTTATCAAAAAAATGCTGCGCAGCTCTGTTTCCACTGATTCCTCACATATATTTTTAATTTGGGAGGAAAATGGCATCAGACAAAAAGTTTAAGGAAGTGAACTGCTCTTTTTCTTTGATTATGTTCAAAAGTTGGCAACACTCTGCTGCCCTCTGCTGGTCTCTTCACCTGTTTCTTTACGGCTCCAGTAGAGTTCTTATTAAAAACGTTTTCTTTTAGTCCCATAATGTTTTTAAAGGCTGTAAAACCTGCTGCTGTTCTAGAGGAGACCAAGACTGGGTTAAAAATATGAATAAAAGCAGAATATTGAAGCTTTTACTCATTTACAGATTTTAAAAAATTACTTGGATAAAAAAATGTTTCCATAAAATATTAGTGAGTATTAAAATCTGCATTGTGTCCAGCGGTGCAGTGAAGGCAGTGAAGCCAGGGCAACACCACTAGGACCCAGGAAGTTTAGGGGCCCTGAAAGTGGCCCTTGTCTATTTATGGTAATTTTAAAAAAAAAATCTCCAAATAATTACTATTTTATTCAATTTAAATATTTTTAGATAAATAAATTAAAAACACAAATTGTAAAAATCGGCAAGACTTTCTTAAAATGATGAACAATAAAGTAAAGACCAGGACCAAGAGCGAGTTAAACTGCAGCTGAGACTGAGACGAGACCAAGACTGTAAAAAAATGCTAACAAACCGGTTTTGAGACCAAGACCGGTCTCGGGTGCGGTCTCAGGTCCGGTCTCAGGTCCAGGTCCAGGTCCAGGTCCAGGTCTGTGTGCGGTGAAGGCAGCAGCGTCAGAGCCACCGGATCTGAGCGTGACCTGAGCTGACACTGAGGCTGCGGTTTCACCTGAGTCTGTGAGCCGGTCCTGACCCGGTTCAGTCCTGGGCCGGTCCTGACCCGGTTCAGTCCTGGGCCGGTCCTGACCCGGTTCAGTCCTGGTCCGGTCCTGACCCGGTTCAGTCCTGGTCCGGTCCTGACCCGGTTCAGTCCTGGGCCGGTCCTGACCCGGTTCAGTCCTGGGCCGGTCCTGACCCGGTTCAGTCCTGGTCTGGTCCTAGTCCCAGCTTAGACCTGTTTTAATCGAGTCTTAATTATTTCAGTATCACATAAATCTTTACACACAGATCTATAAACAGACCGTTACCCTCTTGACCCTGGTTTACACTGGGGCCTGGGCCTGGTCCCGGTCCAGACCTGGTCCCGGTCCAGACCTGGTCCTGGTCCGGGCTCCAGTTACTGTGTGTATTTACATTCCTGAGCCTGTGAGGAGCCAAATGAAACCTGAGCCTCACAAACACAAACAGCACAACACGATCATCACGCAGACGGACTCACCGAGCCTCGGCTGGTCCTGGTTTAGTCCTGGTTTAGTCCTGGTTTAGGCCTGGTTTAGGCCTGGTTTAGTCCTGGTTTAGGCCTGGTTTAGTCCTGGTTTAGGCCTGGTTTAGTCCTGGTTTAGTCCTGGTTTAGGCCTGGTTTAGTCCTGGTTTAGGCCTGGTTTAGTCCTGGTTTAGGCCTGGTTTAGTCCTGGTTTAGGCCTGGTTTAGTCCTGGTTTAGTTCTACACTAGTTCTGAGACTTTAGTCCAATGTGAACGCTACAGGATCATGCAAATACATCCAAATATTCTGGAAAAGTTCAATTATTTCAGTAGTTCAAATAAAAAGGTGAAATGCACGATAAAAAGTCAGCACACACTTTCACACTGCCACTAAACAACTACTACTACTACTACTTTTACTACTATTACTACTAGGCTACTACTGAAGCAACTACTATTAACCCTGCTACATTGGTTTTAACTAGAGTCTAGTCCCAGAGTTTTTTTTTTTGTTTTTTTTTTAGTACATACCACTTAACTCATGACTTTACAGTTTTATTTAGTTTATCCTTTAGTTATATTCTGTTTCAGTCCTGGTTTAGTCTTGATTCAGCCTTGATTTAGTTCTGGTTTAGACCTGGTTTAGTTCTGGTTTAGACCTGGTTTAGTTCTGGTTTAGACCTGGTTTAGTTCTGGTTTCGTCCTGGTTTAGACCTGGTTTAGTCCTGGTTTAGACCTGGTTTAGTTCTGGTTTAGTCCTGGTTTAGTTCTGGTTTAGTTCTGGTTTAGACCTGGTTTAGTTCTGGTTTAGTTCTGGTTTAGACCTGGTTTAGTCCTGGTTTAGTTCTGGTTTAGTTCTGGTTTAGTCCTGGTTTAGACCTGGTTTAGACCTGGTTTAGTTCTGGTTTAGTTCTGGTTTAGTCCTGGTCTAGACCTGGTTTAGTTCTGGTTTAGACCTGGTTTAGTCCTGGTCTAGTCCTGGTTTAGTCCTGGTTTAGACCTGGTTCAGTCCTGGTCTAGTCCTGGTTTAGACCTGGTTTAGACCTGGTTTAGTCCTGGTTTAGACCTGGTTTAGTCCTGGTTTAGACCTGGTTTAGTCCTGGTTTAGTCCTGGTTTAGACCTGGTTTAGACCTGGTTTAGTTCTGGTTTAGTCCTGGTTCAGTCTTGGTTTAGTTCTGGTTTAGTCCTGGTTTAGACCTGGTTTAGTTCTGGTTTAGTTCTGGTTTAGTCCTGGTTTAGACCTGGTTCAGTCTTGGTTTAGTTCTGGTTTAGTCCTGGTTTAGACCTGGTTTAGTTCTGGTTTAGTTCTGGTTTAGTCCTGGTTTAGACCTGGTTTAGTTCTGGTTTAGTCCTGGTTTAGACCTGGTTTAGTCCTGGTTTAGACCTGGTTTAGTCCTGGTTTAGTCCTCTCTGTTGTCTAATTGTCGATGTTAAAAATAAAAATAGCGCAAACAAAAAAACGACCTTAAGGTAAAATGAGCGAACTTTAACTTCTACTGCGGCTTTACTATAGAAATAAGAGCGCGTGCGTCCAGGTAAAGTGCGCCCCGACGCGGTCCCGGGCAGGTGAACCGCGGCAGGAGCGAGCCCCCGTCCCGCCCCGTCCCACTGAACTGTCCCCGGGAGCGGACACTCACCTCCGGGGCGAGGAGCGCGGCGAGGCCGGGAGCAGCTCACGGGGCGCGGGGCGGAGGGAGTTGTAAAGTCCGGTCCGCGGAGGTGCGCGGTGCGGCGGACGGCGGGACCGGAGCGGGACAGAGGCACACTCAGGCGCGCGCGCAGAGGACGGACGAGAGACTGCGGCCGCGCATGCGCACACGGGCTGCTGCAGCTGCGTAATGGAGCTGGAAGAGAGGACAGAAGTGTCACTCAGAGAGAGAGAGAAAGAGAGAGAGAGAGGATAGAGGGGGGGCAGAGTGAGAGAGAGGGGGAGAGAGGGGGGGGGGGGCAGAGAGAGAGAGGAGAGAGAGAGAGACAGGGAGGGAGGGAGGGAGAGAGAGGGGGCGAGAGGGGGGGAGAAAGACAGAAAGAGAGAGAGAGGAGAGAGAGAGGAGGGGGGGCAGAGAGAGAGCGACAGAGAGAGAGAGACAGAATGAGAGAAAGAGAGCCAGAGAGAGAGAGAGACAGAGAGAGGGGGGGCAGAGAGAGAGAGAGTGAGAGAGAGAGAGAGAGAGAGAGAGAGGGGGGGGGGGCAGAGAGAGAGAGAGTGAGAGAGAGAGAGAGAGAGAGAGAGAGAGAGAGTTTTGGTCGTCTCTTGAACAAATGTATTTTTTTTGTCAACAGCAGAAAAACAGAGGTCATCTGTGTAAAACAGAAACTTGATGTGAGCTTAGTTTCTGAGAGTCTCTGAAGCTCAATCTGAGGCACTGGGCCTTTCATTTAACTACTTAAGTTTCAGAGCTACTTCAGTAAAACATTTAGCTGTTTTTATAGTGCTCTACTGTAGAAATTTAGGCAATTTACGGTAAAATGTTTATACTAACCCCGTCTGGGAGTCGCCTTGGTGTATCGAGGCCTTAAGTCTCTCTGAGTCTCTGAGAGTCTGTCTGAGTCTCTCTGAATCTCTCTGAGTCTCTCTGAGTCTCTCTGAGGCTCTCTGAGTCTCTCTGAGTCTCTCTGAGTCTCTCTAAGTCTCTCTGAGTCTCTCTGAGGCTCTCTGAGTCTCTCTGAGTCTCTCTAAGTCTCTCTGAGTCTCTCTGAGGCTCTCTGAGTTTCTCTGAGACTCTCTGAGTCTCTCTGAGTCTGTCTGAGTCTCTCTGAGTCTCTGAGGCTCTCTGAGTCTCTCTGAGTCTCTCTGAGACTCTCTGAGTCTCTCTGAGTCTCTCTGAGTCTCTGAGAGTCTCTCTGAGTCTCTCTGAGGCTCTCTGAGTTTCTCTGAGACTCTCTGAGTCTCTCTGAGTCTGTCTGAGTCTCTCTGAGTCTCTGAGGCTCTCTGAGTCTCTCTGAGTCTCTCTGAGACTCTCTGAGTCTCTCTGAGTCTCTCTGAGTCTCTGAGAGTCTCTCTGAGTCTCTCTGAGTCTCTCTGAGACTCTCTGAGTCTCTCTGAGTCTCTCTGAGTCTCTGAGAGTCTCTCTGAGTCTCTGAGAGTCTCTCTGAGTCTCTCTGAGTCTCTCTGAGTCTCTGAGAGTCTCTGAGAGTCTCTCTGAGTCTCTCTGAGTCTCTCTGAGTCTCTCTGAGTCTCTCCGAGTCTCTCTGAGTCTCTCTGAGTCTCTCTGAGACTCTGAGAGTCTCTCTGAGTCTCTGAGAGTCTCTCTGAGTCTCTCTGAGTCTCTCCGAGTCTCTCCGAGTCTCTCTGAGTCTCTCTGAGTCTTTACGAGCTAAGTTTCCAGGCTCATTAGTGTCTACTGTCTGTTTACTGTAAGAACAATTCAAAGCGCCTTTATAGAGAAATCTCACACAGAGCGAGACGCTGCATCAAACAAAGACGTTCGACTCTGATCCTGCTGTTTCACTGGAACCTGCTTTAACTCTGATGACTGCCAGACGCCAAAGTCACACAACAGAGCTGCGTTTGCTAAAGCCAATCTATTCTGCTTTTATTCACATTTTTAACCCAGTCTTGGTCTCTTCTAGAACAGCAGTGGGTTTTACAGGCCTTAAAAACATTATGTGACTTTAATAAGAACTCTACTGCTGCCATACAGAAACAGGAGAAGAGACCAGCAGAGGGCAGCAGAGGGCAGCTGTTTTGAACATAATTTAAGGAAAAAGAGCTTTTCACTTCCTTAAACTTTTTGTCTGATGCAATTTTCCTCCCAAAGTAAAAATGTCTGTGAGGAATCAGTGGAAACAGAGCTGTACACTGTTTTTTGGATAGGGAGGGATTGGAGGGCTTGTTGTTGATTGGTCAGTGCTTCCTGGAGTGGGCGGGGCTTCGTGGGAGAGGCGAAGGTTCTTGAAACCGAGCGTTCTGGGGCCACAGAAACTCAGTGCCAGAGAATACAGGATTCGTCAAACAGAACACAACTCCAGATCAGTTTTTATTGAGAGAACAACATTAGAACATGGAGACAGAGAGGAAAAGGACTTCTTGTATAATATTCATTTTTACCTTTAGGGAAATTTTATGAATCAAGAATTGTTCCACAAAAGTATCCAATCTAAAAATGTAGATTTAAAAGCCAATAAAGACATGGTTTATACAAATTTAAGACCAGATGAAGCTGTGCAAAACACAAGGAGAGGTTATAGCCTGCCTGTATCATTTAATATGAGAGTATATTGTATAGGAGCCTCCAGTCGCAGTGTATTTATGCCAAATCACTGTGCGACTGGTTTGCTGTGGCAACCACAAACACAAAAAAGAGAGCAGCCCTTTATTTATTGTTTACAGTAAGTATTGAAAACAATAGTCCAGTTCCCACAATGAGAACCTGTAAACAGTGGGAGGTGAGATTCAGAGCGGAGGCGTGAACTCGGAGGGAGGATTTTCTTCACTCCAGCAGAGATAACACAGTGCTGTTGTATTCTTCTACATTTACATTTAAAGATTATTTTCACTGAGACTGTTATTGTAATATGAATGATTATTTAATATGAACCGCTCTCTCTGGCACATCTTTAAAGGTCTTCTATCCTGCTAAATCAACTTTTCCTCTCTTCCTCCTCAAAAACAGACCTGCAGTAGTGTTCTGTTTGAGTAATCTGAGGCGCTGTCCTTCTCCAGAGCTGAAAACGCTCGGTCTCACGGCTCTACATAGACACATGAAACCAGAAAGTGCTTGATTATTTCACGTCTTTGTGTTTGGTTTACACAGATTTTGTTAAACGCTCACTCGAGGACATGCGTTTAGAGTTTAGGAGCAGAGTTGTGTTTTAGCTCGCGCTCCCGTCTGCTGCTCCGAGCCCGAGGCCAGAGCGGATCTGAACAGAGCTAAATATTTAATGAAAAGCTGCGGTTTTCTTCAGGATGAAACAAGGTCAGAGCAAACGGCCGCTCTCACGTCCACACAGACACAGACAGAGCGGTAACAATATCTGTGAAAATGAAATATCTCTGAAATTTAACACTTTTTAGCCTAAATTTAAAACCAAAAACTAGGGCTGCACAATATGGAGAAAACATGCGATATTCAATAACTGTGTTGAAAATTGCGATAATGATATTATTGTGATATTTGAAAATAGAGCCTACTTTTCGAACATAGTAAGTTAAATTCACTACATTTCATTTAAGCTGTGACTAAATTAATTAAATTACCACTAAAACTGGACTTTTTAAACATTTTTATTTAGTCACAACACATGTTCTTTTAAGGCTCTGGTGGAAAATGATTCTTCAGTGTAAATCTCTGTCAGATTAGATTCTTGCGATACGGATATTGCGATAACGATAATTTTGCAATATATTGTGCAGCCCTACTAAGACCTTTTATTGTAACTTCATCACAAGTGAGGTTGTCCTCAATACTTCGTTGAGTGCTAATCCCAAATGTAGAAAATCAATTAAAATTTGTAAAAGGGAAGCACATCTAGGTCACAAAAATAATTTCAGGACAGAGATACTCACATTAGTTTGTTTTATTATCTGGCTACATCAGGAAAAGTAAATGCTAATGCGTTTTGGCAGCAGCTTTCCTCAGAGCTTTTACAATGTGCTTTTTATTTGCTTATATAGCCACTCAATCAAGAGTATCCAGGTGCACACAGAATACAACTGAAACAGCCAATCATCTTGCAGTATCTTCAAAGAGACACCCACAAACATCAACAACATCAAGTCGAATCTACCCAATTCAACCCAGAAAACATTTCAAATTAAAATCATCATTAAGTCCATTTGGTGCCATAGTGTTAAGCACATAAATTCAGAACATTTCCCTCTGTGACAAGATCTTTAAAATATTGAAAACCCCATCTGTGCTCCTGTCCCGACCTGTGGGCCCTCAGCCTCACCTCTAAGCATTTCCCGGATCTACCTCAACCCACTCTCGTCTGGATGAATCCTTACAGAGTGAACTATGATCCTATAGATGAGCTAAGGGACTAACTCCTAGATGCATCGCCTGTCCGTCCTGGGAGAGGATCTCTCCTTCAATATGGGCTCTATAAGGTTTCTTCTTTTTTCCCGTAGCTGGGTTTTTTAGGAGTTTTTCCTTACCGAGAAGGAGGGTCTAAGGACAGGAGTGTCCTGGCTCTGTTTAGTTTAGTGTAGTTATTGTTTGTGCTGATTGTGTGTTAAGTCTGATTGTGTGTTTATGTTTGATCAACTGTTTGTGAAGCCCTTTGAGGCGACTTTTGTTGTGATATTGGGCTATACAAATAAATCTGAATTGAATTGAATTGAATTTAAAATATTGCCCCCTCTGGTGGGCAATGTGACCCTTTCAATTTCATAAAATGTCAAGGAAGAGGATGAACCATGGTTTGCTTCTTTACAGAGTTTAGCGATGGCACAGTCCATGTTGTGTGTTCGCATGGCTGCTTTATGTTCTAAAATTCTTTGTTTTAATTGTCTTTTAGTTTGGCCCCTGTATGCAAGGCCACAGGGAAACAGGAGCATATAAATAACGTGTGTTCATTTACAATTAATTCATTTTCAGAAGAAAAACTTTTTTCCAGTATGAGGATGATTAAATGATTTTGTATTTGTTGTAATGTTACAGCAAGCACAGCTGCCACATCTGCACATGCCTGATGTTGTAAGCCATGAGTTTGTCTTTAATTGTAGGTGCTCTCCTGAATGTAAATACCTTTTATTGTGTTTGTTCCCCTCATGTTTATTGTTTCTATATTGATTTTATTCATGTTTTTGGTGTTTAATGTTATTATCTCTATGATCTGTAAAGCACTTTCTAACTGTTTTTGAAAAGTGCTGTACAAATAAAGTTATTATGACGTTATTTTTATTTGAACATCGTTTATGTTCCTCATCAAACTGAAAGCTTTCTTATAAAAATACTTAATCCCACATCAAAATACCAAAAAAAGTAACTTAACACATGACTGAAATTTAAATGTTATCTCTAACAATGACATCTCTGTTGTTATCATTTTATTTCTTAAACGTTGAAATGTTGTTAATTATAACCAGAGGTGAGGAGAGTCAGCAATGTTTTTTTTTTTATTATTCCTTCAAAATAAAACAGTAAGTAAAAAGTAGCCATCCAAATAATGACTCAAGTGAAAGTAAAAAAGTATTTGGTGATAACTTTAACTTTAACTTTATTGTCCATTTAATGTAAATTTGTCTTTGGTTCACCATCAGTCACACAGTACAACAAACACAACATGATACAATAAATACAAGACATGGTTGCAGTAAACACATCCCAAAGACAACTGGTACAGAAAAACAACATCATGTAAACATTTGAAAAAAGTGATGCTTAATTCTTCACCAGTGCTTGTTTAGTAAACTCACTGCATTAGGGACAAATGACCCTTTATAGACTTTCTCAGTTGCTAAGCGTCGTCCAGAAGGCATTAAACTAAATTCATTAAACAAAGGATGTTCAGTGTCACTGGAAATAGATGTAGCCGTCCTGAACACTGCAGTCTGATAAAGTAGGTCTGGTTAATTTTGGTCTTGACCGATGATCTTCCCTGCATTTTTGACAAATCCTGTTCAGCTTGTTCTTATCAGCCACAGTCAAAAAACCAAACCAGACAGTGATATTGAAGATTAAAACACTTTCAATCAGACTGACTCTCTCAGGAACATGTGGAGCCTCTGAGTTTTCTGATCATAAACAATCTCTGACTGACCTTTTTATAAATCTCCTCCACATTATGTGAGAAGTTTAGCTTCTTATCAATGTGTGTTCCCAAATACTTGAAACTACTCACAACTTCAACAGACTCAGACTCAGATCAGAGATGGACAGAGACTGAATGGGGCCTGAGTGATTCAGGACTAGTTCCTTGGTCTTATCTACGTTGAAAAGCAGGGAATGATGTTTACACCATTGGTCAACGTTCTGCACATGAGCCACAGAGTTACAGTTGACATTGTTGTTAAAAAAATGACAATAGCCATGTCATTGGCGTAAACTCCTGAAGTACTGAGTAACTGTTTGGAGAAACGTCTGATTTCTGTTTCTCTTCTGGAGTTGTCACAGCAAATTATCGGCCTTCTATCGTCCAGACTTTCGAAAAATGACTCAATCCAAATGTTATTTTATTGTTCATGGCATCGATGTGAGAACTAGACTGAGAAATAGACAATAAAAATAGTTGAACATTCCCAGTTGTGGCAGAATAGAGCAAACAGAAGAAAACAAAGGTTCACTGATGCACTGCACAGAGTCCCACAGACCACCAGGGGGCTCTAAAGCTGAACGTTGAGGAGAGTTGTGTGTGAGAGTTGTCAGTTCTCTGCTGGAGTGGCTCAACCTAAAATGTTTCGTTTTAATAAGAGATTATTATGACTGTGGCCTGTTTTGCAGCTCCTTGTATGGGGCCCCCACAAACGTCCCTGAGCTGTGTTTTCGTCTGTGTCCTGGGACAGTTTTCCTTGTCCACCCGCTCGTCCCCGCTCTGTCCTTCAGCTCTGCCTCCGTCTCTTTGTTTCTGTGTGAACATGGCTGAGGTGTTGTGTGTATTTCCCATCAGGAGCTGCAACAACTGAACTAAAATAACAACGTTCTTCACACAAACAGCGGCCCCAGCACCAATCCTTCACATTTACCACATTCATGTGTTCTTGAATCTGTATGAAATACTTTTACTTTTTTACTCACAAGTACATTTGAAAGTGAGTACTTTTATACTTTTACTTAAGTAGAAATTTTCACGTAATACTTTTACTTAAAGTAGCTCAGTTGGTAGAGCCGCTTGTACACTATCTAGAAGGTTGGAGGTTCAAATCTCACTCCCACCATTGCATACTGTTGTTGTGTCCTTGGGCAAAACACTTAACCCACCTTGCCTCCAGTGTCTGTGCACACTGGTGTGTGAATGGTTCCTTGATGTAAAGTGCTTTGAGTACCCATGGAGGTTGAAAAGCGCTGTATAAATGTGACTGCTTTACTTTTACTTTTATGGAGTAATTTTTGCTCCTTTATCTGCACTTTTACTTAAGTAAAGAAACTTCTTCACCACTCGTTCTGCTTTATTTAGTTCATATAGACACTGTCTGATAATATGGAAGCAAAAACAAACTCCAAACTCGTGATGAGCTTTCATTTGTTTTTTGTTTTTTCTCTGTGCAGAGGACGTCCACAGTGCTCGGTCAGCTGTCAGTCACAGGCCACGCTCCCTTCTGTCTGTGCCTGGTCTCTGTGCAATTTTTCGGTATTTTTCAAGCCCTGGAAGAGGACAGAGTAAAGACGGCACAGAGGAAAAGTGTTTAGGACTCTCGCCTCGCAGAAATAAGGTCCTGGGTTAGATTCCTGGGCCTTTCTGTGTGGAGTTTGCATGTTCTCCCTGTGTCTGGGTGGGTGCTCTGGTTTCCCTCATCAACCTAATCGATTCTTCTGCACCCCTGTGTGTACTGCCCACCTGTGGCGGCGCTACAGAAAAAGCAGTATGCAGAAACTTCAGGAGGCATGTGTTGATGGGATGAGGACGCTGCTGGAGCAGACCTGTGCTGCTGTGTTACCTACAGATGCATGAGGAGGTTATCAGGCTCTGGAAACAGCATCATTTCCTCTCTGAACAACCCCACACAGAGTCAGGTTCTTTTCTAGGCTGTGGTGCAATAGTTTATATGTAAATAAAATATATCAGTGTGTTGTATTGTGTCTTGTCATGTGTCTGTTTGTCTTCTGTTTTTATGCTATGGACCGTATATGTGTCTGAAATAAAGTTTGATGATGATGCACAACAGGTTAATCCTGCAGCTGTAGGTACTTGTGCCCAGGACAGGGTTAACTCCAGACTGAAGGATGGGTCAAATAAAGAGGACACATTTCCTACTGGGACTAGAGTGACCACCTGTCCCTCTTTTGGTTGTACTGCACAGCCATTTAGGCATCTGTCCCTCCGTCCCACTTATTAAGATAATGTCCCACCTTTTCATTGGTGCTCAGTGGATCTTATAAAAAATGAGAATAAATATTTGTGGGTGTCCTAGTTTGATTTGATTTGGTTGAATATATGGCTGTTGTGTTGCTGCCTCTGTGTTTCAGGACAGGCCTCTCCTGGAGCTGTGAGCTGGGGTTGGTGCTGGTTGTTTTGAGAAAATGCAGACTGAAAGCTTTGATTTTTTTCTGTTCCACTTTTGTTATTCCAATGAATAAAGTCTCAATAAAGACATTACTTTGCAAAATGTGTGTTTTAGGGATGAAAGCAGCACATCAAATATGTTATAGGCCCTAAACTGTAGTAACTTGTATCTCAGTAAGTTGGTAAAGCTAGATTTGTATCAAAAGATTTCTTTCCTGAGTCCGTCCCACTTTGTCCCACCAAACTGCACCACTTTTTGTACTTTTTGAGGTGGTCACCCTAACTGGGACAATAAAGTCGACCTTATCTTGTTGATGTTTGTACCATCACAGACTCTGAGCTCTCTGTTTGTGAAGTGGTCCGCCTCAGCTGCTCCTGAAATGATATTTCAGTTTATTGTTGGTTATTATGTTCATTAATATCAGACAAACACTGCAGTATATGTTTTTTTTTTTTTTATCTGAATGTGTTTTATCTTCCTCAGAAGCCTCACATGATCGCTGTGACCTGTCTTTTTTCTGTTTGTTTATATTTATATGCACTGAAATGCACTGAACAGGTTACAGGTTAATAACTCTGCTGCCACCTGCTGTTCACACACTGACAGTACACACAGGAGTATTTTATTTACAGTGAGCTGATTGTAAACATAGCAGATAAAACTGTTTTCAAATCTCAAACTTTCAAATTCTTTTTATATAGATTCATGAATAGTGTTAAAGGAATGCATATTATTCACCTCAATATTAGGAGTCTATTTCCTAAGATCGATCTCCTAAAAGCCTGGCTTACTTATAACAAACCCAGTGTAATCACTCTTTCTGAAACTTGGCTCCATAGTAATATATCAGATGAAGATGTCAAACTTGATAATTATGTTTTGTACAGAGCTGATAGGAGCTCTAGAGGTGGAGGAGTTGCAACATATATTTCTTCAAACTTGGTTTCAGAGCTTGTTACACCAAAGGAGAATCCCTTGCATTTTGAATGTTTATTTGTGAAAATAATTCTTCACAAAAATAAACATTTAACCATTGGAAATATTTATAGACCACCAAACGTCCCCGTTGAATCTACCAGGTGCATTTTGGCTACTATTAACTCTATAGATCACACAGAAATGATCATTTTGGGTGACTTTAATAAAAACTGGTTAGATCGCTCATGTAGTAATGATCATAATTTATTTAGTGGCGTAAACCTAACTCAGATTATAACAGAACCTACAAGAGTCGATTCCAAATCATCATCCCTCTTAGACTGGATCTTAGTCTCACATCCAGATAGAATTATTTCATCTGGGGTACTGCCAGATTCATTTAGCGATCATTCTATGGTCTATTGCATATGGAAAATAAAAATACCACGTCTTCCGCCAAAGTTTATTAAAGTTAGACAAACCAAAGATATAAATCCTGAGCTTTTTATTCAAGATATAATCAACATAAATTGGCATAGATTTCAATTAATTCCATTTGTTGAAGACGCATGGAATTATTTTTACACTGAATTCACTAAAGTCATAGATAAACATGCACCCTGGAAAATAATTAAAGTTAAGGGGAGACATCTGCCCTGGATCAATAGTGATTTAATAAACCTTTTTAAACAAAGAGACAAGGCATGGGAAAAATGTCGTTTAACAAAGGATTCCTCCGACTGTGACATTTATAAAAAGCTGAGAAATATATGTACAACCAAAACACGAAATGCTAAAGCAAACTACTTCAAGAACTGCTTAACAACAGACTTTGGTAACCCCAAAAGATTTTGGAACAAAATTAATTCTTTAACTAATCAGTCTTCTAAGAAACAAACTGACTTTATAAGAATTAATAAGAAAACTGTTGATGATCCTTTAGAAATTGCTAATGCTTTTAGTCGGCATTTTTCTACATGTAGTTCTGTGTCATCTGCCTCTTCTTTCTCAGGTTTTTGCTTTAATATGCCTAATCTTATTCATAACAATTCCTTCTCCTTTAGAAATATTAGTCCTGCAGTAGTTCAACAGGTAATTGATGGTTTAAGCTCGGACAGTGGTGCCGGCCCTGATGGTCTAGAAATCAAGTTTATAAAACTTGCTTCACATGTTTTGGCATACCCTTTGTCTGATCTATTTAATTTATCTTTAAAACATGCACCACCCCATTATCATGGAAATGTACTAGAGTTATCCCTTTGTACAAAAATGGTGATCCTCATGATATTAATAACTATAGGCCAATATCCATAATTAATAGTGTGGTAAAAATATTTGAGAAAACAATTTTTAATCAATTATCACAGTATATAAATGACTGCAACATCTTATCTCCTTTCCAGTCTGGCTTTAGACCAAATTTTTCTACCATAACCGCTCTTTTAAAATTCACAAATGATATAATATCCTCTTTTGACTCTAATATGCAAACAGGTGCCATATTCATTGATTTAACCAAAGCATTTGATTTAGTTGACCATTATCTGCTTTTAGACAAACTGTATGCCATTGGTTTATCAAGACAAGCTTTACTTTGGTTCAGTTCATATTTTCACTACAGACGCCAGTGTGTTTATTATCAAGGAAATTTATCAGACTTTAAAATTGTAGACAGAGGTGTACCCCAAGGTTCATCTTTGGGTCCTCTGTTGTTCTCAATATTTATTAATTATTTACCACAATTTTGTTCTAATTCTCAAATTCATTTATATGCAGATGACACTGTAATCTACTGTTCCAGCTCTGATATTTCCCAGATTCAGCGTTCATTACAGTCTGATTTCAGCATAGTTCAAAAATGGTTCTATCATAACAAACTTTTACTGAATAAGAAAAAGTCTTATTATATGTTGTTTAATTTAAGGGCCAATTTTCAACCAAACAATTATTCAATTAACTTTCTTGATGGAACACCAATGGTAAAAGTAGATGAGTTTAAATATCTGGGTCTTCACCTAGATTCTCAATTAACATTTAGACCACATATTGATTCAGTTACAAAGAAAATATCTTACTGCCTGAGAACACTTTATGCCTCGATTAACTGTTTTACTTTACCAATCAGGAAGAGAATTGTTACTCAATTATTACTTCCAATTTTGGACTATGCTGATATTGTCTATCAGAACACCTCTGACACAAACCTTCATCCTCTTAATGTAACTTATCACAGTCTGTGTAGATTTGTCTTGAGGTGTCATTATAGAACTCATCACTGTCAAATGTACACATCGCTGAACTGGTTAGCTTTAAAATCAAGAAGACATCTCCACTGGCTTCAAGTTATTTTTAAATGTCATTATTTTAATTATCCATTCTACTTAAAACAATTTTTAATTCCTTTTAGGTCCTCATATAACTTGAGGCATACTGAGCAGCTGTTTTTCTATGTTCCCAAGATTAACAAAGAAATTGGGCGTCGAGCATTTAAATTCAAAGCTCCATCTGATTGGAACAACTTACCTTGCTCAATCAGATCTATTTCCTCTGTACATGTCTTTAAGGCGTCTGTATTTAACCACTTGAAAACAATATGTTCTTGTTTTTGATTGTGCTCTGTTTTTGTAATAATTCTGGTTTAATCTGAATTATTATTCATTTTTGCCAGTTAAATAAGTGTGTGTATGTACATGGGCATGCTGTATTATGTTGCAAGTGAGTAATTGGTACATGTATTCCATTTGTAGTGGATAGGCTGGTTTATAATCAGGTAGAATAGACTTGGAGAACTTTTTGTCTGTTGGTGTGAATGTTGTGTACTGTGATTGTCTTTATGTATTGTATTTCTGTTCTCTGTATCACTGTTTGTCTGTGCTGAGGACCCCCTCGAAAACGAGATGGTGCATCTCAAGGGGTTATCCTCTAAATAAATAAATTTCAAATTTCAAATCAGACACAATCACACACATGGAAGAGCCACTCAAAACCTCATCTGCCCCAGCTGCCTCAGATAAACGTCTTCCTAAAGACGCTGACACTGACTGAGACTTAAGACAAAAGTCCAGAAGGAGAAGAATGGACCTGAGCAGCACCAAGTACCACCTCAGGATAAATCTGGACTAACCTAGATCCAAACCAAGGGATCAACTGTGGATTAACAACCAAAAATAAACACAAAAGAAGGACAAAACGTATATACCGTATTTTCTGGACTATAATTTGCGCCGGAGTATAAGTGGCACTCGCCAAAAAATGCAAAATGAAGAAGAAAAAACGTATATAAGTTGCACTGGACTATAAGTTGCATTTTTTGGGGGAAATTTATTTAATAAAATCCAACACCAAGAACAGACATTTCATCTTGAAAGGCAAGTTATAGTAATAATAGAATAGAGAACAACAGGCTGAATAGGTGTGCGCTATGCTAACGTAACACATTGATGGTTATTCAGCTACATGAAGCATAAACAACGAACTGAATAGGTGTCTCGTATGTTAACGTAATATATTAACAGTTATTCACATAACTATAGCATAAAGAACATAATATAACAAGTTCACCAAACTCACCATCTCACTCCTAATCGCTAAATCCTTTAAATTCTTCATCTTCGGTGTCGCTTCTGAACAACTCCGCCAACTCCGGAGGTAGACGAAGCGCCGCTTCCTCCTCTGCGTGGCTGTCGTCAGACTCAGCATCAGTTCCATTTCCAATTATTCCGCTCTTTCTCAGTTGTCTTTATAGCCTAAGTTGTTAGTGATAATGTTTACATTTTAAATTGTCAGTGGTACAGGTGCAGCAGATGCTGGTACACAAGCCTAGAGCACCCTCTAACCAACACCTGAAATATTTTAATATATAAGTCACACCTGAGTATACGTCACACCCCTAGACAGACTATGGAAAAAAGTGTGGCTTTTAGTCTGGAAAATATGGTGCACAAGGACTAAACAAAACCCAGGGCTAACCCAAGCCTAAACCAGGACAAATCTAGGGAAGGGAAGGGAATGGTATTTATACAGCGCTGTAACATGACACAAGTCCCCAAAGCGCTTTACACACAGTAGGGAAGGGGTATTTCATTCACTCCATACTCGGTGGTGGTGAGCTATGTTTTGTAGCCACAGTTTCCCCTGGGGTAGAGTGACAGAAGCGCGGCTGCACACATCTGCGCCAACGGACCCTCCGACCACCACCAACCACTCACTCACTCACTCACTCACTCACATTCACACAACAAATCAAGGTCTAAACCTGGACTACCTGGCTCTAAAGCAGGACTTGAACTGCAAAAGAATAAGATAATAAACCTGCCACAATACGGTTTTCTTTATATTAATTCATTCTGAGGAAATCTTGGACTGTTCTTTATCTTTATCTGTGTTACCTTTCACACTGCAGCTGCCAAATCCCTGTTATCTAAATGAATTTACTGCCAGGCCACTGTAACTTATTAGCAGTGGTTACTGATAAAACTGATAAAAGGTGAGTTATTAAAGATGTGTTCACTTTCTTCAGGAGAGGAGAGGGTTTGAGTCAGAACAGGTCTGTTTGGGAAACTAAAGACTGTACAAAATAAGAACAACAGGTGTAGAAGGAGCTTTTTTGCCTTCGTCTCCTGGATCTGTGAGCTCGCCCAGTGTTCAGACGGAGCCCTGCAGAGTTCAGTGCAGACAAATCAAATCTTAACCAACCCATATCAAAGAATACTGTGTGTGAGGACAGGACACCTACAGCTGAGAAAATGGTCCGATTCTGTAGTGATTATTATCTATTTTCACACCATGGACTTTTTCCCTCTTCGAAATCTTTAATTTGGCTAAAAAATATCTTTTTATGGTTTGTGTCTTTTTGAAAATGTCGGGCACTGGAACTTTTTTTCTTTTTTGTCAGTTTTTAGTTTTCGTCTGTTCCATTTCAGAGGAGTTCACAGTGAATCCTCTGCACCATCTTTAACCCTCTCCTCTGCGTTTCATCCATAAACCTCCTCTCTGGTCTTCCTCTAGGCCTCCAGCTCTAACCTCCGCCTCATCCTTCAGCACATATTCACTGTCCCTCCTCTGTTCATGTCCAAACCATCTCAGTCTGGAAACTTTATCTCCAGAACCTCTCACAGGAGCTGTCCCTCTGCCGATGGACTCGTTCCTGTCCATCCTCGTCATGAACGCAGAGAACAGAGAACATCTTCATGCTCCTGTCTGTTCTTGTTCACCTTTCCTTTCATTTTTCCTGAAACTCTTTTATCACACAACACACCTGACACTTTTCTCCTCCCATTGCAACCTGCTGCACACTTCTCTTTTCAACACTCTCTCCGTTGACCCAGAGGGAGTCCCGAAAACCTTGCACCTTCTTCACCTCTGCTCCCTGTAACTTCACAGCTCTCGGACACGTCCTGCACTCCTCTGCCACTCCAAACCTTCCCATGTTCCTCTATAGAGGAGTGGAGTGTGCCCAGCTTCTCCCTTTAAAATAAATAATAATGTGCAGTAACATACACAAACACACATAACCAAACCACACTAAAACCACACAGTAAAGCAATAATAAAAGCAATAACAACATAATAAATAAATATATTAACGTGACTTGGTTTGTTGGATGCAAAAAGCCGGTGTAGCCTGCGAGCGATTAGTGATCATGCATAGAAACTGAGTTCATATTTACCACTTTCTACACCGGTTCAATACTTAACGTTAAGTGTTCAGGTCAGACAGCGATATTTAGAGAAATGTTCACTTGCTCACGATGCTTAAGACCCATATGATGTCAAAATTACAGTTTACCAGCCTTCAACACACAATCCGCTTTGGAATACAACAACATTTACAATTATTTAGTCAATCAATCGACAATCTTACTTTAGAGGGGCACAATTAAAAGCTTACAAGAGGCAGAGAGCTTCTTAGAGGCATCACAATATTTTGTGGCAGGATGGTGACAGAGCTTCAGTATGGAAAGTGCCCTAAACAACTGTTGTCCATGCAAGTAGGCAGATGAGAGACGCAGATTAGTGAAAAGGCAATAAAATACTTAAATAAAAGTAGGCTTTCCATGGAGGTTTAAGAGTCTAAAAATTTAAATCAGAATGTAAGGCCTTAAAAAGTAGCAAATTTGCTGAGATATGGAGAATTAGGATTTATATATGTTTAACCTCATTCAATCTGGCGGTGACCAGATTCAGAAAGAAACTCTGCGAAAACATAATTTGCACGGTTATTATTTTGTCAATACAGGCATGATATACATCGTTAGAAAGCTTATGTTCTGTACAAAATGGGAATTAGGTTAACTTTATGCTTAAAATAGGACATATGTGTAATTAATGACGATTCCTCAGTGCCCAAACCGAAAAACAGACTTTTTACCTTTGAACACTGGTTCTGTCTAAAACCAGTCCAATCCAGGATTAGTAACCCTCAATCAGTAAATATCGAGATATATTTCCATAAAAGTATTCCATGTTGTGAAAATAATCCTGTAATCGCTGTATCCTCACGCAGAAATGAACAAATACCAAGCACATTGTATTTTCTTTTTCTCTCCCGTTTGCTAAATGCCCATGAAAACGTGTTTACCCTGCTAATAAACCTGAGCAGACAGTAAGAACTGACTTCAGATCAGTTTTTATTTTATTTGATGATTACAGCAGGAGCGATTTTTTATGTGACTTTTTTAAAGAATAAACTTTGTCAAACAGTGCAACATTAACTTTTTTACTTCAAAAGACAGCAGGTAGATGCTATCACAGATATAGGACACATTAAACTATTTTTGATGAGTAAAACAAATTTAATTTGTTAAGCTAACAGACAGCAGGACTGATCCAAACTGGGGCATGACAACCGGCTTTCGCCATCCAACATGGCGGCTCCGTGCATCTCCGCGAAAATCACGTGATCAGATGACGCTGGCTGAGAAGGGTCTATAGAGTTTTATGGCAACCGGAATAAATGATCTTCAGAAATTTCCTGACCAGTTTGTCCAACCGGTTACTGTCCCTCACTGAAATGCTGTTACCTCAACAAACAACTCCAAAAAATACAGCACTGGCCACAACTGACTTGTAAAATAATAATAATAATGCATTAGTCTTATATAGCGCTTTTCTAGACACTCAAAGCCACTTTACATTTTGGTGCATTATTCATTCAGTCACACTCGGTGGTGGAAGCACACTGACACATTCATAAGCAAGGTGGGTGAAGTGTCTTGCCCAAGGACATGACAGTAATGCTGGAATTGGGGCTTGAACCGCCGACCTACGGGTTAGCGGGTACCAACTGAGCTTACTGCCGCCCCAAAATGAAAAAATGTGTAACATCTCATTACAGACATCAAATTATTTAAGCCTTCTCAAAAAGAATAGTCTGCTCTGACCTTTTTTATAAGAGGCATTAGTCTAACGGTCAAGCAAAAACATACTGGGTCCAGAGTGTCCCGAGAATTTTGAGTGCACGTTTATACTAGTCTTTATGGTAGCAGTCTAATCTACATGTGGACGAGTGTGCAGCTTACACGGGGCATTACAGGTAACATGCCGCCGTGTAGAGCAGCGGGGAAAGTAAAAAGACAACCGAGCGTGGAGAGTGAAACTGGGAGCCTGGCTTTTTATCCTCCACAGGATCTGAGGCCCATTAACAAACACAGCACATGAACCCAGAGCTTTAACAGAACTTTAAAAACAAGTTAGTTTCCAGCTCATCTCTTGAACGCTGTGCGTGGCTGGAAAACCCCGTCATATTAAAAATTTCTCGGGACCCGTCGGGACCCATGCGAATCCCTCGGGCGGTCAGGCCATGGGGCAGGAGCAGTCAGAGAAGCTTCGGGAGCAGGTGAGAGCGGGATTGAAAAGTCAGTCCCGTGCCGGTCATTAGTCTGTGCGGACCAGTCCCGTTTGTGATCGAGGTGAACTCCTACATATTTATAAGACTGAACGACCTCAATGGAATCTCCGTCAGTGTTAACAGGCAGACGGGGAATTTTCTTCCTGCCAAAGTCCAGAATCATCTCTTTCGTTTATGATGTATTTAAAATGAGTCGATTACATTTTGCTCCAGACAGTAAAATGAGCTTTCTGTATTCCTTCACGCAAGCCACGACTGCTGTGTCATCTGAATATTTGTGTAAGTGACAGGATGAGGACCTGTGTGCTAAGTCAGCAGTGTATAAGGTGAATAGGAATGGAGCTAGCACTGTTCCCTGAGGAACTCCAATGTTTAGTCACTACAGTTTCTGACACCCCAGCCTGACACACTGAGGCTGCTCTGGTAAATAATTGCGGATCCATGAGGTAAAAACAGGATCCACAGCAAAGTTCTCAAGCTTTAGGCTCAAGCAGAGTTCGGTCGGCGCTGCGTGGACGACCGAGCGTGTGATCGTGGTTTGAGCAAACAGAGAAATCTGCAGATCAATCCCTGACTAACAGAGACCTGAGGGCGCCCAGAGGTAAAGACAACCATTAAACAATCACAACATTTACAAAACATTACGCTGTGTGAGCCGCTGCGTGTCACAGCAGCTCTGCATCCTCTTTTTTTTCTATTGTTTTTAGACGTGCTTTTCTGTTGTTGTTTTTTCTTTAAAGCAGTCAGAACCTGGTGGAACTGTGTGTTAGGGTTAGGCCCTAAAATGGCAGTGAATGGTTGGTGATGCAGTTTAGCACTGTTGCCCCACAGCAAGAAGGTCCTGGGTTTAATTTCCAACCTAAAACATTTACAAAAGGCTAATCCTAGGTACTCCTGAGCAAGATCCTGGTTCTAGATTCTCAGGTGCCGCTCTTCACAGGTTTAAGCCCAGCGGCACTGAAGTTTCGGTCAAATGTTGAGAACGAATTTCTCTTCCGGGATCAACAAAGTCCACCTTAAACTAACCACAGCAAGTCTCTCACTCAGATTTTTAACTGGAGTCAATGAGTAACCAAAGTGAACCAGCGGTAAGCAGAGAGAACCGGCGGTGACATGGGGAGGACATGCACAGTCCGTCCTGAGGCAGGCGGCCCGGAGGTGGCTGACGCTGTCCCCTGGTGAATAATTGAGAGTTTTCATTTTTTATTTAACCTTTATTTTACCTGGCAGAACATTGGGAACAAATTCTTATCTACAGTGTTGACCTGAAGTGAATGATTGTCTGTGTTTTTCTCTGTTTTCATTTTTAAGCACAGCCATTACATAAACCTGAGTCACATCTTCCATCTGGTGTGTGAATAATTTAAGGTTCAGTATCCCAAGTATCTTTCCCAAAATCAAGAGTGCTGACTGACCCACAACAATAAAACTTTACTATATTCAAAAGTCTGTCATGTTTTTCCCATTGTTTTGTAATAATACAAAAATAACACTGATGGCTAAAAATGGCTTCAAAGTGAATTTTTTAGATAAGTACTTAACCTCAAACTCTATTTCTTTTTATGTACTTAATGTAGACAACACCTAGCAGTCCCCCTGCAGTACCCTCAGCGGCCCACCAGGGGCCCTGGACCCCACTTTGGGAACCACATGTCCTTTTCTCCTCTGACTCCATGTTCTAATGTTGTTCCTCATCAGAAACAGACCTGGTGTTGTGTTCTGTTTGAGTAATCCTGTATTCTCTGGCACTGAGTTTCTGAGGCCACAGAAGGTTCGGGTCCACCACGAAGCTCCGCCCACTCCAGGAAGCACTGACCAATCAACAAGCCCTCTACAAAAAATGGTGCACAGCTCTGTTTCCACTGATTTTTACTTCTGGAGGAAAATGGCATCAAAAAGACAAAAGGTTTAGGAAGTGAACAGCTCTTTTTCTTTGATTAAGTAAAAGCAGAACACTTTTTTGACACTTTTACTTTTACTCGAGTCATTTTTGCTCCTTTATCTGTACTTTTATTTAAGTAAAAAAAAATGAGTACTGTATGAGTACTGTCCGGACTATAAGTCGCACTTTTTTCCATAGTCTGTCTAGAGGTGCGACGTATACTCAGGTGTGACTTATATATTAAAATATTTCAGGTGTTGGTTAGAGGGCGCTCTAGGCTTGTGTACCAGCATCTGCTGCACCTGTACCACTGACAATTTAAAATGTAAACATTACCACTAACAACTTAGGCTATAAAGACAACTGAGAAAGAGCGGAATAATTGGAAATGGAACTGATGCTGAGTCTGACGACAGCCACGCAGAGGAGGAAGCGGCGCTTCGTCTACCTCCGGAGTTGGCGGAGTTGTTCAGAAGCGACACCGAGGATGAAGAATTTAAAGGATTTAGTGATTAGGAGTGAGATGGTGAGTTTGGTGAACTTGTTATATTATGTTCTTTATGCTATAGTTATGTGAATAACTGTTAATATATTACGTTAACATACGAGACACCTATTCAGTTCGTTGTTTATGCTTCATGTAGCTGAATAACCATCAATGTGTTACGTTAGCATAGCGCACACCTATTCAGCTGTTGTTCTCTATTCTATTATTACTATAACTTGCCTTTAACATGAAATGTCTGGTCTTGGTGTCGGATTTTGTAAAATAAATTTCCCCAAAAAATGCGACTTATAGTCCAGTGTGACTTATATACGTTTTTTTCACCTTCATTATGCATTTTTTGGCTGGTGCGACTTATACTCCGGAGCAACTTAGAGCCCGGAAAATACGGTAGCTACATCCAGGTGGCGACTTTTTTTGGTCAGGCAGTGTATTTCAATTATAAACTGAGCAAATTTGTTCATGTAGTTTCTACAGTATTTTTTTACACTGTCTACTTGTTTTCTCAATTTACATGTTATACCTGTATACTGCAATGCATTATGGGAGAAAAATGTACCAAAGAACTTTTTCTACAATAAAATTTTGTAAGATTACAGTGAGCTTGTGCCTGACTGTGCATGAGGGCATAGTTACAGTTAAAGGTTGTATTCCCGAGAGTGCACATGGCAGCGGTGTGAGGTAAACAGAGACAAGAGGAGCTGTGGGCAACACTGTCCATCCACTGCAGAAAAACCTAAGTTTATCATTTTTAACTTCAGAATGATTAAGTTTAAGTAACCTTGGTAATCAAAATACCATAAAATTCACTGTGTAATTCATGTTTTTTTGTGAATTTCCATGCCTCACAATAACTACTGAGTTAAAAAATCATAAAACAGCATTTCAAGCTAGCCATCCAGTAAAAATTACCCTGATTTAACTCAAATGTATAGACTAATTATTTATTATCAAGCCTAATACCTATGCCTACAGCCTTTATCCAACCATAAAGTGATTTGCTTTAGTTAGTGGAGCTGCAGAAAGCCTCAGCCCCAGCGCCATCTGAACTTTAACATTATTATTCCTCAGGTCACTCTCTGTAGAGGCTTGTTTTTGCTTGGTAGGCGGCAGGGAGGGGCTGTAATGAGGCGATGTTTCAGCTAATTTCAGTTATTAATCTGAAGAAGCTTTAGCAAAGAGAATAGCTTCTTATAAAGTCCAAGTAAAACTCACGTCATGGGCTCCGTGGTGAGAGGAATAATATCAAGTCATGGGAGGACCTAGAGTAAAATTTGAGGGCGATACTTGCCCCCCTCTCATTCAAACTCCATATTAAAAAACTACTTTGAGCGAATAAATATATGATCAAATCTGAAATAATCTGACATTAACCCCTACAACCTCTCACTGTGTTAGATCTAAAAACGTATTATACATAAGCCTAGGCCTACAGTACTGTGCATATTTTAAAGAACTCAAAAGTTAAAACTAAAATACATGTTTTTATGTATCTCTTCTTCTCTGACTACAACTGATCTGAACCAAACGTAAGCCCACTGCTCACTGGATTTAATTTAAAGGTAAGCCTGTGATTTTATTAGCTTTCAATTAAAATAAGTCTTCATTGTTGTGCCTGACATTTTTGCAATATATACATATTTTTCCTGAATGCCTCATATGTGATTTTGTGCTTGCAGGAGTTTTATTGGCATGAACCCAAAAACACAAGCACTGGACCAGAACAATACTCGAGTAAAGGACTGTAATGTTCACACACAATACTCGAGTAAAGGACTGTAATGTTCACACACAATACTCGAGTAAAGGACTGTAATGTTCACACACAATACTCGAGTAAAGGACTGTAATGCTGTGGTTCACATGAAGAGCAACAGAATGAATCCTGGAGTCCTTCAAGCAGTTCATGGACTTTTAAATACTTCAGTCTTATACAACTGTAAGTCACTGACAAAGTTCTCTTTATGTATTTACTGAACTTTATTTAACTTACAGCACAATATTAAGAATTTACAAGGTTTGCTTGAATATTTTGCATATTGCATGTAGAATTATTGTTAAACTGTTTCTGTAAATAAATGTGTTGAATTTGTAACTTTGACTATGGTTTTATTTTCACACCTAGATACTTTATTGTTAAAGACACATCAAGATACTGTATTTTTAAAATTACAAGAGATAGCTGACAACTCGGGTTGCCAGGTAAATTCTGTAATTTGTTTATACAAGGTAATGCTGTAACCTACAGAGCAGTTAATTACTGTTTTACACAATAAATAACTTGTAAAAAATAACCCAATAAAAACCTGTAAAACATATCCTGTAATAACCTGTAAATCATTTTTACAGCAATCAACAGAAATATTACAATTATGGGCAACTTTTTTGCCAGGTCATTACTGTAAAATCTACATTTGTTACAGTGTAGTTTGTGTCTCTTTAGATACAAATTTAGTGTTTTTGGCAACAATTGGATCCAGGTCATAGAGAACGCTGTGGGAACCGTTTTGGTTTAGGGTAAAAGTCAGTTATTTTGCAGTTTCCATTTCAAAATGGTGGCATTCTAAAATCTTTCACCTTTATTTATAAAAATGGGTTGTGGTGCACATTGTGTTTAAAGTTGAACAAAAAGTCCTTGCCTGGGTTTTTCCCCTTTGGTCCATTTCCCTCTGTTTCTGATCAGCTCCTATCTCTCAGAGCTACACATGCGACGGAGGGTTGTGTAACAGCGCTGTGATAAACGGAGGTCTTTAAACGCACCGCGGCTCACTCTGAGCAGCTCACTGCCTGCCCCTGAACCCGAGAGCGGCTCAGACTCAGACTCCAGCTCTGACACAGGGGACGACACACTGTGAGTATGCTCAGAGCCTTTGTTTACACTGATCCTGGGCATTTTAACCTGAGGGGTTCTCAAGCTGTGGGTACGGGGCTCTTAGTCCTGGTTTAGTCCTGGTTTAGCCCAGGTTTAGTCCAGGTTTAGACCTGGTTTAGTACCTGGTTTAGTACCTGGTTTAGTCCAGGTTTAGACCTGGTTTAGTCCTGGTTTAGATCTGGTTTAGTCCTGGTTTAGTCCTGGTTTAGTCCTGGTTTAGTCCTGGTTTAGTCCTGGTTTAGACCTGGTTTAGACCTGGTTTAGTCCTGGTTTAGTCCTGGTTTAGACCTGGTTTAGTCCTGGTTTCGACCTGGTTTAGTCCAGGTTTAGACCTGGTTTAGACCTGGTTTAGTCCTGGTTTAGTCCTGGTTTAGACCTGGTTTAGACCTCGTTTAGTCCTGGTTTAGACCTGGTTTAGACCTGGTTTAGACCTGGTTTAGTCCTGGTTTAGTCCTGGTTTAGTCCTGGTTTAGTCCTGGTTTAGTCCTGGTTCACTCTTGGTTTAGACCTGGTTTTGACCTGGTTTAGACCTGGTTTAGTCCTGGTTTAGACCTGGTTTAGTTCTGGTTTAGACCTGGTTTAGTCCAGGTTTAGACCTGGTTTAGTCCTGGTTTAGACCTGGTTTAGTCCTGGTTTAGACCTGGTTTAGTCCTGGTTTAGAGCTGGTTTTGACCTGGTTTAGTCCTGGTTTAGACCTGGTTTAGTCCTTGTTTAGACCTGGTTTAGACCTGGTTTAGACCTGGTTTAGTCCTTGTTTAGACCTGGTTTAGTCCTGGTTTAGACCTGGTTTAGTCCTTGTTTAGACCTGGTTTAGTCCTTGTTTAGACCTGGTTTAGACCTGGTTTAGACCTGGTTTAGACCTGGTTTAGACCTGGTCATGGCTCAGCCGAGATTGTGGTCAGAGAACAATCATTAAGCCTATGTCAGCTGTATTCATTAATGCAGCAGTTCCCAAAGTGGGGTCCAGGGCCCCCTGGCGGTCCGTGAAGGTAATGCAGGGGCCCCCCAGAGGCTGTCTATATTAAAGAGTAACTCACCCCTGGCCCAGGCCTGACTCCGCCCACTGCCAGAGATTGAAAACTGCTCAAAAAGTGGGCAGAGACCTGGCAGAGACAGAGGAGGAGAACTGAGGGAGGAGCGAGGCCTGGTCCTGTGACTGACAGCTGTCAGAGACCTCATGGACCTCCTCCACAGCAGGGGGCGCCAAGTCCCAGAAATGGGGGAAAAAAATGCAGGACGTCTGGACTGATGTTTTATGTTCCTTTTATAATAACACAGTTGAAATATTGTGAGAAAGGCGTCGTGCGCCGCCGCAGTAACGTGTGCGTCAGATCGCGTCTTTATTTACTGGTATTATTTCAGCTGAGAGCTGTTTTTGATCGTATCTCCGCGAGTAAGAAATCGATTGTCATCAAACAAAAAGTGACTTAAAGCGTGGCAAGTTTAAAACACATCTGTGGAGTCAAAACTCTCCCCAGTGTCACTAATTTGCAGTGTTGGGTTAGTTACTCAAAAAAGTAACTAGTTACAGATTACTAGTTACTCTTTTGAAAAGTAATATATTACTTCACTTGGTTACTGACTCGTGAAAATAACTTAGTTACTTTCCTTTTGGATTATTTCCTAACAGGAAGCCCAAATGAACCCAATTCTAAATAGAAGAAGCCTATAGCCTCACCATTGCTCTGACCAGCTCTGTTATTTTATACAGGCGTTCAAGTTTTTTTTAGCTGCATTCATTTCAGCAGCAGTGCAGCCTGACACAGCAAATACTGCCCTTTAGGTTCACCTGCCTCTGCTCCTGTGCAGCGTTCACGTCCTGTGGACACAGTTTTATTTCACTACACTGAAGCTAAAACGCACTTGTTGTTAGCGCCAAAGCGGTGCAGGTCTCTTCTTTCCCCGCTGTCCCCGCTGACAGCAGCAGCTGCATGCGCCCCGACGCGCGCGGACAGGACGAGTGGCCGCTGCGCGCATAAAGAGGAGCAGAGAAGGGAATGGATGAAAATAAAGTAGAAAACGTATCAGCGCTATTCGTTTAATGCATTTTCATTCCGTGTCCTTGCGGTAAACTGCAGGTAAATGAAAGTGACTGTAGTGACTGTAACGCAAGTAACTAATTGGGTATTTTGTTAGTAACTGTAATATTACTTACTGGGGGGCTCAAAAGTAACGCGTTACCCCCTGCGTTACTGACAATTGTAATCTCGTTACTTTGTAATGCGTTACTCCCAACACTGCTAATTTGTAGGTACATACTGTCATTGATCAGGCTCATTATGCCTTATTGTGCGCTGACACACGGGACAGTAGAAGCGCAGCCGTGAAAGGGGAGGGGGGCGGAGGAGACTGAACGGTAAATGCGGGGCTGAGTGGCGTGTTTAGGAAAAAGACCCACACCTGGCAACAGCGGGACTGGGACGAGCGCGCGGGGGAGAGAGACAGCGAGGGCGTGGAGAGCACAGGCCGTGGGAGGAGATACTCGGCACAGGTGCGGTAAAGTGGTCAAATACTACGTCACAGTTGCCTATCTGGAACTATTGAGCAGAAATCCCACTGTTTGACCCTAGGAGGGCAGCACTCTGACGGTTTTCACTACAAAATGTGAATTTAGACCTTTTTTTACAAAACAGTCAAACATAAGACTATAAATAGTGAGATGTATCACTAAAGCCCTGTTTGTACAGCTGATCAGCTCAAAAAAAATGGTGTAGGGGTGAGTTACTCTTTAAGTACATAAAAAGTTTGAAATGCAAATGTAAGAAAACAATGCTGCAAAAACTCAAGGCAACAAGATCCCTCAAGATTTTTGAGTTTTGGTGATCAACTCAAAATCTCAAGTTTTCAACAACTAATATTTTTTTACTCACAAATTTAATGTTCATACATCTAAAAACTTGAAATTTTAAGTTTAAGTTTTACTCCCTATCTTTATTTTTTCCAGCTCATCTTACAGCAACTGACTCCACTGTTCAGAAAAAAGTATTATTGATAATAATAAAAACTAAATATACTACATTTAACAAAAGAATAACTTTTTCTGAAAACTGTAAGTTGGCTGTAAGATGAGTAAAAAAATAATGATAGAGAAAAACTTAAAACTTAGAAAAATTTTTAGACGTATGAACATCAAATTAAGTGAAAGTGTAGAAAGCTTGAGATTTTGAGTTTAAAAATATAACTTTAAAACACTTTTTAGCCAACAGTCAGTGTCTTTTGTAATGTTTTTATAGAAATATATGGAGAGAAACATGAAAATAAAATTTGGGATCAAGGGAAATTGTATTGTTGGTGGGATTTAGGTAAATTTAAGTGGGCCGTGACACTCCTGACTTTGGGAATGGCTTCATTAATGTATCAACAAAAATCCATTCCCTAATGCGGCCCAGTCTGGAGCAGGGCACCTCACCTGTGCGTTTGCCGTTGACTTAGGTCTGTGTCATCTAAAAGAAGGCAAAAATCAGGGCATCCATATTTTCTATGAGGGTCCTCACACTGGGCGCGAACAAAGAATTAATAATAATAATAAAATAATAATTTGTCTTATATAGAGCTTTTCTAGTCATGGGTTGCTTATGACTCTACTTCACCACAAAGGCTTAAGGCATACGCTCAAGCCGTGTTTCCCAAGCTGTGGTACAGGCCCCACTGGTGGTACAGAATTAGTTTAATTAAGAGATTAATTTAGAAGTGAAACCAGGACTTAACTGTGCCTAAACCAGGTCTAGACCACTGCTTAGTCCTGGTTTAGGGACATTTAAATCCTGGTTTAGTCCCAGTTTAGTCTTGATTCAGTCATTCTTTAAACCTGGTTTACTCTTAGTTTAGTCCTAGTTGAGAACTGGTTTAGACTTGGTTTAGTCCTAGTTTAGTCTTAGTTTAGACTTGGTTTAGACTTAGTTTAGTCCTACTTTGGACCTGGTTTAGTCCTAGTTTAGACCTGGTTTAGTCTTAGTTTAGTCCTTGTTTAGATCTGGTTTAGTCTTAGTTTAGTCCTAGTTTAGACCTGGTTTAGTCTTAGTTTAGTCCTGGTTTAGTCTTAGTTTAGTCCTAGTTTAGACCTGGTTTAGTCTTAGTTTAGACCTGGTTTAGTCTTAGTTTAGTCCTAGTTTAGACCTGGTTTAGTCTTAGTTTAGTCCTAGTTTTGACCGGGTTTAGTCCTAGTTTAGTCCTGGTTTAGTCTTAGTTTAGTCCTAGTTTAGACCGGGTTTAGTCTTAGCTTAGTCCTAGTTTAGACCTGGTTTAGTCTTAGTTTAGTCCTAGTTTAGTCCTGGTTTAGTCTTAGTTTAGTCCTAGTTTAGTCCTGGTTTAGTCTTAGTTTAGTCCTCGTTTAGTCCTGGTTTAGTCTTAGTTTAGTCCTAGTTTAGTCCTGGTTTAGTCTTAGTTTAGTCCTAGTTTAGACCGGGTTTAGTCCTAGTTTAGACCGGGTTTAGTCCTGGTTTAGGCCTTGGTTGCAGTGTTGTAAGACATGTGGTTAATAAGTTCTCCGTCTTAAATAATCCTCAACCACTGCAGTAACAAAAGATCACTATGACTTTGCTCTTTTCACCTTTGACCCCTGTGAAAGTTTTACTCGAAGCTGAGAGCAAATCCCCGGTGCTAATGTTGTGTAACGGCTAATGATCCCAGAGTTACATAAGTCTACAGCAGTTTCACAAGAAAAGGTCATGGAAGTTCAAAAGCTCAGGTTCAAAAGTTCAGGCCCAGTCTGATCACCTTCCTGATCAACGTTCAACCTAAAGTCATGTTTACACCACTCTCTCTAGGAAAACAACATTTGCATTTGCATCTCTGAACCTGTGGGAAATGTTATCAGGGCTCGGCAATCACAGTTCCTTACACTCTCTCTGTCCACAGGCTTACGCTCATTAACTGTGAGTTTAAGTTCCACTTTTTAAGTTGAGCCTGTGCAGTGCATGACTTTTGCTCCTTTACTTTTCCTTCACTTGGCAGAACCTAATATACCGTATTTTCTGGACTATAAGTAGCTCCGGAGTATAAGTCGCACTCGCCAAAAAATGCATAATGAAGAAGAAAAAAACGTATATAAGTCGCACTGGACTAAAAGTCGCATTTTTTGGGGGAAATTTATTTTACAAAATCCGACACCAAGAACAGACATTTCATGTTGAAAGGCAAGTTATAGTAATAATAGAATAGAGAACAACAGCTGAATAGGTGTGCGCTATGCTAACGTAACACATTGATGGTTATTCAGCTACATGAAGCATAAACAACGAACTGAATAGGTGTCTCGTATGTTAACGTAATATATTAACAGTTATTCACATAACTATAGCATAAAGAACATAATATAACTAGTTCACCAAACTCACCATCTCACTCCTAATCGCTAAATCCTTTAAATTCTTCATCCTCGGTGTCGCTTCTGAACAACTCCGCCAACTCCGGAGGTAGACGAAGCGCCGCTTCCTCCTCTGCGTGGCTGTCGTCAGACTCAGCATCAGTTCCATTTCCAAATATTCCGCTCTTTCTCAGTTGTCTTTATAGCCTAAGTTGTTAGTGGTAATGTTTACATTTTAAATTGTCAGTGGTACAGGTGCAGCAGATGCTGGTACACAAGCCTAGAGCGCCCTCTAACCAACACCTGAAATATTTTAATATATAAGTCACACCTGAGTATACGTCACACCCCTAGACAGACTATGGAAAAAGTGTGACTTATAGTCCGGAAAATACAGTCATCTTTTAAATCAAAGACTGGGGGAGCTCAGTCACCTGTAAGGAGCTCAGAGTAGAGCTGCTGCTCCTCCACATTGAGTGGAGCCACACTGAGTTTGGCTTGGCCTCTGGGGGAAGTAATGTAATGCATTACTATTATTATTAGTCTGTTTCATATTTACATAGTTTTGATGTGGAACTGGTTCCAGGGCCATGACAGGGACTGAGCAGCAGCAAAATAACCTTTCTAAATTGATTAGAACATTTTTCTTTGTTTCTTTGATTCTAACTTGCCCAGCACTGTGTCTAACAGTACATTCTTCTCTTTCCAGACTCTTTCAGAAATGCACCTCCAGCTCGTCCTTCTTGCTCTGTTGTGCTCTTGTTCATCAGTTTTTGGAGGAAAAGTGCTGGTTTTTCCTGTGGATGGAAGCCACTGGGTGAACATACGAGTCCTGATTGAGGAGCTCCACTCTCGGGGCCATGAGGTCACTGTGCTGCGTTCAGTAGACAGTTGGTACATCAAGGCTGATTCACCATTTTACAAATCCATCACTATAAATACTTCTGCTGGCTTCAGTGAGAAACAGTTTGGTACTTTCACAGCCAACATGGTAAAACTGCGTCGGGAGGGAGCCTCGATGTGGCGACGCATTTCTTTGGAAACTGAAATAGTTCTAGCATTTTATGAAATGAATAAGAAAATCATTGAAATGATTGAAGGCATGTTTGAAAACCAAAGACTGATGCAGGAGCTGAAGGACGCCGAGTATGATCTGGTTTTGACAGATCCTGCCATAGGAGCTGGAGTTCTCATTGCTCATCGTTTAGGACTACCCCTTGTGCTAAATGTAAGATGGACAATACAAGGCGAGGGGCATATAGCAATCGCTCCCTCTCCTTTGTCCTATGTCCCCATCCCAAGCTCAGAATTGACTGACAAAATGACCTTCATGGAAAGAGTCACTAATATGCTCTTCTTTTTCTTTACATGGTTTCAAATTTGGTACGTCACCGACCCAAATTATAAACCATTTGTGCATAAATACTTTGGACCAGACGTTCACTACATGGAGCTGTTTCAAGCTGCGGACATTTGGCTCATGAGGAACGACTTTACTTTTGAGTTTCCGCGTCCGACCATGCCCAATGTGGTCTACATGTCTGGGTTTCAGTGCAAACCCTCCAAACCTTTGCCAAAAGAGCTTGAAGATTTCGTCCAAAGTTCAGGTGAACATGGAGTAATTGTTATGACGTTGGGGACTTTAGTGGCTGAACTGCCTGAGGATATCACTGAAGACATCGCTGCTGCTTTTGCACAACTGCCCCAGAAGGTCGTATGGAGACACAAGGGCAAAAAACCACCTACTTTAGGCAACAACACTTTGCTCCTGGACTGGCTGCCTCAGAATGACCTGCTTGGACATCCAAAAACTAAACTGTTTGTTGCACACGGAGGCACAAACGGTGTTCAAGAGGCCATTTACCATGGAGTTCCTCTTGTTGGTTTGCCGCTAATGTTTGACCAACACGACAATTTCTTTCGAATGAAAGTGCGTGGAGTGGCTAAAGTGGTAGACGTGTCCACAGTGAACAGAGAAAACTTCCTCCAGGCAGTGAAAGAGGTTTTGTACGAGCCATCGTACCGAGAGAAAATGAAACGCCTGTCAGCGCTGCACAGAGACCAGCCCATGAAGCCTCTGGACAAAGCCATGTTTTGGATCGAGTTTGTGATGAGGCACAAAGGAGCCAAACATCTGATAACGGAGTCGTACAAAATGTCCAAGATCCAGTACTACTGCATCGACGTGGCTGTGTTCCTGCTCACTGTAACAGCACTGGGCCTGTTCATTTTCATTAAAACAATTAAGATCCTGTGGCGATCGATATTCTCTCTCAGTAAAGTCAAAAAGGAATAATAAACTCTTGGTAGCTAATGCTAATCCTGCCATAGAAAATGTATTACAGTCTTCATAGCTTATGTCACCATTCTATTCACCACAGCCATATTTTTTACCAACACTAAAAGTCAAACTGCTGTTTCAGAAGTTTGTGATGTTTCAACTGATGATGGCCATCTTTCTGGCAGTTGTGTTGCATTAGCATGATATTTTTGTTTATCTTGTAAAAAAGAACATCAGAGTCCCATTGGTCTAAATGTATTTTCCCTTTTGTCGTCCACAACAAAAATAAACTTGCGTCTCTGCAACGTGACTCTGATGAAAACTTTTAGGATTCATGTGTCTGACGTACTCAGAATCAACAAGTGTTTTGTGTTTCAACCTGATTCTTTATATAGAATACTACAGTATACGATGAAGAAAAACAATCTGAAAAAATGGCCAGCTCTAGCACTGATACTATTTTATAAAAGTCTTTCATGCAAGTCAAACTGTTTGTGTATTCATTCTTGATGCACTGAAGTTGAATGTTATTGGGCTTTAACTGTATTTAAGTTGTATTCGTGTCCTTAAAGTAACATCACTTAATAAAACTGAAAATCTGATTTGAGGTTTGCTGTCAAACTGCAAAAAAAAAAAAAAAAAAAAAAAAAAAAAAAAAAACTGATTTAATGTTACTTTAAAGACATTGTAAGGTCCAATATTAGGCTATTTAACCAAGTGCCTAATGCAGGGGTGTCCAAACTATGGCCTGGGGGCCAAATGCGGCCCACTAACTTTATTAATTGGCCCTTAAGCTTCTCAATTGCCCCAAAATTGCTACAGATAATACTTCTTAATGCAAGGTAAAAGGCTTCATATGACTGCTTCATGTCTATGCAGTAAAAAGTGACTGTTATCCAGCGTTTTAAGAAGCTGCCATTATGTGTATAGATTTTTTCACCTCCTCCCCTGCTGCAGTTGCTGCCCCCTGGTGGCACAGGCCGGGATTACCATGTGTAGCCAGGTCTCAGTTATTATATATTCACATATCAGTTATGTATGGAGTTATTTCTAGACATCAATAGCTTGATAACAACCATTTTTATGTGGGATTGATCTTAATGGTGCCAAAAAAAAAAAAAAAAAAAAAAAAAATATGCCTTTCTATGTTCCAGACCCAAGCCTGTGTCGAGTGGCCCTCGTCTTCATTTATTTTCCAATACATGGCCCTCAGTGAAATAAGTTTGGACACTCCTGGCCTAACGTATCTAAAATTCAGTGTTTTAGATTGAGCCACAAAGGACAAATAAAGATCATGGTCAAAGCTGTGATTGTTTGTTAAACAGTTGTATTTATGTGTGTACATGTTCTGTCCAAAAATGTATTACTATAAATTCAAAATTATGACATTATAATTTTAGCTTCTGAAATGCCATAAATATTCCACATTTAAATAAAGACATCACTATTTTTTCAAACTCAGACTGATTATCTTTCTTATTGTCACTTTCTATATATTTTATACTTTTGTTAAATCTGTATTTTTATTCAGAACTCTCCTTCACCACAATGGAATAAATACTGTTTACTGTTTTGTGATCTGAAGCAGTGGTGTCGTCTACATTTTTGTAGTGGGTATACTGTGAGGTGTCTTTAACTTCAGCTTTCTGGCGGGTGATAATTTTCATTTTCATCAAACAATGTGGCATCCTTATGTTCCTTAGACATTACCCAATTCATATCAGTGTAGATATCCAGCAGGATTGCTGTTCCCTGTGAGATCTGATGTGTTTTCAAAGTGTTCCTTTATTTTTGGGCAGTAGCCTATATAATCAAGCAGGAGAAATAAATGAGGTCCCCTATTCTACTGAATTGACTTTTCCTCTCTTTAAGAGGAAAAAAAAAGTTGTCTCCTCCTCAGTAGTATTCTGTTTGAGTAATCCTGTATGCTGAGGCACTGTCCTTCTCAAGAGCTCAAGACACTCGGTCTCACAGCTCTACATAGGCACGAGAAACCAGGAAGTGCTCCTGTGTGTTTCTAAAGCCCAGACACCGTCGCCGGACTCGTTCTGATCATTTCAGCCTTAAACCTCCGTCACCGCTCTTTAGCATGCTAAAAGCCATGCTAAAGAGCCATTTTATTCTCTATCCATTCCCAGGCGTTGCCAGCAGGGGCGACAGACACCTAATCCAAGCGTTCTCTGCAGAGTCACAGTAACAGCTCTATACAATACTGGTATTTCAAACAAAATACTATAAAACTAATGCAAAGGTTTCCAGAATTATTTCAAAAAGCCTGAAGAAAGCCTTGGGACCTTTAAAGGTTTTGTGTGAAGCTGTGGTTTCCAAATGGGGGGTGGGGGCCTAGAAGTGGGACCTTATTAAAGTTTATAATGCAAGTCACTGGAGCAGATGGTGGAACTTTGGGCATTTTGAAGTTTGTAGTTCGAATATAACACACCACAGAGCTATGGTAACAACATTTTTTAAAGGAGAGGAAAGTTCTCTACGTTTTTAATGTTAATTTGGTTCACTGCAGTAAATTGCGGCATCATTTTTTCCAAGTTAGATATTTGAAAGAGCGCACAGACTCTGTGGGCTATTGAAGATTCTCTCCTGGCAACAGTCAGGGCCATAGCAACAGTAACCAAGAGGGGCATTTTCAAAGCTTTACGAACATTCCAAATGTGATGTCACAAGGTGATATCACATGGGGCATCTTCAAAGCTTTACGAACATTCCAAATGTGATGTCACAAAGTGACATCATTGGCAGGTGTGTTGCTGAGACCAACAGAGCACAGCCAGGTCAGATACATTTCGAGCACTAGAGAGAGAGGACGCATTACTCAGGAGCTTACGACGATTAAACCACAGCTAACACATTAGCAGGAGATCATTCAACTGCACTTGATCAACAAAGAGTTACTCAGTAAGAAAGAGTTACTTCTTATTGAGAGATTGGAGAAAAGAGTTTGACATTTGAAAGACTGTCAACAACAAACTCTGATCAAATGGAGGATCTTGAAGTTATCAAGAAAAGACAGGAGGTGGAGAAGCAGGCGATGGAAGACATGGAGAAGATGTGGCTGCAGAAGGAGCAGGAATGGTTGGCCCAGATGAAGACCTACCAGGAGAGGGAGGAACAGTGGAGGTCTAAGGAACAGGCCTGGCTTCAGGCTGAAAGAAGGTACATTGAGCAGGAGACAAAGCTCCTGAAAAAGATGCGCGACTTTAAACCAAAAGTCGACTTTGAAATTGAGATGATAGAGGAGCAGCCCAAGCTGACGGAAGAGGGAAGAAGTTCACCTGAGGGTGAACTGTACACCTGTGCCATCTCACTCAGACTCAAAGTTAAGAATGCCAAAGTGGGTCAAGACTCTCAGGACCATGGCAAAATCATGGTGTCTGGGTCCACAGAAGGTCCTAACAGAGATGAAACCTTCTCTTACACCATTCCTGTTAAATCTGTGGAGGTGAAAGCCCAGAGCAGCCCTGAACTGGTCGAAGAAACTGTTCAAGACACAGAATCTCACCAGGAGGTGGTTGAGAAGGTAGAGGTTCCAGAGGTGTCAAAGGAAACACCTCCTGAGCCCACAAAAGGCCCTGAGACAGTCACAGAGGCTGAATTTGAGGTGACAGTGGACAAGACTGAACCACTTCATGTCCAAGTTGCCTCTGAGACCTTTACTTCCCCAGCTGAACAAACTGCTATTGTTGAGATTGAAGTGGATGCTGCAGAAGCTCAAGACACAGAGGTTGCAGAACTGGAACATGAAGTGGCTGAGGAGGTAGAAGTTGCAGAGGCCTCAATGGAAACACCTCCTGAGTCCACAGAAGATTCTGAGATACTCACAGAGGCTGAATCTGAGGTGACAGTGGACAACACTGAACCTGTTCATGTTGACTCAGAGACCTACACTTTACCAGCTGGTGGTGTAAAGATGGAGTCACAAACTGCATTTGTTGAGACTGAAGTGGAAACTGCAGAAGACACAAAGGTTGCAGAACAGGAACAGGAAGTGGTTGAGGAGGTAGAACAGGAAATTGTTAAGGAGGTAGAACAGGAAATCGTTGTGGAGGTAGAAGCTGCAGAGGTCTCAATGGAATCACCTCTTGAGCCCAAAAAAGGCCCTGAAACAGTTACCGAGGCTGAATCAGAGATAGATTTGCGAAGAGACTTTACAACAAAAGAAGCTGAAGTTATGGAGAACCAAATTTCCCAAATGGATGGAGCACACGGTGACACCAAAGGGGAGTTTAAAAAAGAGCTGGAGGCCAAAACCAGTTTTGAACCTGTGACTTCTGCTGAGGCCTACAGTGAGGCAGAGGTGGTCAACGACAAAGCCTTGCTGAATGTAATGGAAGCTAGAGATGATTCTGAGATAGAGGTTCAGGCTGTAACTGACAACATCTCCCTGAGGACTGAACTGGTGGAAGAAACCGTTCAAGACACAGAATCTCACCAGGAGGTGGTTGAGGAGGTAGAGGTTCCAGAGGTCTCAATGGAAACATCTCCTGAGGCCACAGGAGGCCCTGAGACAGTCACAGAGGCTGAATTTGAGGTGACAGTGGACAAGACTGAACCATTTCATGTCCAAGTTGCCTCTGAGACCTTTACTTCCCCAGCTGAACAAACTGCTATTGTTGAGATTGAAGTGGATGCTGGAGATGCTCAAGACACAGAGATTGCAGAACAGGAACAGGAAGTGGTTGAGGAGGTAGAAGTTGCAGAGGTCTCAATGGAATCGCCTCCTGAGCCCAAAAAAGGCCCTGAAACAGTTACCGAGGCTGAATCTGAGGTTAGAAGACAGGAGGAGGAAAAACAGGCAATGGAAGACATGGAGAAGATGTGGCTGCAGAAGGAGCAGGAATGGTTGGCCCGGAAGAAGACCTACCAGGAGAGGGAGGAGCTGTGGAAAGCCAAAGAACAGACCTGGCTTCAGGCTGAAACAAGGTACATTGAGCAGGAGAGGAAGCTCCTGCAAGAAATGCGCGACTTTAAACCAAAAGTCGATTTTGAAATTGAGATGATAGAGGAGCAGCCCGAGCTGACGGAAGAGGGAAGAAGTTCACCTGAGGGTGAACTGTACACCTGTGCCATCTCACTCAGACTCAAAGTTAAGGATGCCAAAGTGGGTCAAGACTCTCAGGACGATGGACAAATCACGGTGTCTGGTTCCACGGAGGGTCCTGACAGGGATGAAAGCTTCTCTTACACCATTCCTGTTAAATCTGCGAAGGTGAAAGCCCACAGCAACCCTGAACTGGTCAAAGAAACTGTTCAAGACACAGAATCTCACCAGGAGGTGGTTGAGAAGGTAGAGGTTCCAGAGGTGTCAAAGGAAACACCTCCTGAGCCCACAGGAGGCCCTGAGACAGTCACAGAGGCTGAATTTGAGGTGACAGTGGACAAGACTGAACCACTTCATGTCCAAGTTGCCTCTGAGACCTTTACTTCCCCAGCTGAACAAACTGCTATTGTTGAGATTGAAGTGGATGCTGCAGATGCTCAAGACACAGAGATTGCAGAACAGGAACAGAAAGTGTTTGAGCAGGTAGAACAGGAAATTGTTGAGGAGCTAGAAGCTGCAGAGGTCTCAATGGAGACACCTCCTGAGTCCACAGAAGGCCCTGAAACAGTTACCGAGGCTGAATCTGAGGTGAGAAGACAGGAGGAGGAAAAACAGGCAATGGAAGACATGGAGAAGATGTGGCTGCAGAAGGAGCAGGAATGGTTGGCCCGGAAGAAGACCTACCAGGAGAGGGAGGAGCTGTGGAAGGCCAAAGAACAGACCTGGCTTCAGGCTGAAACAAGGTACATTGAGCAGGAGAGGAAGCTCCTGCAAGAGACGCGCGACTTTAAACCAAAAGTCGACTTTGAAATTGAGATGATAGAGGAGCAGCCCGAGCTGACGGAAGAGGGAAGAAGTTCACCTGAGGGTGAACTGTACACCTGTGCCATCTCTCTCAGACTCAACGTTAAGGATGCCAAAGTGGGTCAAGACTCTCAGGACAATGGACAAATCACGGTGTCTGGTTCCACGGAGGGTCCTGACAGGGATGAAAGCTTCTCTTACACCATTCCTGTTAAATCTGCGAAGGTGAAAGCCCACAGCAACCCTGAACTGGTCGAAGAAACTGTTCAAGACACAGAATCGCACCAGGAGGTGGTTGAGAAGGTAGAGGTTCCAGAGGTGTCAAAGGAAACACCTCCTGAGTCCACAGAAGGCCCTGAGACAGTCACAGAGGCTGAATTTGAGGTGACAGTGGACAAGACTGAACCTCTTCATGTCCAAGTTGCCTCTGAGACCTTTACTTCCCCAGCTGAACAAACTGCTATTGTTGAGATTGAAGTGGATGCTGCAGAAGCTCAAGAAACAGAGATTGCAGAACAGGAACAGAAAGTGTTTGAGCAGGTAGAACAGGAAATTGTTGAGGAGCTAGAAGCTGCAGAGGTCTCAATGGAAACACCTCCTGAGTCCACAGAAGGCCCTGAAACAGTTACCGAGGCTGAATCTGAGGTGAGAAGACAGGAGGAGGAAAAACATGCAATGGAAGACATGGAGAAGATGTGGCTGCAGAAGGAGCAGGAATGGTTGGCCCGGAAGAAGACCTACCAGGAGAGGGAGGAGCTGTGGAAAGCCAAAGAACAGACCTGGCTTCAGGCTGAAACAAGGTACATTGAGCAGGAGAGGAAGCTCCTGCAAGAGACGCGTGACTTTAAACCAAAAGTCGACTTTGAAATTGAGATGATAGAGGAGCAGCCCGAGCTGACGGAAGAGGGAAGAAGTTCACCTGAGGGTGAACTGTACACCTGTGCCATCTCACTCAGACTCAAAGTTAAGGATGCCAAAGTGGGTCAAGACTCTCAGGACGATGGACAAATCACGGTGTCTGGTTCCACGGAGGGTCCTGACAGGGATGAAAGCTTCTCTTACACCATTCCTGTTAAATCTGCGAAGGTGAAAGCCCACAGCAACCCTGAACTGGTCAACGAAACTGTTCAAGACACAGAATCTCACCAGGAGGTGGTTGAGAAGGTAGAGGTTCCAGAGATGTCAAAGGAAACACCTCCTGAGCCCACAGGAGGCCCTGAGACAGTCACAGAGGCTGAATTTGAGGTGACAGTGGACAAGACTGAACCACTTCATGTCCAAGTTGCCTCTGAGACCTTTACTTCCCCAGCTGAACAAACTGCTATTGTTGAGATTGAAGTGGATGCTGCAGAAGCTCAAGAAACAGAGATTGCAGAACAGGAACAGAAAGTGTTTGAGCAGGTAGAACAGGAAATTGTTGGGGAGCTAGAAGCTGCAGAGGTCTCAATGGAAACACCTCCTGAGTCCACAGAAGGCCCTGAAACAGTCACAGAGGCTGAATTTGAGGTGACAGTGGACAAGACTGAACCACTTCATGTCCAAGTTGCCTCTGAGACCTTTACTTCCCCAGCTGAACAAACTGCTATTGTTGAGATTGAAGTGGATGCTGCAGAAGCTCAAGAAACAGAGATTGCAGAACAGGAACAGAAAGTGTTTGAGCAGGTAGAACAGGAAATTGTTGAGGAGCTAGAAGCTGCAGAGGTCTCAATGGAAACACCTCCTGAGTCCACAGAAGGCCCTGAAACAGTTACCGAGGCTGAATCTGAGGTGAGAAGACAGGAGGAGGAAAAACAGGCAATGGAAGACATGGAGAAGATGTGGCTGCAGAAGGAGCAGGAATGGTTGGCCCGGAAGAAGACCTACCAGGAGAGGGAGGAGCTGTGGAAAGCCAAAGAACAGACCTGGCTTCAGGCTGAAACAAGGTACATTGAGCAGGAGAGGAAGCTCCTGCAAGAGACGCGTGACTTTAAACCAAAAGTCGACTTTGAAATTGAGATGATAGAGGAGCAGCCCGAGCTGACGGAAGAGGGAAGAAGTTCACCTGAGGGTGAACTGTACACCTGTGCCATCTCACTCAGACTCAAAGTTAAGGATGCCAAAGTGGGTCAAGACTCTCAGGACGATGGACAAATCACGGTGTCTGGTTCCACGGAGGGTCCTGACAGGGATGAAAGCTTCTCTTACACCATTCCTGTTAAATCTGCGAAGGTGAAAGCCCACAGCAACCCTGAAGCACCCACAGCAGACGCCACAGAGGCAACGTCAGAGGATAAAGAGGAAGTTATGGCAGATTCCAACAAACCGACTTTGACCAAACCCACGACTGTTGATGAGGAAGTTAGTGAGACAAAAGTGGAATCCAAAACTCATGCCACAACCAAAAACACCACACACCCAACCCTAACCCAAGACGAGCAGGAGGAGAGCGAGGAGTAAACGCAAAGCAAAGCTGTAATCTGAGGAGGTCTTCAGTCTCTCCTGGACAGTAGCTCAGCTCTCTCAGATCACACCTCTTTGATGTCCTCACGGTAAACTGGATTTAGAATTTACTGGGAGGATGATAAAGCGGTGATGAGGCCTGATGAGAATGAAGTATGTCCTAGATGAAGATAGAAGCCTCAACAGCTGAATGCTTTTCCATAAACTGAGGAGGTCTTCAGTCTCTCCTGGACAGTAGCTCAGCTCTCTCAGATCACACCAACCTCTTTGATGTCCTCACGGTAAACTGGATGTAGAATTTACTGGGAGGATGACAAAGCGGTGATGAGGCCTGATGAGAATGAAGTGTGTCCTAGATGAAGATAGAAGCCTCAACAACTGAATGCTTTTCAATAAACATTAGCAACATTATGTTTGGTGCAATTCTTCATTTAATTGATTTACTGAGACCGGTTCTTTCTGAGGAGTTTTTAAATGTGTTGTCACTGTAAGATAAAAAACACACACTTGTTCTACACTGGTGTAAATATACAACTCAAAACTTTTATTCTAACCCACAAGTTATTTTTCCTAACTATTTTACTAACGTCTTTATGACACATGTATATTAAAGTCACAATTTATGCCATTAAAACAAATTAGGCTTCAAATAAGCTAAACCATTGATAGAAGTATTGAACTTTCTCATGACCGACTTTTGGGTCCTGACCCACCAGTTAAGAATCACTGACTTAGAGCTAAAGTGTTTGGAGCGTGTTGTGGACAGGTCACAGGTGTATCACTAACACAAGACAACAATCCAGTTAGACGGTGTAACTGTTTAGTAATATTAAATCCTGCTCTTACTAGAGTTTCCTTTAAACAGTTTTTTCTGACTCTAGTAATGACTAGACACACACACACACATATATATAATTAATTTAATTTATTGATTTAATTGCATTACTTTTAATAGGCACCGATTAATTTGATCACAACAAAAATATTACGGCAACACTGACAGAGGCAGCAATGCGTTGTGGGTCTTCTGCCCTGCACGAGTGTAGAACAACATGAGCCAGACTTGCGTTTCGACCGGTGTCGACCGGTGTCGACCGGTGTCGATCAGTGTCGACCAGTATCGATCGGTATCGACCAGTATCGATCGGTATCGACCAGTATCGACCAGTGTCGACCAGTATCGATCGGTGTCGATCGGTGTCGATCGGTGTCGATCGGTGTTGATCAGTGTCGACCAGTATCGATCGGTATCGACCGGTGTCGACCAGTATCGATCGGTATCGATCGGTGTCGATCGGTGTTGATCGGTGTCGACCAGTATCGATCGGTATCGACCAGTATCGACTGGTGTCGACCAGTATCGATCGGTATCGATCGGTATCGATCGGTGTCGATCGGTGTTGATCGGTGTCGACCAGTATCGATCGGTGTCGACCAGTATCGATCGGTATCGATCGGTGTCGATCGGTGTCGATCGGTGTTGATCGGTGTCGGTCTGTGCGCAGTGCACGCTGGTTAGATTTGTGTCCGACTTGCTACCAACTTGCTCTGATGTCACGAATGCGACTGTCACCGAAAGCTCGTGAGATCCAAACGCGACCAGCATCTGAGCCCCCAGAAGGGCATCAGGAGCAACTGCAGAGGCTGCACGACTCAGTGCATGATGGGAAAACGCACACCTGTCACCGATGAATGGACAGGTGTTTGGATCTGAGTTTATTGCTGATCAGAATCGTAACACACCAACACAAACTGTCTGACTTCAGTTCAGGTGTATTTCCCCTCCTCCTGTTGTGGCCGTGCTCTCGTTCACAATCCAGGCTCAGTTCATCTGGAACGAGCCTAATGCAACAGTGACCGAGCTAAAGCAACATGAGAGACCAAAGACACATTGCTAAATGAACAATTCCACTTCAAATTGTCACCAGACAGCAGTATAGACAAAACAAAAGTTATGTGCAGTCTATGCAAGGATGAGTTCAATTACCACTGGAGTAACTCGTCCCTCACAGATCTCAAAGCTAAGCTTTTTTAGGTCAGTTTTGTGTATTTGTTGGTTGAACCTTATTTAGACAAACTTTATCAATGAAGACAAGTTACAGGTCTCTTTTTTTTTTTTTTTTTTTTTTTTGTCATAGCTCAAAGATCCTTTATTGTATCGCTCAGATTTTTCATGATGTTGTCAGGCTAATTCTTGTCTACAGCAGAGGTTCTCAACCTGTGTGTGGCGGTACCCAGGGCTGCCGTTCGGGGATGCCACAGAATGCTTGATAGTTTAATCATGATTTTTATTGAGTTTACAAATATGACTCAGGGAGGCTCACTGTAACATATGCACAGAGAGAGCAGTTTATGTTTATGTTCTTTGGTTTAGAGATACAAAGGAAGTTAAAATGAGTTTAAAAATGACTTTGTAAAAATGTTAGCTTTGAAAATTTATATACATATATATATATATATATATATATATATATATATATATATATATATAGAGAGAGAGAGAGAGAGAGAGAGAGAGATAGATCTAACGCACAACTTAAGTATACAGAGAAAAGTGAAGCACAAACAAGTTGTACAAGGATTTCCGTGCTGCCCATCGACAGACGCAGGGGGGTATGGGGATTTCCAAAATTATAGGAAAATATTCACAATCTTCTCATAGCAGAGTATTGAAATTTGAAAGTGTCCTTTGACAAATGAAAGGAGGTGAAACTGCAATGAAATATATTTTGTTATATATTGTTTTTAGAAACAATAAGAAAAAGATACTTTTCTGTAGTCATTTTTTAACAGTTTAAAATTATTTCTTTTGAGTTTATTATGTTAAACAGAAACTATACAGTAAAATGAGGAACTGGAGTAGACATTGTTTTCTATATATATATATATATATATATATATATATATATATATATATATATATATATATATATATATTATTTATGAACTATTGAGAAGCTGCTGTTGTCAATAGGTTGATAAACTGTTTTGGGTCATTATCTTGCAGTGTGAACCCCTGACCCTCTAGGCCCACTCTGGGGGGTCCCAGAGAAAGCTGTGGGGGCCGTTTTGGTTCAGGTGCCCCCATGTGTAAAAGTCATAAAAAGACCTTCATGACATTATTTTGCAGTTTCCTTTTTAAGCCAATAATTATACTTGAACCACTCAAATTTCACTAAAAAAGCTGGAAAATTTGTGGTGTTGTAAAACTTTTGACCTTTTTATGAAAACATGTTGTGTTGCTCATTGTGTTTGATGTTAAACAGGACGTCCCATTACACTGAGTCTGGGTTCTTTTTAAACCCTCTGTTTCTGATCAGCTCCCATCTCTCAGAGCTACACATGGGACGGAGGGTTGTGTGACAGCGCTGTGATAAAGGGAGGTCTTTAAACGCACCGCGGCTCACTCTGAGCAGCTCACTGCCTGCCTCTGAACCCGAGAGCGGCTCAGACTCAGACTCCACTCTGACACAGGGGACGACACACTGTGAGTATGCTCAGAGCCTTTGTTTACACTGATCCTGGGCATTTTAACCTGAGGGGTTCTCAAGCTGTGGGTACGGGGCTCTTATGGTGGCACTCAGGAGTCTTCAGCAGAACAGTCCTGATTTTAAGTGAAGTGTGCAGACCTCTGTTTAGTCCTGGTTTAGGCACAGTTTACTCTTGTTTGAGACCTCATTCAGTCCTGGTGCAGACTTGGTTTAGTCCTGTTTTAGACCTGGTTTAGACCTTGTTTAGTTCTAGTTTTGACTTGGTTTAGGCACAGTTTAGACCTGATTTTCTCTCGGTGTGGTCCTGGTTTTGTCCTGGTTTAGAGTTCTGAGTACTTGTGAAAATTTAAAGATCCACTGCTTTTGAGGAGGAGCAGGACTGTAGGAGGCGCTGCTCAGTCCAAGTCTAACATATTTCTGTGGAAAGTCAAAGTGGGACAGAGCTGTAATCACATGAGAGCACGATAATGTTTATTTACTGTTGGACTAAATCCTGCGCAGAGCCGGATCTGACCTTTCTGAGGCCCTAAGCAAATTTCAGCTCAGGGGCCTTGCATCAGCTGTGTTTGTCTGTCTGTCAGTGATAAACAAACTGAAATATCCATGCTAGCTTTTATATAATTTAATGAATAACCTTTTAATTAATTAAGTCAAGCCTGAGCGGACCATGACTTTTACTTTTCCTTCACTCGGCAGAACTAATAAAATTGTTTATATTAAAGACTCAAGGAGATCAGAGTAGAGCCGCTGCTCCTCCACACTGAGAGGGGCCAGCTGAGGTAACTATCTGGGGAGGTGTTCTGGGCATGTCCCACCTGGAGGAGGCCCCAGGGAAGAACTAGGACACGATGGAGGGACTATGTCTCTCAGTGATGCCTTGGGATTCCCCCAGGGGAGCTGGAGGAAGTGTCTGTGGAGAAGAAAGTCTGCATTCCTATTCCTATGGCTGCCCCTGAGACCCGGCCCCAGATATAAGCAGAAGAAAACAGATGAATGTTAACATCCTCCTTGGCAATGAACCAATCATTTATCTAACTCCTACCTGGAGCTGGTTGCGGGAAGATGCAGTCTGGTCTTAGGGAGCGGTGTTGGTGTGATTGAGGACCTGCGGTTTAGGGATGCACCGATATATCGGCCCAATAACGGTAAGGGTCGATATGGTTTACTGGTAATGGATATCTGCATTTGGATATTTGCATTTGATGCACCAATGCTGTCCTCCTTTATATTTGTGCTAATATCTTTACAAAAAGGAGACATACAATGCCCCAAATAATGTTAAGAAAATGTTTGCATCATATCGGTTATCAGCCAAAACCATACCATACCATCTTCTACCGCTTATCCAGGGACTGGGTCGCGGAGGCAGCAGTCTACGCAAAGATGCCCAGACATCCCTCTCCACAGACACTTCCTCCAGCTCTACTGGGGGAACCCCAAGTTGTTCCCAGGCCGAGAGGCATAGTACCTCCAGCGCGTCCTAGGTCTTCCCTGTGGCCTCTGCTCAGTGGGACATGCCCGAAACACCTCCCCAGGGAGGCGTCCAGGAGGCCTCCGGAACAGATGCCCGAGCCACCTCAGCTGACTCCTCTCAATGTGGAGGAGCAGTGGCTCTACTCCAAGCTCCTCCCAGGTGACAGAGCTCCTCACCCTATCTCTAAGGGAGCGCTCAGCCGCCCTGAGGAGAAAACTCATTTCGGTTGCTTTTATCTGGGATCTTCTTTTTCGGTCATGACCCAAAGCTCATGACCATAGGTGAGAGTAGGAACGTAGATCGACCGGTAAATTGAGAGTTTTTCCTTTCGGCTCAGCTTCTTCATCCCTAACAGACCGATACAACGACCGCATTACTGCAGATGCTGCACTGTTCCACCTGTCAGTCTCACGCTTCATCCTTCCCTCACTGTGAACAAGACCCGAGATACCTAAACTCCTCCACTTGAGGCAAGATCTCACCGCCGACCTTGAGAGGGCAAACCACCCTTTTCCGATCGAGAACCATGGCCTCGGACTTGGAGGAGCTGATTCTCATCCCAGCCACTTCACACTCAGCTCCAAACCGCCCCAGTGCACACTGAAGGTCCTGGTTTGATGAAGCCAACAGAACAACATCATCTGCAAAAAGCAGAGATGAGATCCTGTGGTTCCTAAACTGGACTCCTTCTGGCCCCTGGCTACGCCTACAAATTCTGTCCATAAAAATAATGAACAGAATCGGTGACAAAGGGCAGCCCTGCCAGAGTCCAGCATGCACTGGGAACAGGTCTGACTTACTGCCAACAATGCGACCAAACTCCTTCTCTGTTCGTACAGGGACCGGACAGCCCTTAGCAAAGGGCCCCGGACCCCATACTCCCAGAGTACAGGACACTACAAGGTACACAGTCAAACGCCTTCCTCAAATCCACAAAACACATGCTCCACAACATCCAGAGACTTGAGGTACTCAGGGTTGATCTCATCCACCCCTGGAGGCTTGCCACTGAAGAGGGTTCCAACCGCCTCGGTGACTTCAGCTTGGGTTATGGACAAGTCCACCTCTGGGTCCCCAGCCTCTGCCTCCTCAACAGAAGGCATGTCAATGGGATTGAGGAGATCCTCAAAGTATTCCTTTCACCGCCCGACAACATCCCCAGTTGAGGTCAGCAGCTCCCCACCTCCTCTGTAAACAGTGCTGCTGCTTCCCCCTCCTGAGGCGGCAGACGGTTTGCCAGAATTTCTTCGATACCGACAATTCTCCTCCATGCCCTCCAAACTCCTCCCAGACCCAAGTTTTTGCCTCCACAATTGCCCGGGCCGCAGCACACTTGGCCTGCCGGTAACCGTCAGCTGCCTCAGGGGTCCCACAAGCCATCCCTTAGTTCCAGTGTCCACCACCGGGTTGAGGGGTTGCCGCCACAACAGGCACCAGAGACCTTATGGCCACAGCTCCAAATGGCCGCATCGACAATGGAGGCGGAGAACATGGTCCACTCAAACTCAATGTCCCCAACCTCCCTTGGAATCTGGTCAAAGCGTTCCCAGAGGTAGGAAAAGAAGACCCCTCTGACAGAGGGCTCAGCCAGACGTTCCCAACAGACCCTCACAACACATTTGGGCCTGCCGAGTCTGTTCAGCCTTTTTTGGTCTTTACCTTGACCAAAAACAGCCTTTTTCAATTGAATAGAACCTTTTCGTTATGTTCTCAGTGTGATTCTAACTTGCCCAACACTCACACTGTCTAATGGTGTATTCTTCTCTTTTCAGACTCTTTCAGAAATGCACCTCCAGCTCGTCCTTCTTGCTCTGTTGTGCTCTTGTTCATCAGTTTTTGGAGGAAAAGTGCTGGTTTTTCCTGTGGATGGAAGCCACTGGTTGAACATACGAGTCCTGATTGAGGAGCTCCACTCTCGGGGCCATGAGGTCACTGTGCTGCGTTCAGTAGACAGTTGGTACATCAAGGCCAATTCACCATTTTACAAATCCATCACTATAAATACTTCTGCTGGCTTCAGTGAGAAACAGTTTGGTACTTTCACAGCCAACATGGTAAAATTGCGTCGGGAGGGAGCCTCGATGTGACGACGCATTTCTTTGGAAATTGAAGCTCTTGAAACATTTTATGAAATTAATAAGAAAATTATTGAAATGATTGAAGGCATGTTTGAAAACCAAAGACTGATGCAGGAGCTGAAAGATTCCGAGTATGATCTGGTTTTGACAGATCCTGGCATAGGAGCTGGAGTTCTCATTGCTCATCGTTTAGGACTACCCCTTGTGCTAAATGTAAGATGGTCACTACTAGGAGAGGGGCAATTTGCAATTGCTCCCTCTCCTTTGTCCTATGTCCCCATCCCAAGCTCAGAATTGACTGACAAAATGACCTTCATGGAAAAGTCACTAATATGCTCTTCTTTTTCTTTACACGGTTTCAAATTTGGTACGTCACCGACCCAAATTATAAACCATTTGTGCATAAATACTTTGGACCAGACGTTCACTACATGGAGCTGTTTCAAGCTGCGGACATTTGGCTCATGAGGAACGACTTTACTTTTGAGTTTCCGCGTCCGACCATGCCCAATGTGGTCTACATGTCTGGGTTTCAGTGCAAACCCTCCAAACCTTTGCCAAAAGAGCTTGAAGATTTCGTCCAAAGTTCAGGTGAACATGGAGTTATTGTTATGACGTTGGGGACTTTAGTGGCTGAACTGCCTGAGGATATCACTGAAGAGATCGCTGCTGCTTTTGCACAACTGCCCCAGAAGGTCGTATGGAGACACAAGGGCAAAAAACCACCTACTTTAGGCAACAACACTTTGCTCCTGGACTGGCTGCCTCAGAATGACCTGCTTGGACATCCAAAAACTAAACTGTTTGTTGCACACGGAGGCACAAACGGTGTTCAAGAGGCCATTTACCATGGAGTTCCTCTTGTTGGTTTGCCACTAATGTTTGACCAACACGACAATTTCTTTCGAATGAAAGTGCGTGGAGTGGCTAAAGTGGTAGATGTGTCCACAGTGAACAGAGAAAACTTCCTCCAGGCAGTGAAAGAGGTTTTGTACGAGCCGTCGTACCGAGAGAAAATGAAACGCCTGTCAGCGCTGCACAGAGACCAGCCCATGAAGCCTCTGGACAAAGCCATGTTTTGGATCGAGTTTGTGATGAGGCACAAAGGAGCCAAACATCTGATAACGGAGTCGTACAAAATGTCCAAGATCCAGTACTACTGCATCGACGTGGCTGTGTTCCTGCTCACTGTAACAGCACTGGGCCTGTTCATTTTCATTAAAACAATCAAGATCCTGTGGCGATCGATATTCTCTCTCAGTAAAGTCAAAAAGGAATATGTCATCATCCTATTCACGACAGTCATATTGTTTATAAACAATCCACGATGGCCATCTTTCTGGCAGTTGTGTTGCATTAGCATTATATTTTTGTTTATCTTGTAAAATAAAATGTAGCGCCCTTAGTGTGGACGAGTATGAGTTCAGGCACTAGGAATCTACTAGGTTCGTATGAGGAGGATGTAGGATGGGGTATTTATGACAAATTACTGATGAATGAATTATTACACACCATATAGTAGGTAAAAGACGTTTGTGTGTGTACAGTGTGTAAAATAAAATTACAATAAAACATAAAAATAAAATAGAGCTCTTTCTCCCAAAAATTATTAGAGTTCAGTTCCTTTAGTTCAGTAGTTCTAGTTACAACCGTTGCTACCCGGTTAGTGTAGTAAGGTGCAGTTTTGTGTCTTGTGATCCTGTAAAGTTGCGTTGGTTGGATGCTTCTGGTTGGCCACACCATTCAGTACCGCTCGCTTTCACCTTGGACTTGGCTCGCCATCGACTGAGGATCACTGTCAAACCAATCTACACAACAGCACAGAGAGTAAATTATTCTGTTCCTTATTCTTTTCAGTATGAGACCTCATATTTGTATTTCTTTTCCCCAACAGAGCATTACAACAAATTGATTTACTCTTTTACCACTTTTAGCTTATTTAGCTTTAAAGTTATGATGGATTATCACATGAATGTTTTTAGCAATAACACACATTATGAAATAAAAATACATTTTTTAATCAGATAAACATGAATTAGTAACATGAACTTATACAATAACCATATTCAGATTATCAGAATGAATTATTTATCATCCATTTTAACCTTTTTAACACATTTTACCATGAAACTGAAATGAAGATTGTATACACTATTTCTGCTTTTTGTAACCAACATCAGCTTATTGTGGCTTAAAACAGGCTTTTAATCATGAAATAACAGTGTTTGTATCAAAACCAAATGATTTTCAGTGCAAATAGCACGTGCTTTATCATCATAGTTTATCCTGCCCTTAGAAAAGACTGACCACGCTAGTGATTAGCATTAGCGGATAGTACTCGTATTAGCAGCTAAAACTGTGCTGATCACTGTGGAGGGGCCCTAGTCAAACTTAGGCCAAGTCAAATTCAAGTCAGGTGGTATTTATTGTTCCTATGTCCAAAGGGCAAAAAAAGCCAAAAATGTGCAGAAATATTTACAGTGAGGGAAAAAAATTGTTGCAAAAAAAAAAAAAAAAAAACATTTATTAAAAAATATACAACATAAAGCAAAAACAATGCCAGCACAGCAAGCCACAGACCATGTTACCTGCTCTGTAACAGGTGGCAGACTGAAGAGAGGCCCCTCCCATTGGGCTTCAATATTTCATAAAATATAAAGCAATATTAATACAATTAATTACACTTTAAATGTGCATAAGGTTACACTCCTCTGTTACACATGAATAATTAAAAATATTAGGGAGGATTTTTTTCGACTGCTGAGAAACCAGCGACTGTTTGTCCTTTTTTGAATACTGCACATGCATCAGGCCCCGCCCTTCACTGTTCCTTTCCAAGGAACTCCTCCACAGCGACGTGCACGAGCGTTGGAACACGAGTGTTTGTTTACAGCCGGCATCAGCAGAGATTCACCTAAACCTAGACCTGCATTGTTTGTTTGCGCGACCTTTGACCTAGTTCCCCACACAGACCCAGTCATGCACAGCACAAATATCTGTCCTCCTGCTGTTAGCGGTAGCATTAGCAAACTGACGGCTGCTGTACAGTTGAAAAGGTTCAACAGATAAAGAAAAAAGGCATTTTTTTCAATATAAGATACACCTGTCCAGCAGAGACTTGACGACCAGTGCATTGGTCTGAAGCCCTTTCTGTTCCTACAGCGCACGCCATCGTTTGAAAGAATCGCCAAGAACCACACGGGTTTTATTCTGCTCTTCTACGTTTTTTCTCCTCCTCTGGTATCACTTCAAAAACAGTTTTCTTTTTGTGACCGCCCGGTTCACGGTTTTCCTCAGCCATTGTGCTCTTCGAAGCCAGGCTGTCCGCGCTACGATGAGGCTCAGGCTAACGCTGAGCTACATAAACAGACTGCGTACTCATGCGCAGGCACAAGAACGTGCACGTATCGCCAAAACCAGGAAGTCGGAATGATTGGCGAGTCCTTGGACCAATGGTTAACGTACTCATGACGAAAACGATTGGTTGAGGTTTTTTAAGTCCCACAGAGTCCATAGTTTATTAATATTATTATATTTTCTAATACACCAATTTATAAGCCTTATACAGGACAATGAAGGTAGTTTTAATAAATATTGCAAAAAATTAATTTATAAAGATCCTCCCTAATACCTTTAATGTAGGGCAAGAAAAGAAATGGCTTTTATTGTGCCCATTCTCTTGCTTCACAGAATCTGAGGAGAGGTGCAGTCCAGAGGTGAGCATGGCCTAACATCAAGGAACCATTCACTCATTCACTCCCACGTTCATACACCAGTGTGCACAGACACTGGCGGCAAGGTGGGTTAAGTGTCTTGCCCAAGGACACAATGACAGTATGTAACGGTGGGAGTGGGGTTTGAACCACCAACCTTCTGGTCATTGGACACATGATCGTGTTTAATGTTGCAAAGACAAATATGAATTGTTTTATTAAACATGGATTTGACAAACACTGTAAAAAAAATGTTATTTACATTTTAGATTAACATTAGTCTCTTTGAAGAGGTTAAAACGTCTGCCCTTTTATTTCAGATGCTCCATTATTAAATATTATTAACTGTTACATTACAATAAATAAACTTTATAACTATAGTGAATATGGGCATTATTAGATTAGAATTATTTACATATCTGGATTATAAACTGCAAAATAATCTGTCTCACTGTTATTTGCTGCATAAACCTGATCATTTTCTGCTTTTTAGCTTTGTCTTCCTTTAACTGAACACAGTTTATTTTTAGTTGCTGACATCGCAGAGACATTAATACAGGACATGATGCTATTACTGTTACTGCACATTATTCTGGTATTTCCTAGTACTGTCTGCGTACTTGAAGTACTACTACCACTAGTATTGGGCAGTATGCAATACCCATATTACAAAACGCGTGTTGGTTTAGTCCTGGTTCAGTCCTGGTTTAAGCCTGGTTCAGTCCTGGTTTAGTCCTGGTTCAGTCCTGGTTTAAGCCTGGTTTAGGCCTGGTTCAGTCCTGGTTCAGGCCTGGTTCAGTCCTGGTTTAATCCTGGTTCAGTTCTGGTTTAATCCTGGTTCAGTCCTGGTTCAGTTGTGGTTTAATCCTGGTTCAGTCCTGGTTCAGGCCTGGTTCAGTCCTGGTTTAGGCCTGGTTCAGTTCTGGTTTAATCCTGGTTCAGTCCTGGTTCAGTTGTGGTTTAGTCCTGGTTCAGTCCTGGTTCAGTTCTGGTTTAATCCTGGTTCAGTCCTGGTTCAGTTGTGGTTTAAGCCTGGTTCAGTCCTGGTTCAGGCCTGGTTCAGTCCTGGTTTAGTCCTGGTTCAGTTCTGGTTTAATCCTGGTTCAGTCCTGGTTCAGTTGTGGTTTAAGCCTGGTTCAGTCCTGGTTCAGGCCTGGTTCAGTCCTGGTTTAATCCTGGTTCAGTTCTGGTTTAATCCTGGTTCAGTCCTGGTTCAGTTGTGGTTTAATCCTGGTTCAGTCCTGGTTCAGGCCTGGTTCAGTCCTGGTTCAGGCCTGGTTCAGTCCTGGTTTAATCCTGGTTCAGTTCTGGTTTAATCCTGGTTCAGTCCTGGTTCAGTTGTGGTTTAATCCTGGTTCAGTCCTGGTTCAGGCCTGGTTCAGTCCTGGTTCAGGCCTGGTTCAGTCCTGGTTTAATCCTGGTTCAGTTCTGGTTTAATCCTGGTTCAGTCCTGGTTCAGTTGTGGTTTAAGCCTGGTTCAGTCCTGGTTCAGGCCTGGTTCAGTCCTGGTTTAGTCCTGGTTCAGTTCTGGTTTAATCCTGGTTCAGTCCTGGTTCAGTTGTGGTTTAATCCTGGTTCAGTCCTGGTTTAGGCCTGGTTCAGTCCTGGTTTAGTCCTGGTCCTTGCTGGTGGCTCCAGTTTGTTGGACAGCGCGGTGAGGACCTGGTTGAACTTGTTGTATCGCAGACTCTGCCTCTCTGTGGCCCCTCTGCTGCCCCAGAGCAGACGCAGCTGGAAGTCTGTGCTGAACAACTCTGAGACCTCAGCGTCCTCCTCCAGACCTGCAGCACAGAGGGACAAACTGCTGAAGGAGCTAACGCACAACTCAGTAACTCTCTGCTCGCACCGCCCTCTCTGGAGCGCCCCCTACAGTTCAGAGTAAAGCACTACCCTAAACACTCACAAGTCCAGACGAACATCGAGAAACAACCTCCTCTCGAGCTCGTGGTTTAGCTTGAACTGTGTCGAGACTCTCACAAGTTTAGACCTAGTTTAATCCAAGTTTAGTCCTGGTGTAGTCCAACTTTAGTCTTTGTTGAGCCCTGGTTAAGTTCTGCTTGAGTCCTTGCTTTGTTTTGTTTTAGTTCTGATTCAGTTAAGGTTAAGTCTTGGTTTAATCCTAGTTTAGCCCAAGTTTAGTACTGGTTTAATCCTAGTTTAGCCCTAGCTTAGTGCTGGTTTAGTTCTGGTTTAGCCCTGTTAAGTCCTGGTTTAATCCTAGTTTAGCCCTAGCTTAGCCCTAGTTTAACCCTAGTTAAGTCCTGGTTTAATCCTAGTTTAGCCCTAGCTTAGCCCTGGTTTAACCCTAGTTTAGTCCTATCTTAGTCCTGGTTCAGTTCTGGTTTAGCCCTTGTTAAATCCTGGTTTAGCCCCTTTCAAGTCCTGGTTTAATCCGAGTTTAGCTCTAGCTTAGCCCTGGTTTAGTTCTGGTTTAGCCCCAGTTAAGTCCTGGTTTAATCCTAGTTTAGCCCTATCTTAGTCCTGGTTTAGTTCTGGTTTAGCCCCAGTTAAATCCTGGTTTAATCCTAGCGTAGCCCTAGTTAAGTCTTGGTTTGGTCCTGGTTTAACCCTAGTTCAGTCCTGGTTTAGCTTTAGTTTAATCCTGGGTTAATCCTATTTTAGCCCTAGTTTAGCACTGCTTTAATTCTCATTTAACCCTAGTTTACCCCGAGCTTAGTCCTGGTATAGTTCTGGTTTAACCCTAGTTAAGTCCTGGTTTAATCCTAGTTTAGTCCTATCTTAGTCCTGGTTTAGTTCTAGTTTAGCCCCTGTTAAATCCTGGTTTAGCCCCTTTCAAGTCCTGGTTTAATCCTAGTTTAGCCCTAGCTTAGCCCTGGTTTAACCCTAGTTAAGTCCTGGTTTAATCCTAGTTTAGTCCTATCTTAGTCCTGGTTTAGTTCTAGTTTAGCCCCTGTTAAATCCTGGTTTAGCCCCTTTCAAGTCCTAGTTTAATCCTAGTTTAGTCCTGGTTTAGTTATGGTTTAGCCCTTGTTAAGTCCTAGTTTAATCCTAGTTTAGTCCTGGTTTAGTTCTGGTTTAACCCTAGTTAAGTCCTAGTTTAATCCTAGTTTAGTCCTGGTTTATTTCTGGTTTAACCCTAGTTAAGTCCTAGTTTAATCCTAGTTTAGTCTTGGTTTAATTCTGGTTAAGCCCTTGTTAAGTTCTGGTTTAATCCTAGTTTAGCCCTAGCTTAGCCCTGGTTTAACCCTAGTTAAGTCCTGGTTTAATCCTGGTTTAGTCCTGTTTCCCAAACTGTTTATTTAAGGTAAAAGTTACTGAGTTCTGCCGGTTCTGTCAGAAAACGCAGCAACAAACTCTGAAGTATTGTGCTGTGTATGTGGCTGCACATTAGGCAGGTGGTCATAATGTTGTGGCTAATCTGTGTCTAATTAGTTTGTGTGTTTTTTCTCGTATTGTGCAGCCCTAAAAGTTACTTCCCAGTTTCTTTTTCTGTCATCATAGCTACGTTTCTTGCTTTTACACAAACTAAACATTCCTTAGTTGTAACGCCTGAGTTTTTTGAGTTTTGCAATCCACAAGATTCTGATTTTATTTAGATTTTCCCCCAGGTTGGGACTGGGTTTGTCGGCAGCGCTGGATTAAACTTTACATAATCCGTGTTTGTGTCGCTGACCGGTGAGTTTGCTGGTGGCGTTGCTCTTGTAGACGCTGCCCAGCTGAGCGACGGTCCGGGCCGCAGACAGGTGGTACATGAGCACGTCCACCCCCAGCTCAGAGTCCCAGAGCTGCGGCGCCTCTGCGGGACCGGCCCCTGGCCCCGGGGCCCCTCTCTCCATCAGACACAGCAGGGGCAGCACATGAGGGAAGGAGGTGGCGGACAGAGGACAGCTCTCTACAGGACACACACGGAGACAGAGGGTTTTTATCACAACAGAGACCGTTTAGTCCTGGCTTTAGTCCTGGTTTAGACCTGGTTTAGACCTGGTTTAGTCCTGATTTAGTCCTGATTTAGTGCCTAACTTAGTCCTGGCTTAGCCCTGGCTTAGTCCTGGTTTAGTCCTGGTTTAGTCCTGGCTTAGCCCTGGCTTAGTCCTGGTTTAGTCCTGGTTTAGTCCTGGTTTAGACCTGGTTTAGACCTGGTTTACACCTGGTTTACACCTGGTTTAGTCCTGCTTTAATCCTTGTTTAGTCCTGGTTTAATCCTTGTTTAGTCCTGGCTTAGTCCTGGTTTAGTCCTGGTTTAGTCCTGGTTTAGCCCTGGCTTAGTTCTGGTTTAGCCCTGGCTTAGTCCTGGTTTAGCCCTGGTTTAGTCCTGGCTTAGTCCTGGTTTAGCCCTGGTTTAGTCCTGGTTTAGTCCTGGTTTAGACCTGGTTTAGTCCTGGTTTAGTCCTGGTTTAGTCCTGATTTAGTCCTGGCTTAGTCCTGGCTTAGCCCTGGCTTAGTCCTGGTTTAGTCCTGGTTTAGCCCTGGCTTAGTCCTGCTTTAGTCCTGGTTTAGTCCTGGTTTAGTCCTTGTTTAGTCCTGGCTTAGTCCTGGTTTAGTCCTGGTTTAGTCCTGGTTTAGCCCTGGCTTAGTCCTGCTTTAGTCCTGGTTTAGTCCTGGTTTAGTCCTTGTTTAGTCCTGGCTTAGTCCTGGTTTAGTCCTGGTTTAGTCCTGGTTTAAAACTCCAAATCCAAGTCCAGTCATTGAGGCCAAATCTAGAGTCACAAATCTCAAAAATGATTCCTTGACTCCATATCACCTCTAAATAATGATAATAATGATAATGATAATAATAATGTTAATAATAATGTTAATAATGATAATAATGATAATAGGGGAATGATGAGGACCCGGTCTTGGTCTAGACCTGGACCTCGTCCGTGGGGCCACAGCTGAGTCCTACCTCGGCCTTCGTTCAGACTCTTCATAAACGGCCTCAGCGTTTTCTCGAACAGAACAGCGCCCTCTGTGTGTCGCTGCCGTAACGCCGCCCAGGTCTGCTCCAAACGACAAACCTGCCCCGCAATAAACAGAGTAAAAAACACAAAAAACAAAACAAAACATAAATCTCACTTATCTTTGCTTTATTACCATTATTATGGTTAAATAAACAGATTTAAACCAAAAGGTGATGACGAGCGTTTTCCCTGCGCCTAGATTTAGGATGAGCCTGTTGTGCATGTTTTAGGTTGATGGGGAAACCTGAGCACCTGGACACAAACCCACTCAGAGCTGAGGCGACAGTGCTAACCACTCATTTGAGTGTCTGTGTGTGTGTGTGTCTGTGAGTGTGAGTGTATCTGTGTTGTGTGTGTGTTGTATCTGTGTTGTGTTTGTGTGTATCCGTGTCTGTGTGTGTGTGTGTGAGTGTATCTGTGTTGTGTGTGTGTCTGTGAGTGTATCTGTGTTGTGTGTATCTGTGTTATGTATCTGTGTAGTGTGTGTGTTGTATCTGTGTTGTGTGTGTGTTGTATCTGTGTTGTGTTTGTGTGTATCCGTGTCTGTGTGTGTATCTGTGTTGTGTGTGTGTCTGTGAGGGTATCTGTGTTGTGTGTATCTGTGTTATGTATCTGTGTAGTGTGTGTGTTGTATCTGTGTTGTGTGTGTGTTGTATCTGTGTTGTGTTTGTGTGTATCCGTGTCTGTGTGTGTATCTGTGTGTATCTGTGTTGTGTGTGTGTCTGTGAGGGTATCTGTGTTGTGTGTATCTGTGTTATGTATCTGTGTAGTGTGTGTGTTGTATCTGTGTTGTGTGTGTGTTGTATCTGTGTTGTGTTTGTGTGTATCCGTGTCTGTGTGTGTATCTGTGTGTATCTGTGTTGTGTTTGTGTGTATCCGTGTCTGTGTGTGTATCTGTGTGTATCTGTGTTGTGTTTGTGTGTATCCGTGTCTGTGTGTGTATCTGTGTTGTGTGTGTTGTGTGTCTGTGTTGTGTTTGTGTGTGTCTGTGTGTGTATCTGTATGTATCTGTGTTGTGTGTGTGTGTTTATCTGTGAGTGTGTGTTGTGTGTCTGTGTTGTATTTGTGTGTATCTATGTGTGTATCTGTGTTGTATTTGTGTGTATCTGTGTATGTGTTTGTGTGTATCTGTGTTGTGTGTGTTGTGTATCTGTATCTGTGAGTGTGTATCTATGTATGTATGTGTTGTGTTTGTGTGTATCTGTGTCTGTGTGTGTGTGTGTTGTGTATCTGTTATGTTTGTGTGTATCTGTGTGTGTATCAGTGTTGTATTTGTGTGTATCTGTGTATGTGTTTGTGTGTATCTGTGTATGTGTTTATCTGTGTTGTGTGTGTTGTGTATCTGTGTTGTGTATCTGTATTTGTGAATGTGTGTTGTGTATCTGTGTTGTATTTGTGTGTATCTATGTGTGTAACTGTGTTGTGTTTGTGTGTATCTGTGAGTGTGTGTTGTGTATCTGTGTTGTGTTTGTGTATATGTGTTGTGTTTGTGTGTATCTGTGTGTGTATCTGTGTTGTGTTTGTGTATCTGTGTTGTGTTTGTGTGTATTTGTATTGTATTTGTGTGTATCTGTGTGTGTTTGTGTGTATCTGTGTATGTATTTGTGTGTATCTGTGTTGTGTTTGTGTGTATCTGTATCTGTGAGTGTGTGTTGTGTTTCTGTGTTGTGTTTGTGTATCTGTTGTGTTTGTGTGAATCTGTGTGCGTATCTGTGTTGTGTTTGTGTGTATCTGTGTTGTGTTTGTGTGTATCTGTGTTGTGTTTGCGTGTATCTGTGTGTATTTGTGTAGTGTTTGTGTGTATCTGTGTTGTGTATGTGTGTATCTTTGTGATGTTTGTGTATGTGTTGTGTTTGTGTGTATCTGTGTAGTGTTTGCGTGTATCTGTGTTGCGTTTGCATGTATCTGTGTGTGTGTCTGTGTTGTGTTTGCGTGTATCTGTGTATGTATCTGTGTTGTATTTGTGTGTATCTGTGTAGTGTTTGTATCTGTGTAGTGTTTGTATGTATCTGTGTTGTGTTTGCGTGTATCTGTGTTATATTTGTGTGTATCTGTGTTGTGTTTGTGTGTATCTGTGTTGTGTTTGCGTGTATCTGTGTGTATTTGTGTAGTGTTTGTGTGTATCTGTGTTGTGTATGTGTGTATCTTTGTGATGTTTGTGTATGTGTTGTGTTTGTGTGTATCTGTGTAGTGTTTGCGTGTATCTGTGTTGCGTTTGCATGTATCTGTGTGTGTGTCTGTGTTGTGTTTGCGTGTATCTGTGTATGTATCTGTGTTGTATTTGTGTGTATCTGTGTAGTGTTTGTATCTGTGTAGTGTTTGTATGTATCTGTGTTGTGTTTGCGTGTATCTGTGTTATATTTGTGTGTATCTGTGTTGTACTTGCATGTATCTGTGTTGTGTTTGTGTGTATCTGTGTTGTGTTGGCGTGTATCTGTGTTGTGTTTGCATGTATCTGTGTATATGTTTGTGTGTATCTGTGTTGTGTTTGCGTGTATCTGTGTAGTGCTTGTGTGTATCTGTGTAGTGTTTGTGTGTATCTGTGTATGTGTTTGCGTGTATCTGTGTTGTGTTTGTGTGTATCTGTGCATGTGTTTCCGTGTATCTGTGTTGTGTTTGCGTGTATCTGTGTTGTATTTGTGTGTATCTGTGCTGTATTTGTGTGTGTCTGTGTTGTGTTTGCGTGTAGCTGTGTTGTATTTGTGTGTATCTGTGTTGTGTTTGTGTGTATCTGTGTTGTATTTGCGTGTATCTGTGTATGTATTTGTGTGTATCTGTGTTGTATTTGTGTGTGTCTGTGTTGTGTTTGCGTGTATCTGTGTTGTATTTGCGTGTATCTGTGTTGTATTTGCGTGTATCTGTGTTGTATTTGCGTGTATCTGTGTATGTATTTGTGTGTATCTGTGTATGTGTTTGTGTGTATCTGTGTGTGTATCTGTGTTGTATTTGTGTGTGTCTGTGTTGTGTTTGCGTGTATCTGTGTTGTGTTTGCGTGTATCTGTGTATGTATTTGTGTGTATCTGTGTATGTGTTTGTGTGTATCTGTGTGTGTATCTGTGTTGTATTTGTGTGTATCTGTGTATGTGTTTGTGTGTATCTGTGTTGTGTTTGTGTGTATCTGTGTATGTGTTTGCGTGTATCTGTGTTGTGTTTGCGTGTATCTGTGTTGTATTTGTGTGTATCTGTTGTATTTGTGTGTGCCTGTGTTGTGTTTGCGTGTATCTGTGTTGTATTTGCGTGTATCTGTGTTGTATTTGCGTGTATCTGTGTATGTATTTGTGTGTATCTGTGTATGTGTTTGTGTGTATCTGTGTGTGTATCTGTGTTGTATTTGTGTGTGTCTGTGTTGTGTTTGCGTGTATCTGTGTTGTGTTTGCGTGTATCTGTGTATGTATTTGTGTGTATCTGTGTTGTATTTGTGTGTGTCTGTGTTGTGTTTGCGTGTATCTGTGTTGTATTTGCGTGTATCTGTGTTGTATTTGCGTGTATCTGTGTATGTATTTGTGTGTATATGTGTATATGTTTGTGTGTATCTGTGTGTATCTGTGTATATGTTTGTGTGTATCTGTGTGTGTATCTGTGTATATGTTTGTGTGTATCTGTGTGTGTATCTGTGTATATGTTTGTGTGTATCTGTGTGTGTATCTGTGTATGTTTGTGTGTATCTGTGTATATGTTTGCGTGTGTCTGTGTGTGTATCTGTGTTGTATTTGTGTGTATCTGTGTAGTGTTTGTGTGTATCTGTGTATATGTTTGTGTATCTGTGTGTATCTGTGTATATGTTTGTGTGTATCTGTGTGTGTATCTGTGTATATGTTTGTGTGTATCTGTGTATATGTTTGTGTGTATCTGTGTATGTGTTTGCGTGTATTTGTGTATATGTTTGTGTGTATCTGTGTAGTGTTTGTGTGTATCTGTGTATATGTTTGCGTGTATCTGTGTATGTATTTGTGTGTATCTGTATGTATCTGTGTATATGTTTGTGTGTATCTGTGTATGTATTTGTGTGTATCTGTGTATGTGTTTGTGTTGTAATTGTGTGTATCTGTGTTATGTTTGCGTGTATCTGTGTATATGTTTGCGTGTATCTGTGTATGTATTTGTGTGTATCTGTATGTATCTGTGTATATGTTTGTGTGTATCTGTGTATGTATTTGTGTGTATCTGTGTATGTGTTGTAATTGTGTGTATCTGTGTTATGTTTGCGTGTATCTGTGTATATGTTTGCGTGTATCTGTGTATGTATTTGTGTGTATCTGTATGTATCTGTGTATATGTTTGTGTGTATCTGTGTTGTATTTGTGTGTATCTGTGTAGTGTTTGTGTGTATCTGTGTAGTGTTTGTGTGTATCTGTGTATGTATTTGTGTGTATCTGTGTATATGTTTGTGTGTATCTGTGTAGTGTTTGTGTGTATCTGTGTATGTATTTGTGTGTATCTGTGTATATGTTTGTGTGTATCTGTGTATGTATTTGTGTGTATCTGTGTATGTATCTGTGTATATGTTTGTGTATCTGTGTTGTATTTGTGTGTATCTGTGTAGTGTTTGTGTGTATCTGTGTAGTGTTTGTGTGTATCTGTGTTGTATTTGTGTGTATCTGTGTTATGTTTGTGTGTCTGTGTAGTGTTTGTGTGTATCTGTGTAGTGTTTGTGTGTATCTGTGTAGTGTTTGTGTGTATCTGTGTATGTATTTGTGTGTATCTGTATGTATCTGTGTATATGTTTGTGTGTATCTGTGTTGTATTTGTGTGTATCTGTGTAGTGTTTGTGTGTATCTGTGTAGTGTTTGTGTGTATCTGTGTAGTGTTTGTGTGTATCTGTGTAGTGTTTGTGTGTATCTGTGTTATGTTTGTGTGTGTCTGTGTATGTGTTTGCGTGTGAGACCTGAGGCAGCTGCAGCGCTCTCATGACGGAGCAGAAGCCGAACATGTTTCCCAGTGAGTTCTTGAGCTCTGAGGCAGTGAGGATGAGTTTGTGGATGAGAGCGGCTCGTTCCTCGCTGCTCCCGGTGCATCCCAGAATATTCACCGCTAACGTGATGGCCATCGTCTCAAACCTGCAGCACACAACGCTTCACTTTACTAAAAAATACTACAACATTCCTGCTGCTGGGAGAGGAACTCAGCACCGGAAAACAAAAACAACCTCGTATCCGTGCAGAGGTTTTTTCTGCCGCGGCGAAAATCAAAAAATAACTCAGACTGAGACTCAGTGTCACTTTTGGCCCCGAGACAGCAGGGGGCGCTTCATTTACCCCACAACTACTCTATTTAACCATCGCACAGTAAAAAACTGAAAAAGAAAAAGAAGAAAAACAGAAAAAAACTGTCTAAATCCTGAACCAAACCAGATCTAAAACCAGAACTGAACCAAGAAGAAACCAGGTCTAAACCAGAACTAAACCAGGACTAAAACCAGAACTAAACCAGGACTAAAACCAGAACTAAACCTGGTCTAAAACCAGAACTAAACCAGGACTAAAACCAGAACTAAACCTGGTCTAAAACCAGAACTAAACCAGGACTATAACCAGAACTAAACCTGGTCTAAAACCAGAACTAAACCAGGAAAAAACATGTCTAAACCAGAACTAAAGCAGGACTAAAACCAGAACTAAACCTGGTCTAAAACCAGAACTAAACCAGGAAAAAACATGTCTAAACCAGAACTAAACCAGGACTAAACCCAGAACTAAACCAGGACTAAAACCAGAACTAAACCAGAACTAAAACCAGGTCTAAAACCAGAACTAAACCAGGTCTAAAACCAGAACTAAACCAGGACTAAACCCAGAACTAAACCAGGACTAAAACCAGAACTAAACCAGGACTAAACCCAGAACTAAACCAGGACTAAAACCAGAACTAAACCAGAACTAAACCCGGTCTAAAACCAGAACTAAACCAGGAAAAAACATGTCTAAACCAGAACTAAACCAGGACTAAACCCAGAACTAAACCAGGACTAAAACCAGAACTAAACCAGGACTAAAACCAGGTCTAAAACCAGAACTAAACCAGGTCTAAAACCAGAACTAAACCAGGTCTAAAACCAAAACTAAACCAGGACTATAACCAGAACTAAACCAGGTCTAAAACCAGAACTAAACCAGGAAAAAACATATCTAAACCAGAACTAAAGCAGGACTAAAACCAGAACTAAACCTGGTCTAAAACCAGAACTAAACCAGGAAAAAACATGTCTAAACCAGAACTAAAGCAGGACTAAACCTAGAACTAAACCAGGACTAAAACCAGAACTAAACTAGAACTAAACCCGGTCTAAAACCAGAACTAAACTAGGACTAAAACCAGAACTAAACCAGGTCTAAAACCAGAACTAAACCAGGACTAAAATCAGAACTAAACCAGGTCTAAAACCAGAGCTAAACCAAGAATAAAACCAGAACTAAACCAGGTCTAAAACCAGAACTAAACCAGGACTAAAATCAAAACTAAACCAGAACTAAAACCAGAACTAAACCAGGTCTAAAACCAGAATTAAACCAGGTCTAAAACCAGAACTAAACCAGGAAAAAACATGTCTAAACCAGAACTAAAGCAGGACTAAAACCAAAACTAAACCTGGTCTAAAACCAGAACTAAACCTGGTCTAAAACCAGAACTAAACCAGGACTAAAACCAGAACTAAACCAGGAAAAAACATGTCTAAACCAGAACTAAAGCAGGACTAAGACCAGAACTAAACCTGGTCTAAAACCAGAACTAAACCAGGAAAAAACCTAGAACTAAACCAGGACTAAAACCAGAACTAAACCAGGACTAAACCCAGAACTAAACCAGGACTAAAACCAGAACTAAACTAGAACTAAACCCGGTCTAAAACCAGAACTAAACCAGGACTAAAACCAGAACTAAACCAGGACTAAAACCAGGTCTAAAACCAGAACTAAACCTGGTCTAAACCAGAACTAAACCAGGACTAAAACCAGAACTAAACTAGAACTAAACCCGGTCTAAAACCAGAACTAAACCAGGAAAAAACATGTCTAAATCAGAACTAAACTAGGACTAAACCCAGAACTAAACCAGGACTAAAACCAGAACTAAACTAGAACTAAACCCGGTCTAAAACCAGAACTAAACCAGGACTAAAACCAGAACTAAACCAGGACTAAAACCAGGTCTAAAACCAAAACTAAACCAGGTCTAAAACCAGAACTAAACCAGGTCTAAAACCAGAACTAAACCAGGACTAAAACCAGAACTAAACCCGGTCTAAAACCAGAACTAAACCAGGTCTAAAACCAGAACTAAACCAGGACTAAAACCAGAACTAAACCAGGACTAAAACCAGAACTAAACCAGGTCTAAAACCAGAACTAAACCAGGTCTAAAACCAGAGCTAAACCAGGTCTAAAACCAGAACTAAACCAGGACTAAACCCAGAACTAAACCAGAACTAAAACCAGAACTAAACCAGGTCTAAAACCAGAACTAAACCAGGTCTAAAACCAGAGCTAAACCAGGAATAAAACCAGAACTAAACCAGGTCTAAAACCAGAACTAAACCAGGACTAAAACCAGAACTAAACCAGAACTAAAACCAGAACTAAACCAGGTCTAAAACCAGAACTAAACCAGGTCTAAAACCAAAACTAAACCAGGACTAAAACCAGAACTAAACCAGGACGAAACCAGAACTAAACCAGGTCTAAAACCAAAACTAAACCAGGACTAAAACCAGAACTAAACCAGGACTAAAACTAGAACTAAACCAGGACTAAAACCAGAACTAAACCAGGCTGAAACCAGAACTAAACCAGGTCTAAAACCAGAACTAAACCAGGACTAAAACCAGAACTAAACCAGGACTAAAACTAGAACTAAACCAGGTCTAAAACCAGAACTAAACCAGGTCTAAAACCAGAACTAAACCAGGCCGAAACCAGAACTAAACCAGGTCTAAAACCAAAACTAAACCAGGACTAAAACCAGAACTAAACCAGGACTAAAACCAGAACTAAACCAGGACTAAAACCAGAACTAAACCAGGACTAAAACCAGAACTAAACCAGGCCAAAACCAGAACTAAACCAGGAATAAAAGCAGAACTAAACCAGGCCGAAACCAGAAAGAAACTAGTTCTAAATCTTTTAAAACCAGGTCTAAACTAAGACTAAACTGGGACAAAGCCAGGTCCTCGGGGCACAGGAGACCAAAAAGTTTGGGAAGCACTGGTGAACGACGGCAGAGCGGCTGAGGAGGTAACATCTGTGGAGTTTATTAAATCTGTGACCTCTGACCTCTCGAGCAGGTCCAGCCGCAGCTGCTGTCCGTGGGGCAGGGTGAGCAGCTCCGTCCCCGAGCTCACTCCCATGATCCTCTGCTGCTCTGGGGTCACCTCCACGATGCGTCCCACCTGAGGAGGGAGGACGAGACAAACGTGATACAAATGATTCTGCTGTGTTCTGAATATGTTTGGGTTTAAACACAGTCAGAGCTAAGTTTAGATTTGACTTTTGTTTGCTTCACTCAGGGATGGACAGAGCGGTGTTTAGACTGTAATCAATCACATTTACAGGAAGAATGTACAAAACAAACAGATCAGACAAACAAACAGCCTTCAGAATCAAAAGGATGTATTCCCAAAACAGCTCTGAGAGAAAACAGTAAGAAAATAAAAGGTTATTTAGTCGTTAGTGACTGGAGCAGTGCTGTGGTTCTGAGTAACGAGAGTCGAGCTCTAATTATCACACGAAAAAGAAATAAACGCTCAGGACAATGGGACAATAACAAGACATAACAGTTACTGCACTCCGCAAAACAACACAGAGCACGGAGCTTGTGTATAGAAGTAGTAGTAGTAGAAGTATGCTAGCTTATACTCCACTACAACCACTAGAGAGCGATATTGTGCAAGAAAAAAACTCCTCCCTGTCTCAGCTCTGTGCTTTACTTCAGCACCAACTCCAGCTGAGTAAAGCAGGACAGGCCCAGGTGGAGTTAGCCCCAAAACAGAGGCCGTGATCCTGCAAAGACTTTCTCACTTTGTTTAGATGCACAATTAACGTATTTTCTGGACTATAAGCCACACTTTTTTCCATCGTCTGGCTAGGGGTGCGACGTATACTCAGGTGTGACTTATATATTAAAATATTTCAGGTGTTGGTTAGAGGGCGCTCTAGGCTTGTGTACCAGCATCTGCTGCACCTGTACCACTGACAATTTAAAATGTAAACATTACCACTAACAACTTAGGCTATAAAGACAACTGAGAAAGAGCGGAATAATTGGAAATGGAACTGATGCTGAGACTGACGACAGCCACGCAGAGGAGGAAGCGGCGCTTCGTCTACCTCCGGAGTTGGCGGAGTTGTTCAGAAGCGACACCGAGGATGAAGAATTTAAAGGATTTAGTGATTAGGAGTGAGATGGTGAGTTTGGTGAACTTGTTATATTATGTTCTTTATGCTATAGTTATGTGAATAACTGTTAATATATTACGTTAACATACGAGACACCTATTCAGTTCGTTGTTTATGCTTCATGTAGCTGAATAACCATCAATGTGTTACGTTAGCATAGCGCACACCTATTCAGCTGTTGTTCTCTATTCTATTATTACTATAACTTGCCTTTCAACATGAAATGTCTGTTCTTGGTGTCGGATTTTGTAAAATAAATTTACCCCCCAAAATACGTTTTTTCTTTTTCATTATGCATTTTTTGGCTAGTGCCACTTATACTCCGGAGCCACTTATAGTCCGGAAAATACGGTAGAACAAACTCATGTTCCGTGTCTGTAGAGGGCGTTGGTAGAGGAAGGACTCAGCCCTGCGCAGGAGCAGAGCTGCTGTTAACTACGCTTTACATGGAGCTGATGGACGCGGCAGCAGGGTCCAAGATGTATTTTGTATGATTCTGTAAACATGCACTTTATTGTTCTTATAATGTTGTAATGTTGTGTTGTGTGTTTGTGTCTCAGGGACTGCAGATGGAAATGAGCTCAGAGAGCTGTCGTCTGGTACAAAGCATATTTTCTTCTGTGATCACTGCTCCTGTGCATGGTCCCTGTTCAATAAACTCAAAAAACTCAAAAACTACTAAATAATCCATGCATTTTATGCAAAGTCAAAGTAACAGCTCCCCAAAAGAAGTTGTTTTCAATACATAAAATGAAACAGTGAAATGTTGATGAAAATGTGTCCAAAGATTTTTTCAAAAACTTAAAAAAAAAAAAAAAAAAGCATAATATGGCTCTTTTAAGTCAACCTTACACTCAATGCATTTTCACTTTTACTCAAGTAATTTTGTTGAACACTTTTGCGTGAGGAATATTATTTCAGTATTATAATTTGGATATTTTTAGAGATGCTTTTAACTGAGTACAAATCTTTAATTCTTTTTCATTTTTCTCTGTTCCTCGAGCTCCACAGGCTGCAGTTATATCCAGATTTACCGTATTTGTGCCTGGGATAAGAACTGAATTTAGCGTTTCTCACCACACAGTCTGCTTTTGTGATGTGCTTGGCGGCCATTTTGGGGTCCACCTCCGCCAGTATCTCCTTGACCCTGCGCAGGACGTTCACCTCCAGAGGTTTGTTTTCTCTGGGCATCAGCGCGGACCGATACGAGCCCGGCCTGAAGCGGGACGTCGTCTCGACCGTGGGGCAGAAGCTCGCGTTTTTAGCCCTCAGCTGCTCCGGGCTGAGCTCCTCGATGCTCAGCCTGTCCACGTAGCTCTGGGGGTAGAGTTCTGTGTAGCCGCTCGAGTCCTGGTCCAGGTCCTGGTCCGAGTGCTGGTTTGGTGCGGTATTTGGGTCATGGTGGGGGGATGATTTTGGTGAAGTGGGCCTTGATGTTAGCGGTTCGTTAGCTTCAGAGCACTCAGTGGGAGACGGAGACACACTGTTGGACCTGCTGCAGACTGGACTCTGGGACTGCGGACCTGCACAAGAAAAACACTCGAAGAACAAAAAAAGAAATATATATACTGTATTTTCCGGACTATAAGTCGCACTTTTTTCATAGTCTGGCTAGGAGTGCGACGTATACTCAGGTGCGACTTATATATTAAAATATTTCAGGTGTTGGTTAGAGGGCGCTCTAGGCTTGTGTACCAGCATCTGCTGCACCTGTACCACTGACAATTTAAAATGTAAACATTACCACTAACAACTTAGGCTATAAAGACAACTGAGAAAGAGCGGAATAATTGGAAATGGAACTGATGCTGAGTCTGACGACAGCCACGCAGAGGAGGAAGCGGCGCTTCGTCTACCTCCGGAGTTGGCGGAGTTGTTCAGAAGCGACACCGAGGATGAAGAATTTAAAGGATTTAGCGATTAGGAGTGAGATGGTGAGTTTGGTGAACTTGTTATATTATGTTCTTTATGCTATAGTTATGTGAATAACTGTTAATATATTACGTTAACATACGAGACACCTATTCAGTTCGTTGTTTATGCTTCATGTAGCTGAATAACCATCAATGTGTTACGTTAGCATAGCGCACACCTATTCAGCCTGTTGTTCTCTATTCTATTATTACTATAACTCGCCTTTCAACATGAAATGTCTGTTCTTGGTGTCAGATTTTGTAAAATAAATTTCATCCAAAAAATGCGACTTATAGTCCAGTGCGACTTATATACGTTTTGTTCTTCTTCATTATGCATTTTTTTGGCTAGTGCGACTTATACTCTGGAGCCACTTATAGTCCGGAAAATATGGCATTAAGGGAGGGCAATGGTTTATAAAAATAAGGTCAGTTTTAAATCAGGCTTATAAATATTGTTATTGGGTAGGGTCCGGACAGAAACTGCGCAGGCTCAGGTCAGGTTGGGCCTGATCTGAGCTCTAGTGCCTAAGGAGTGAATGAATAATGAACTAATATAAAGAGTTTTGGGTTGGAAATGCGCAAAATAAATCCAGTTCCTTATTATTAACTCACTGGTGCAGTTTGTGGCGGATGGAGGGTCAGAAGAATCAGGCGCTGTCCTCTGTGGAAGATTTCTGGACACTTCTGTTTCTGTGTGGAGCGCTGACGAACTGAAAGAAGAAAGCAGAGGTCATAGTTCTGCAAACATCAGGCTCTGTCTGTGTTCACTGAAAACAAAGTTCATTTTTAGCAAATCAAAAACACTAAACTCTCATGAGAACTTGTTAAACTTTTTACCAGGCCTCACCTGTCGGGACGTGTGTACTCTGAGGTAAACTTGTGTTTTTACCAGGCCTCACCTGTCGGGACGTGTGTACTCTGAGGTAAACTTGTGTTTTTACCAGGTCTCACCTGTCGGGACGTGTGTACTCTGAGGTAAACTTGTGTTTTTACCAGGTCTCACCTGTCGGGACGTGTGTACTCTGAGGTAAACTTGTGTTTTCTACCAGGCCTCACCTGTCGGGACGTGTGTACTCTGAGGTAAACTTGTGTTTTTACCAGACCTCACCTGTCGGGACGTGTGTACTCTGAGGTAAACTTGTGTTTTTACCAGGCCTCACCTGTCGGGACGTGTGTACTCTGAGGTAAACTTGTGTTTTTACCAGGCCTCACCTGTCGGGACGTGTGTACTCTGAGGTAAACTTGTGTTTTTACCAGACCTCACCTGTCGGGACGTGTGTACTCTGAGGTAAACTTGTGGTTTTTGGCAGGCCTCACCTGTCGGGACGTGTGTACTCTGAGGTAAACTTGTGTTTTTACCAGGCCTCACCTGTCGGGACGTGTGTACTCTGAGGTAAACTTGTGTTTTTACCAGGCCTCACCTGTCGGGACGTGTGTACTCTGAGGTAAACTTGTGTTTTTACCAGGCCTCACCTGTCCGGACGTGTGTACTCTGAGGTAAACTTGTGTTTTTACCAGGCCTCACCTGTCGGGACGTGTGTACTCTGAGGTAAACTTGTGTTTTTACCAGGCCTCACCTGTCGGGACGTGTGTACTCTGAGGTAAACTTGTGTTTTTACCAGACCTCACCTGTCGGGACGTGTGTACTCTGAGGTAAACTTGTGGTTTTTGGCAGGCCTCACCTGTCGGGACGTGTGTACTCTGAGGTAAACTTGTGGTTTTTGGCAGGCCTCACCTGTCGGGACGTGTGTACTCTGAGGTAAACTTGTGTTTTTACCAGGCCTCACCTGTCGGGACGTGTGTACTCTGAGGTAAACTTGTGTTTTTACCAGGCCTCACCTGTCGGGACGTGTGTACTCTGAGGTAAACTTGTGTTTTTACCAGGCCTCACCTGTCGGGACGTGTGTACTCTGAGGTAAACTTGTGTTTTTACCAGGCCTCACCTGTCAGGACGTGTGTACTCTGAGGTAAACTTGTGTTTTTACCAGACCTCACCTGTCGGGACGTGTGTACTCTGAGGTAAACTTGTGTTTTTACCAGGCCTCACCTGTCGGGACGTGTGTACTCTGAGGTAAACTTGTGTTTTTACCAGGCCTCACCTGTCGGGACGTGTGTACTCTGAGGTAAACTTGTGTTTTTACCAGGCCTCACCTGTCGGGACGTGTGTACTCTGAGGTAAACTTGTGTTTTTACCAGGCCTCACCTGTCGGGACGTGTGTACTCTGAGGTAAACTTGTGTTTTTGGCAGGCCTCACCTGTCGGGACGTGTGTACTCTGAGGTAAACTTGTGTTTTTACCAGACCTCACCTGTCGGGACGTGTGTACTTTGAGGTAAACTTGTGTTTTTTACCAGGCCTCACCTGTCGGGACGTGTGTACTCTGAGGTAAACTTGTGTTTTTACCAGACCTCACCTGTCGGGACGTGTGTACTCTGAGGTAAACTTGTGGCTTTGGCAGGCCTCACCTGTCGGGATGTGTGTACTCTGAGGTAAACTTGTGTTTTTGGCAGGTCTTACCTGTCGGGACGTGTGTACTCTGAGGTAAACTTATGGTTTTTACCAGGCCTCACCTGTCGGGACGTGTGTACTCTGAGGTAAACTTGTGTTTTTACCAGGCCTCACCTGTCGGGACGTGTGTACTCTGAGGTAAACTTGTGGTTTTTACCAGGTCTCACCTGTCGGGACGTGTGTACTCTGAGGTAAACTTGTGTTTTTTACCAGGTCTCACCTGTCGGGACGTGTGTACTCTGAGGTAAACTTGTGGTTTTTGGCAGGTCTCACCTGTCGGGACGTGTGTACTCTGAGGTAAACTTGTGGTTTTTGGCAGGTCTTACCTGTCGGGACGTGTGTACTCTGAGGTAAACTTATGGTTTTTACCAGGTCTCACCTGTCGGGACGTGTGTACTCTGAGGTAAACTTATGGTTTTTACCAGGCCTCACCTGTCGGGACGTGTGTACTCTGAGGTAAACTTGTGTTTTTACCAGGCCTCACCTGTCGGGACGTGTGTACTCTGAGGTAAACTTGTGGTTTTTACCAGGTCTCACCTGTCGGGACGTGTGTACTCTGAGGTAAACTTGTGGTTTTTACCAGGTCTCACCTGTCGGGACGTGTGTACTCTGAGGTAAACTTGTGGTTTTTACCAGGTCTCACCTGTCGGGACGTGTGTACTCTGAGGTAAACTTGTGGTTTTTGGCAGGTCTCACCTGTCGGGACGTGTGTACTCTGAGGTAAACTTGTGGTTTTTGGCAGGTCTTACCTGTCGGGACGTGTGTACTCTGAGGTAAACTTATGGTTTTTACCAGGTCTCACCTGTCGGGACGTGTGTACTCTGAGGTAAACTTGTGTTTTTTACCAGGTCTCACCTGTCGGGACGTGTGTACTCTGAGGTAAACTTGTGGTTTTTGGCAGGTCTCACCTGTCGGGACGTGTGTACTCTGAGGTAAACTTGTGGTTTTTGGCAGGTCTTACCTGTCGGGACGTGTGTACTCTGAGGTAAACTTATGGTTTTTACCAGGTCTCACCTGTCGGGACGTGTGTACTCTGAGGTAAACTTGTGTTTTTTACCAGGCCTCACCTGTCGGGACGTGTGTACTCTGAGGTAAACTTGTGTTTTTACCAGGTCTCACCTGTCGGGACGTGTGTACTCTGAGGTAAACTTGTGTTTTTACCAGGCCTCACCTGTCGGGACGTGTGTACTCTGAGGTAAACTTGTGTTTTTACCAGGCCTCACCTGTCGGATCGTGTGTACTCTGAGGTAAACTTGTGTTTTTACCAGGTCTCACCTGTCGGGACGTGTGTACTCTGAGGTAAACTTGTGTTTTTACCAGGTCTCACCTGTCGGGACGTGTGTACTCTGAGGTAAACTTGTGTTTTTACCAGGCCTCACCTGTCGGGACGTGTGTACTCTGAGGTAAACTTGTGGTTTTTGGCAGGTCTCACCTGTCGGGACGTGTGTACTCTGAGGTAAACTTGTGGTTGAGAGGAAACGTCCGGTCCACGGGCCTCTGCAGGAACACCTCTCTGCTCTGGGACAGGGACACGTTTCTGTGGAAGAGCATTAACTTGGCCAGCGAGGGGAAGCTCCGCCCATTGACTGAGAACGAGCCACGCCCCTCGCTCCGATGCACCTGAACCAGGAAGTGCAGCAGGCTCCGCCCACAACGACAGGACAGCAGCAGGTCAGCGGCGCTGGAGGCGGAGTCTCGAAACAGGAAGTCCCCGGAGCTGGACAGGAGAGCGTCACAGGCCTAAAGGAGACAGAGGGGACAGGAGACAGAGGGGACAGAGGGGACAGAGAGGACAGAGGGGACAGGAGACAGAGGAGACAGAAGGGACAGGAGACAGAGGGGACAGGAGACAGAGGAGACAGAGGGGACAGGAGACAGAGGGGACAGGAGACAGAGGAGACAGAGGGGACAGGAGACAGAGGGGACAGGAGACAGAGGAGACAGAGGGGACAGAGGAAACAGAGGGGACAGGAGACAGAGGAGACAGAGGGGACAGAGGAAACAGAGGGGACAGAGGAGAAAGAGGGGACAGAGGAGACAGGAGACAGAGGGGACAGAGGGGACAGAGGAGACAGAGGGGACAGGAGACAGAGGAGACAGAGGGGACAGGAGACAGAAGGGACAGGAGACAGAGGGGACAGGAGACAGAGGAGACAGAGGGGACAGAGGAAACAGAGGGGACAGAGGAGAAAGAGGGGACAGAGGGGACAGGAGACAGAGGGGACAGGAGACAGAGGGGACAGAGGGGACAGAGAGGACAGAGGGGACAGGAGACAGATGAGACAGAAGGGACAGGAGACAGAGGGGACAGGAGACAGAGGAGACAGAGGGGACAGGAGACAGAGGGGACAGGAGACAGAGGAGACAGAGGGGACAGGAGACAGAGGGGACAGAGGGGACAGAAGGGACAGAAGGGACAGAGGGGACAGAGGAGACAGAGGGGACAGGAGGGACAGAGGGGACAGAAGGGACAGAGGGGACAGAGGAGACAGAGGGGACAGGAGGCAGAGGGGACAGGAGACAGAGGAGACAGAGGGGACAGGAGACAGAGGGGACAGAGGGGACAGAAGGGACAGAAGGGACAGAGGGGACAGAGGAGACAGAGGGGACAGGAGGGACAGAGGGGACAGAAGGGACAGAGGGGACAGAGGAGACAGAGGGGACAGGAGGCAGAGGGGACAGGAGACAGAGGGGACAGGAGAGACAGAGGGGACAGGAGACAGAGGGGACAGAGGGGACAGAGGAGACAGAGGGGACAGGAGGCAGAGGGGACAGGAGACAGAGGGGACAGGAGAGACAGAGGGGACAGGAGACAGAGGGGACAGGAGAGGCAGAGGGGACAGAGGGGACAGCAGAGACAGAGGGGACAGAGGAGACAGAGAGGACAGAGGAGACAGGAGACAGAGGAGACAGGAGACAGAGGGGACAGCAGAGACAGAGGGGACAGCAGAGACAGAGAGGACAGCGGAGACAGAGAGGACAGCGGAGACAGAGAGGACAGCGGGGACAGAGAGGACAGCGGAGACAGAGAGGACAGCGGAGACAGAGAGGACAGCAGAGACAGAGAGGACAGCGGGGACAGAGAGGACAGCGGGGACAGAGAGGACAGCGGAGACAGAGAGGACAGCGGAGACAGAGAGGACAGCAGAGACAGAGAGGACAGCAGAGACAGAGGGGACAGCGGAGACAGAGGGGACAGCAGAGACAGAGGGGACAGCGAGGACAGAGGGGACAGCGAGGACAGAGGAGCAGTGACGTCACAAACAAAACACTTTATTTTTTAACAGAGAAATAGTCCCTGATATGAAAACAGATAAAGAAAAGAGAATCCAACCATTTCCTCAGCGGTGAGTGTCCTTTCAGCTCAACACCTGCCTTTTTTTATTTTTTTACATTTTTTGTGTAAAATGCCTCGCGTCTGATGAAGATTCAGTTTAAACAATAAGCTGTGTGCAGGGGCGGACTGGCCATCTGTGCATTCTGGAGGCTCACAGAACGGCCGGTCGCTGAGACGGCCGATGGGCCGTTTTACATAGACTCCATAAACACAACACAACCAGACCAGAGAGGGCGCAGCCGCGCTGATGCGCAACAGCGGAGTAGAAGAAGAAAGCAGAACAGCTGCAGCCACTCAATGCAACAGGCACGGAACAAGCGCGCAAGAAGCGGCCGACAGGCGGCCGTGAAGACGGCGGTGGCGCGTGAGCAGAGGCTGCGGTGCGTTTACGTCATGGATAAAAAACGGTTAATAAAACGAAAGGAGAAGGGCGGAGCAGAGAAAGTCAGGGAAAAGAAGCTTAAGTCGCTTGCATGTGAGGCGTTCAAGTGTAAAAATATAATACAACTGTTTGACAGCAGCAGTGCTAAAGCCACATCCACCAGTACAGCACAAGATGAGAATGAAGAGGCTGAGAGTGCGGTGGTGGGGGCCCAGCGCTGCTCAGGCTCAGGGACCCACAGAACCAGATGAAGTTTTACCTCAGTTAGAGCCGTGCACAGAGCAAGTGGTGAGTATAGCTTACTGTATGAAACACAGGGCTTTCATAGCTATTTAGGCTACAACATATTTATTCCACTTCCTATACATAGCTCTAAAACACTATCATAACAATAACAATATGAATAATAAGAATAATAATATAGCCGCAAGCGGCGATGGTAGGCCCTCGCCTGCCGCGCCCGGAGCTGGGGCAGATTTGCCAAAACTTGCCAAATTTTTAGATGTGGCTCTTTAAAAATTTACCAAATGTGACATAATTCTGTGGCTCCATAGGATTCCATTGTATAGGATTCCCATTGGAATATAATGGGGAGTTTCTGACATTGCCGTGGCAAAACCGTACAAGGTAAAGCATGAGTCCTATTGACTTTTTTCATTGTTGTGAGCTGATGGATTTCTCTGCCAAATTTCGTGCATTTTCAATAAACTTTATTTTTGCCCTTCCATAGGGATTTTTCCCTCACTCTGCAGGGGGCGCTATTGCAACAATTGGCATTTTTTCTTCTTTCATGCCCATAGGTCCATGGAATAAATAAGTGATTAAAATTTGGTCCACTTTGGGCTCTGCATGTGTGAGTTAGAACAAATTAGGGGTTGTTAGCGAGCCACAGAATAAACATGAAATTTGGGGCTGTGCTGTGGCAACACCGTTTAATATTCTACACAACCTTCAACAACTTTTGGTCAGACGCCTCTCCAGATGATGTTGACAAAATTTGAGGTCATTTACTTAAACGCCCTAAAACGAGTTCGTTAAAATGTGAAGGGTGCAAATCAGGGGGTCACATGATCAATCCAAGATGGCCGACTTCCGGTTGGTCAGGGGGCGTGGCCACAATATAATTTTTTGTTCGTATAGCCATGAAGCATATGTGAACCAAATTTCGTTTTGCTCCGTCAAAGTAAGCGCTGGGACGTCCCATTGGCTGAAGTGGATATTTGGGGCGTCACCATGGCAACAGGATGGGAGATGGGGTGGGACCATCATTGACATTTTTGATGAAGGTCATGTGACAGATGTGTGTACCAAATTTCGTTAGCGTATGATAAAGTTTATTTTTATCGTCCCATACAAATTTGAATTTTGCTCTCTAGGGGGCGCTATCGCGCCCATTGTGAACATTCACATAGTAATCTGTTCAGGGCTTGGGACTCCACCAACGATTAAAATTTGAGAGAAATCGGTCAAGATATGTGCGAACTATGATACTTTGAAGGGTGTCGGCGAGCCACAAAAACGACGCCAAAATTTGTCGCGTCACCACGGCAACACCGTTTAATATTCTACAAAACCTTGAACAACTTTTAATGTCCCACTTGTCTAGATGATGTGGAGCGATTTTGGTGTCGCTGGGTTAAACGCCCTAGGACGAGTTCGTTAAAGTACGAGAGGAGGAAATGGCGCCTCCGGTGCAGCGTCACATGATCAATCCAATATGGCCGACTTCCTGTTGGTTGCCTAGCAACAGCTCAATATAATTTTTTGTTTGGTCCGACATGACCAATCATTGACCTGAATTTTGTTCGTCTATGACGAACCTGACTTTTGGGTCTTTCCATAGGGGTGTTACTCTAGGGGGCGCTGTCGCGCCCCTTTTTTGTCATTGTTTGAAATTTACATAAATTATCAAATTTTTCGCCGGGCTGGCACTGCGTGCCAATTTTTGTGAGTTTTCGTTCACGGCAAGTGACCTAAAAATGCGATTTCGGGGACAGAAAAAAAAAAGAATAATAATAATAAATATAGCCGCAAGCGGCGATGGTAGGCCCTCGCCTGCCGCGCCCGGAGCTGGGGCAGATTTGCCAAAACTTGCAAAAAATTTTGTTGTGGCTCTTTAAAAATTTACCAAATGTGACATAATTCAGTGGCTCCATAGGATTCCATTGTAGAGGATTCCCATTGGAATATAATGGGGAATTTCTGACATTGCCGTGGCAAAACCGTACAAGGTAAAGCATGAGTCCTGTTGACTTTTTTCATTGTTGTGAGCTGATGGATTTCTTTGCCAAATTTTGTGCATTTCCAATAAACTTTATTTTTTCCCTTCCATAGGGATTTTTCCCTCACTCTGCAGGGGGCGCTATTGCAGCAATTGGCATTTTTTCTTCTTTCATGCCCATAGGTCTATGGAGTAAATAAGTGATTAAAATTTGATCCACATTGGGCTCTGCATGTGTGAGTTAGAACAAATTAGGCGTTGTTAGCGAGTCACAGAATAAACCTGAAATTTGGGGCTGTGCTGTGGCAACACCGTTTAATATTCTACACAACCTTCAACAACTTTTGGTCAGACGCCTCTCCAGATGATGTTGACAAAATTTGAGGTCATTTACTTAAACGCCCTCAGACGAGTTCGTTAAAATGTGAAGGCTGCAAATCAGGGGGTCACATGATCAATCCAAGATGGCCGACTTCCGGTTGGTCAGGGGGCGTGGCCACAATATAATTTTTTGTTCATATGGACATGAAGCATATGTGTACCAAATTTCGTTTTGCTCCGTCAAAGTAAGCGCTGGGACGTCCCATTGGCTGAAGTGGATATTTGGGGCATCACCATGGCAACAGGATGGGAGATGGGGTGGGGCCATCATTGACTTTTTTGATGAAGGTCATGTGACAAATATGTGTACCAAATTTCGTTAGTGTACAATAAAGTTTATTTTTATCGTCCCATACAAATTTGTATTTTGCTCTCTAGGGGGCGCTATCGCGCCCATTGTGAATATCCACATAGTAGTCTGTTCAGGGCTTGGGACTCCACCAACGATTAAAATTTGAGAGAAATCGGTCCAGATATGTGCGAGCTATGACACTTTGAAGGGTGTCGGCGAGCCACAAAAACGACGGCAAAATTTGTCGCGTCGCCACGGCAACACCGTTTAATATTCTACAAAACCTTGAACAACTTTTAATGTCCCACTTGTCTAGATGATGTGGAGCGATTTTGGTGTCGCTGGGTTAAACGCCCTAGGACGAGTTCGTTAAAGTACGAGAGGAGGAAATGGCGCCTCCGGTGCAGCGTCACATGATCAATCCAATATGGCCGACTTCCTGTTGGTTGCCTAGCAACAGCTCAATATAATTTTTTGTTTGGTCCGACATGACCAATCATTGACCTGAATTTTGTTCGTCTATGACGAACTTGACTTTTGGGTCTTTCCATAGGGGTGTTACTCTAGGGGGCGCTGTCGCGCCCCTTTTTTGTCATTGTTTGAAATTTACATAAATTATCAAATTTTTCGCCGGGCTGGCACTGCGTGCCAATTTTTGTGAGTTTTCGTTCACGGCAAGTGACCTAAAAATGCGATTTCGGGGACAGAAAAAAAAAAGAATAATAATAATAAATATAGCCGCAAGCGGCGATGGTAGGCCCTCGCCTGCCGCGCCCGGAGCTGGGGCAGATTTGCCAAAACTTGCCAAATTTTTAGATGTGGCTCTTTAAAACTTTACCAAATGTGACATAATTCTGTGGCTCCATAGGATTCCATTGTATAGGATTCCCATTGGAATATAATGGGGAGATTCTGACATTGCCGTGGCAAAATCGTACAAGGTAAAGCATGAGTCCTATTGACTTTTTTAATTGTTGTGAGCTGATGGATTTCTCTGCCAAATTTCGCGCATTTTCCAGAAACTTTATTTTTGCCCTTCCATAGGGATTTTTGCCTCACTCTGCAGGGGGCGCTATTGCAGCAATTGGCATTTTTTCTTCTTTCATGCCCATAGGTCCATGGAGTAAATAAGTGATTAAAATTTGGTCCACATTGTGCTCTGCATGTGTGAGTTAGAACAAATTAGGGGTTGTTAGCGAGCCACAGAATAAACATGAAATTTGGGGCTGTGCTGTGGCAACACCGTTTAATATTCTACACAACCTTCAACAACTTTTGGTCAGACGCCTCTCCAGATGATGTTGACAAAATTTTAGGTCATTTACTTAAACGCCCTCAGACGAGTTCGTTAAAATGTGACGGCTGCAAATCAGGGGGTCACATGATCAATCCAAGATGGCCGACTTCCTGTTGGTCAGGGGGCGTGGTCACAATGTAATTTTCTGTTTGTATGGACATGAAGCATATGTGTACCAAATTTCGTTTGGCTCCGTCAAAGTAAGCGCTGGGAGGTCCCATTGGCTGAACTGGATATTTGGGGCGTCACCATGGCAACAGGATGGGAGATGGGGTGGGGCCATCATTGACTTTTTTGATGAAGGTCATGTGACAGATATGTGTACCAAATTTCGTTAGTGTACGATAAAGTTTATTTTTATCGTCCCATACAAATTTGTATTTTGCTCTCTAGGGGGCGCTATCGCGCCCATTGTGACTATTCACATATTAATCTGTTCAGGGCTGGGGACTCCACCAACGATTAAAATTTGAGAGAAATTGGTCAAGATATGTGCGAGCTATGACACTTTGAAGGGTGTCGGCGAGCAACAAAAACGACGGCAAAATTTGTGGCGTCGCCACGGCAACACCGTTTAATATTCTACAAAACCTTGAACAACTTTTAATGTCCCACTTGTCTGGATGATGTGGAGCGATTTTTGCGTCGCTGGGTTAAACGCCCTAGGACGAGTTCGTTAAAATGTGAAGGGTGCAAATCAGGAGGTCACATGAACAATCCAAGATGGCCGACTTCCGGTTGGTTGCCTAGCAACGGCATAATATATTTTTTTGTTCAGGATCATATGATCAATCACTGTGCCAAATTTCATTCGGATACGACAAAGTTCATTTTTGGTGTATGGCCATAGGCGCAATGTATTTTGATTTTCCAGGGGGCGCTGTCGCGCCAATTTTTGGAGTTTTTTGATGTTATGCATTTCAAAAATTCTTTTTTCCTGAACTTTAATTTTGTGCAAAATTTGGTGAGTTTTCCATGGCGGCAAGTAGCCGAACTGCGTTCGGGGGGGGGGAGAAGAAAAATAATAATAATAATAATAAGAAAAAACGGAACAATTTCAATTAGGCGTTTTTTTCTTATAACAATATATATATATTTAGAAAGTACTCGCGTCCAGTAACGCACTCGTGGGGTCCATAGTCAATGACGAGCGCGTTGCGCTCGTCATTGACCTGGTTTTTTTGGTCTTTGTTTCAGTCGGAACAATTACAAATGTGCCGCATTCGCGGCACATGCCTATATCACCGGATAGTGCTTGATGCCATGAGTGTGATTATGAGTGTTTGGTGAAGGATGAGCGCTTCGCGCTCTGTTTACGTGCGCTTCGCGCACTTTTGGGCAGTGCGCTTTGCGCACTGCTGAACAGTCACTATAGGCCCTCGCCACTCCTGGCGCTCGGGCCTAATAATAATAATGAAGAAATCTTTGAATTTCAATTATGCCTCGCCATAGGCGAGGCACCTATATATATTTAGAAAGGGCGTGACACGACCAATCTGCTCGTGGGGTCCATAGTCAATGACGAGCGCGTTGCGCTCGTCATTGACCTCGTCGAAGGACGTGTGCCCATTGCCAAAATTTTGTCCCAACAATTACAAATATGCCGCATTCGCGGCACACACCTATATCACCGGACCCGGCATGATCTCATGAGTGTGGCTATTAGTGTTTGATTAATGGTGAGCGCTTCGCGCTCTGTTTTGGTGCGCTTCGCGCACTTTTGGGCAGTGCGCTTCGCGCACTGCTCTTCAGTTACAATAGGCCCTACGCCACCCTTGGGGCTCGGGCCTAATAATAAATATAGCCGCAAGCGGCGATGGTAGGCCCTCGCCTGCCGCGCCCGGAGCTGGGGCAGATTTGGCAAAACTTGCCAAATTTTTAGATGTGGCTCTTTAAAATTGACCAAATGTGACATAATTCAGTGGCTCCATAGGATTCCATTGTATAGGATTCCCACTGGAATATAATGGGGAGTTTCTGACATTGCCACGGCAAAACCGTACAAGGTAAAGCATGAGTCCTATTGATTTTTTTCATTGTTGTGAGCTGATGGATTTCTCTGCCAAATTTCGCGCATTTTCAATAAACTTTATTTTTGCCCTTCTATAGGTATTTTTGCCTCACTCTGCAGGGGGCGCTATTGCAGCAATTGGCATTTTTTCTTCTTTCATGCCCATAGGTCCATGGAGTAAATAAGTGATTAAAATTTGATCCACATTGGGCTCTGCATGTGTGAGTTATAACAAATTAGGGGTTGTTAGCGAGCCACAGAATAAACATGAAATTTGGGGCTGTGCTGTGGCAACACCGTTTAATATTCTACACAACCTTCAACAACTTTTGGTCAGACGCCTCTCCAGATGATGTGGACAAAATTTGAGGTCATTTACTTAAACGCCCTCAGACGAGTTCGTTAAAATGTGAAGGGTGCAAATCAGGGGGTCACATGATCAATCCAAGATGGCCGACTTCCGGTTGGTCAGGGGGCGTGGCCACAATATAATTTTTTGTTCGTATGGACATGAAGCACATGTGTACTAAATTTCGTTTGGCTCCGTCAAAGTAAGCGCTGGGACGTCCCATTGGCTGACCCGGATATTTGGGGCATCACCATGGCAACAGGATGGGAGATGGGGTGGGGCCATCATTGACTTTTTTGATGCAGGTCATGTGACAGATATGTGTACCAAATTTCGTTAGTGTACGATAAAGTTTATTTTTATCGTCCCATACAAATTTGTATTTTGCTCTCTAGGGGGCGCTATCGCGCCCATTGTTAATATTCACATAGTAATCTGTTCAGGGCTGGGGACTCCATCAACGATTAAAATTTGGGAGAAATCGGTCAAGATATGTGCGAGCTATGACACTTTGAAGGGTGTCGGTGAGCCACAAAAACGACGCCAAAATTTGTCGCGTCGCCACGGCAACACCGTTTAATATTCTACAAAACCTTGAACAACTTTTAATGTCCCACTTGTCTAGATGATGTGGAGCGATTTTTGTGTCGCTGGGTTAAATGCCCTAGGACGAGTTCGTTAAAATGTGAAGGGTGCAAATCAGGAGGTCACATGAACAATCCAAGATGGCCGACTTCCGGTTGGTTGCCTAGCAACGGCATAATATATTTTTTTGTTCAGGATCATATGATCAATCACTGTGCCAAATTTCATTCGGATACGACAAAGTTCATTTTTGGTGTATGGCCATAGGCGCAATGTATTTTGATTTTCCAGGGGGCGCTGTCGCGCCAATTTTTTGAGTTTTTTGATGTTATGCATTTCAAAAATTCTTTTTTCCTGAACTTTAATTTTGTGCAAAATTTGGTGAGTTTTCCATGGTGGCAAGTAGCCGAACTGCGTTCGGGGGGGGGAGAAGAAAAATAATAATAAATATAGCCGCAAGCGGCGATGGTAGGCCCTCGCCTGCCGCGCCCGGAGCTGGGGCAGATTTGCCAAAATTTGCCAAATTTTTAGTTGTGGCTCTTTAAAAATTGACCAAATGTGACATAATTCTGTGGCTCCATAGGATTCCATTGTATAGGATTCCCATTGGAATATAATGGGGAGTTTCTGACATTGCCGTGGCAAAACCGTAGAAGGTAAAGCATGAGTCCTATTGACTTTTTTCATTGTTTTGGCCTGATGGTTTTCTCTGCCAAATTTCGTACATTTCCAATAAACTTTATTTTTGCCCTTCCATAGGGATTTTTGCCTCACTCTGCAGGGGGCGCTATTGCAGCAATTGGCATTTTTCCTTCTTTCATGCCCATAGGTCCATGGAGTAAATAAGTGATTAAAATTTGGTCCACATTGGGCTCTGCATGTGTGAGTTATAACAAATTAGGGGTTGTTAGCGAGCCACAGAATGAACCTGAAATTTGGGGCTGTGCTGTGGCAACACCGTTTAATATTCTACACAACCTTCAACAACTTTTGGTCAGACGCCTCTCCAGATGATGTTGACAAAATTTGAGGTAATTTACTTAAACGCCCTCAGACGAGTTTGTTAAAATGTGAAGGCTGCAAATCAGGGGGTCACATGATCAATCCAAGATGGCCGACTTCCGGTTGGTCAGGGGGCGTGGCCACAATATAATTTTTTGTTTGTATGGACATGAAGCATATGTGAACCAAATTTCGTTTGGCTCCGTCAAAGTAAGCGCTGGGACGTCCCATTGGCTGAAGTGGATATTTGGGGCGTCACCATGGCAACAGGATGGGAGATGGGGTGGGGCCGTCATTGACTTTTTTGATCAGCGTCATGGGATAGATGTGTGTATCAAATTTCGTTAGTGTACGATAAAGTTTATTTTTATCATCCCATACAAATTTGTATTTTGCTCTCTAGGGGGCGCTATCGCGCCCATTGTGAATATTCACATAGTTGTCTGTTCAGGGCTGAGGACTCCACCAACGATTAAAATTTGAGAGAAATCGGTCAAAATATGTGGGAGCTATGACACTTTGAAGGGTGTCGGCGAGCCACAAAAACGACACCAAAATTTGTCGCGTCACCACGGCAACACCGTTTAATATTCTACAAAACCTTGAACAACTTTTAATGTCCCACTTGTCTAGATGATGTGGAGCGATTTTTGTGTCGCTGGGTTAAACGCCCTAGGACGAGTTCGTTAAAATGTGAAGGGTGCAAATCAGGAGGTCACATGATCAATCCAATATGGCCGACTTCCTGATGGTTGCCTAGCAACGGCATAATATAATTTTTTGTTCAGGATTATAAGATCAATCACTGTGCCAAATTTCATTTGGATACGACAAAGTTCATTTTTGGTGTATAGCCATAGGTGCAATGTATTTTGATTTTCCAGGGGGCGCTGTCGCGCCAATTTTTGGAGTTTTTTTATGTTATGCATTTCAAAAATTCTTTTTTCCTGAACTTTAATTTTGTGCAAAATTTGGTGAGTTTTCCATGGTGGCAAGTAGCCGAACTGCGTTCGGGGGGGGGGGAAGAAAAATAATAATAATAATAATAAGAAAAAACAGAACAATTTCAATTAGGCGTTTTTTCTTATAACAATATATATATATTTAGAAAGTACTCGTGTCCAGTAACGCACTCGTGGGGTCCATAGTCAATGACGAGCGCAATTGACCTGTTTTTTTTGGTCTTTGTTTTAGTCAGAACAATTACAAATGTGCCGCATTCGCGGCACATACCTATATCACCGAATAGTGCTTGATGCCATGAGTGTGATTATGAGTGTTTGGTGAAGGATGAGCGCTTCGCGCTCTGTTTACGTGCGCTTCGCGCACTTTTGGGCAGTGCGCTTCGCGCACTGCTGAACAGTCACTATAGGCCCTCGCCACTCCTGGCGCTCGGGCCTAATAATAATAATAATAATAATAAGAAAAAACGGAACAATTTCAATTAGGCGTTTTTTTCTTATAACAATATATATATATTTAGAAAGTACTCGTGTCCAGTAACGCACTCGTGGGGTCCATAGTCAATGACGAGCGCAATTGACCTGTTTTTTTTGGTCTTTGTTTTAGTCAGAACAATTACAAATGTGCCGCATTCGCGGCACATACCTATATCACCGAATAGTGCTTGATGCCATGAGTGTGATTATGAGTGTTTGGTGAAGGATGAGCGCTTCGCGCTCTGTTTACGTGCGCTTCGCGCACTTTTGGGCAGTGCGCTTCGCGCACTGCTGAACAGTCACTATAGGCCCTCGCCATTCCTGGCGCTCGGGCCTAATAATAATAATGAAGAAATCTTTGAATTTCAATTATGCCTCGCCATAGGCTGTGAAGACTCATTCATCCAGGCTGATTCCATTGCAATCATAGGTTTAAAAGCTGTCATCTGGACTTGGTTTTAAAGACAGCTCTCTTACAGCCAAATCAAATTTCAGAATTGAGAAAGCCTCTTGGATAAAAGGTGAAACGGCTTCAACTTTAAAACCAAGTCCAGATGACAGTTTTTAAACCTACTATTGCAACTGTATCTAATGTGAATTAAATCCAACGATGTTCCCAAGCCCTCCAATAATAAGTCATAGTGTAATCCAGGACTAAACTATATCTAAAACATGACACAACCAGGTCTATAAGACTAAACCCTAACTAAAATAGGTATAAGCTGTCCAAAACTATAGCTAAACCAGATTTAAACTAGGTCTAAACAGGGACAAAACCAGGTCTTAATCAGGTCTGTGCCAGGATCAAATCAGATTCAAATCTGGAACTAAACCTCTACAAAACCAGGCCTAAACCTGATGATTAAAGTTTAGGGACTTGAATTTGATGTGTGGACCATGTGTGGTTTAGTCCTGGTTTAGAAGTCAGATCAGTCAGTTTTTTTTAAATGTATTTATGTATTTATTGATTTTTTTTTTTACATTGTACAACCATGAACAATTTCCTAAAGTCTAAAGATTTTTAGTTTACTATCATAAACAACTTCTAATTGAATTTTTTTTTTTTTTTTTTTTTTGGGGGGGGGGGGCTGGGCCGACTCCAGGGCTGTTTTTCTGTCCCAGTCCGCCATTGGCTGTGTGTAACCAAAGACACAATTCCTGTTTACTCAGTGAAGAACAGTGGTCCCAGGAGGAAGAAGGACTCCAATAAAACTGCTCTTACTACATTTTCTTTAAAACATGAACTGAATAAGTCTCAATATTCTGTTTGATAAGTTTCTTTTAGTCAGACAACAGTGTTTGTTTATCTGCTTTACAAGTTTAGGCTGCTTCCTAAACTAAACTTCCTGAACTTTTACAAAAGGAGTCTCAATATAGAACAATGTTTGTCTCCCTCCTGTGGGAAAACTCTGGCATTACATCCTACATCATTCTTTAAGTACAGTATTTTGAGTAATTGTATTTATGAAAAGTCTAAAGGAGTTTGTGTGTGGTACCTCAGGAGGGAGGGGCCCGTGGTAACAGGACACACTCTGCAGCTTCAGCTCGTCCTGGATCTCTCTGTCACAGGGGCCCAAAACCGGCTTCTCCTTTGAAAACTGCAAAAATAAAAAATACATAATAATTATCATCAAAATACCTTATTTCTTGTGTTGAAGACCCTAGTGTAATGTACATGATCCTGAGGGGCCCTAGTGTAATGTACATGATCCTGAGGGGTCCCTAGTGTAATGTACATGATCCTGAGGGGACCCTAGTGTAACGTACATGATCCAGAGGGGCCCTAGTGTAATGTACATGATGCTGAGGGGACCCTAGTGTAACGTACATGATCCTGAGGGGACCCTAGTGTAACGTACATGATCCTGAGGGGCCCTAGTGTAATGTACATGATCCTGAGGGGACCCTAGTGTAATGTACATGATCCTGAGGGGACCCTAGTGTAATGTACATGATCCTGAGGGGACCCTAGTGTAATGTACATGATCCTGAGGGGACCCTAGTGTAATGTACATGATCCTGAGGGGACCCTAGTGTAATGTACATGATCCTGAGGGGTCCCTAGTGTAACGTACATGATCCTGAGGGGACCCTAGTGTAACGTACATGATCCTGAGGGGCCCTAGTGTAATGTACATGATCCTGAGGGGACCCTAGTGTAACGTACATGCTCCTGAGGGGACCCTAGTGTAACGTACATGATCCTGAGGGGCCCTAGTGTAATGTACATGATCCTGAGGGGACCCTAGTGTAATGTACATGATCCTGAGGGGCCCTAGTGTAATGTACATGATCCTGAGGGGTCCCTAATGTAAATTGTTATAGAAGGCATGTAATGATAATTTCAGCACTTAAACTGTATTCATTAATGAGTCTGTTAGCTTCATGTTTTCTGTAAAGAGCTCTAATCGTAAACACCCAGAGCAGACGAGTGGAGAACTGGAGACACAGTGGCTGTGAAGGGGCCAAGTATAATGTCAAAGGAAATGTACTGAGTGTTGTTGTTGGGTACAGTCGGGGGCCCCGAGCTGTTGGCCCCGTCTCCTCAGTAACACCAGTGTGATCCCGGGGTCGTCTCTCAGAGGAGCAGTGTGAGTGGTTTATGGAGGACGGACAAACAGAGCCACTGTAGATCAGCGCCGCTCCACAGACTGCCTTTGTTCACTACACAACTGTGTTTCACTGCAGCCTCAGACAGCTGTGGAGTTATTTATGTGAACAAAGCCAATTCAACGCTGGGAAAATGAGCAAAATGTAAACAAAAACAGGATCTAAAGGTTCACAAATCTCATAAACCTGTATTTTATTCACATTAAAACCTAAATAATAGATGTAGAAACAGATAGTTTACCATTTTATCTCAAGTAAGTTGGGACAGAGACAACTAAAGGCTCGAAATGTTAAGTTGTACTCGATAAAAAACTAGCTGAAGAAGCATTTTCATTCACTGATAACAATTTATTTACCTGCTTTTCCAGCCTTTCGTTGCCCCTTTTCCAGCTTTTTTGAGATGTGTAGCTGATATCAAATTCAAAATGAGCTATTTTTTACTGAAATGACAAAAACCACACCTGTTGTATTGTTGATGTTCTGTTGTGAATAAAATATGATTTAAGAGATTTGCATAATATGGCATTTGTTTTTTATTTTTACATTTTAGACTTGTCCTGTTGTTTTTTTGGGGGGGTTTTTCTTCAAATTTTAGACTTTTTTACTTTCACTGAAGTGCATTTTTTAAACATAACTTTGGTGGCAAAGTATTAATTTTAGTATTAATAGCAGACACTACATACACTCAATACTCTTTTACTTTTACTTATTTACAAAATGAATATTTGAGTAAAGATTTTGAGTCTTCTATCTCTGCTGATGTGTTAAAATTGCACTTTTTTTAACAAAAAAAGAACTTATACTTGTTGTAAACTTGTTGTAGTTTAAAACCTTTGTGTGCAGCAGAAACTTTACCGTGCACTTTTTTAATAACTGAGAGTAAAACGTCAGTAAAAGCCTGTGACTCTGTGGTCTGTGCTGGGAGAAAGCTGCCAAAAGATAAAGAGGAAACGTCCCATCATCTTAAATAAAGGGAGTCACTGTAAAACTCCAAACCTCGGCCTCCTCTCCAAAACCGTGACCTAACTGTGTGTCGTGTGAGTGAACATGAATGAGTGCAGCAGTTCGTTAGCGGCCCGTCTTTGTGCCCCCGTCCCGTCAGGACTCGGTCGACTGGAAACTGTCTCTGTCCCAGAATAATGAGGTCTTCATGGAAACCACCAACAAAACAGGAAGTATCTGAGGCACACTCACGGGCCTCCGCAGTCCGGAGGGTGGGAGGTTCAAATCCCACTCTCCCCTGTTCACTCTGTCATTGTGTCCTCGGGCAAGGCACTTTACCCACCTTGCCTGCGTGAATATGTTTGTGTGACTGGTGGTGGTGAAGGAATAATGTACTCATATAAAAAACCTGGGGTCAGATTTACTAAAGCCATATTCGCACAGGATTAGTTTTACCCAGGGACCTCCAGTAATTTGTAATAATCGCTGATGTCGTCTGTGATTTTTATCCCGTGCGAATCTGCCATGTCTGTAAAAAATGTCTGTAAAAATTCCCTCGAAAGTTACCGACCATATTTCGGCCAAGACAGAGGTCCTCTGATAATACCAGTCCCGTGAGAATCCCCAGGTCTGTGATTCAGGCTGATTTTGTCGACAGATTGTTTCCTAAAGTTCGTAACATCGATCCAAAATGTCTTTAATGCATTTTACCTCTGTATTTAAACTATCTTTATAATAAGACGTCTCTTTTGGTCTTACTCCGAAACAATTACTTTTTTTCTCCAATTAAAAAGTAAAAAAAAAAAAAAAAGAGTAAACAAACTACGTTGAAGACGTAACCCGGAAGTACACCTCCCGTCGTCATGGCAACTGTTAGACTAAGTTTTTGGAGCAACATGGGGCTGTTTTGTAAAGTTAGGATGCTTTCAGTGCTAAAGTTAGATCCAGAGATGAATCACAGTGAATGGATTAATAAAGAGAAGAGCGCCACCTGCTGTTTAAGAAGAGAAATGTCCACAGATAATGGATGACCTGTGTCGTAGCCTGAGGTAAAGTTTGTTTTTTTGTCAGGACAGAAAATCAACAAAAGATAGTAGTTTAGGATTAAGTAGAGCTAAAAATATAAACAAAATTGGGGATTTTTATCATATCTGGAATAAAGTTTGTAAAATCCAGTAAATTACAGACATCGTTTATCCTGTGCGAATGCCCGACTAAAAACACTGACATCAGGGGGTAATTCACGAATTACAGAGGTCCAGGGGTAATGCTTATCCCATGCGAAAAGGGCTTAAGACGGTGCTAAATTGTGAGTTAAAAAAATATTGTCTGCTATTTGTGAGTGCGTTGTGTGTGATCTACAGAGAGAACCTGTGCAGGTAACTGCTGCCGCAAATCTGAAATGTAAATGAGAAAAAGGAGAACAACTCGGCTCAGCTCTGACTGCATCTTTCCTACAGCGATGCAACGCAGAAGTCAACCTGAGAGTCCAGCCTCGAACAACACTGACTGTAGCAGACTCACTGTCTTTGAGGAATAATTATTTCATAGCATTTTACTTTCTTCTATTAACTTTGTGCAGTCCATCCTTGTTAAATCCGTCTCATGTGATTCTGGCTCTGACCAGAGTCATGTGACACAAGTGGAGAGAGGAAAGTCCTCTTCACTGTCAGAGCAGTAAACCTTCAAACAATTATACAAATGTATCAGTAGCTTCTATGCAGTACTGATGGTGATCAAATAAATATAACAATTAAAAAAATATTTTTGATGTCCTCCGCTTGATCCAGAGCCAAATCCATGCAGCGCAGCCTTGAGCCGCAGCAGCTGTCGGTCAAGCGGCGCAGCGAGCTTTGGGAGGCAATGGGATAAACACAGTGAGACTGTCATCATGCAGTCTGCAGCGTTTAAAGACTGTTCTGTCAACGTAAGCGTTTCCAAGTGAAACACACAGGAGCTGGAAAGGCTGCTGCTCAGGGAAATAAGAGCGAGAATCAAGAAAAAGGTGTTGCAGGTAAAGTCTGTCTCTTTGTTCTCTCTGACTTCAAATCAACACTTTACTGTTGTATTTTTGTAAATGAGCCTTGTTAAAGAATTAGAACTTATTTTCAACGTCCCATCTGTGAACTAAAAGTTGCACTTTTTCCTCTGCAAAACTTTTGCACCTGCTTCTCCAACAAAGTTACATTTTCTGGCACTTTTAGCTTCTGTACGTGTGATAAATCAAACAGCGACCGCAAAGCAATTTCTTTTGCATCTTCTCTGACTTGAATTTTGCACATTCTGACTAGAACGCCTCATTTTACAGATTCATTGAGTCACTGGAGCAAAATCTGCGCCGGGCTCATTTAGCTCCTGTGAGAGACGCTAACCTCAGTTGCGCCTGGTTCTGCTCCACTTTAAGTTTCTTATTTATTTCGTGTGCACACAAACCTTTCATAAATCTGGCCTTTTGAGGAGCCCGAAAGAACAGGAGTTTTATTTTATTTTTTTATTTCTGGTCGCAGCCATTATTTTGATACTTCTGCTTTCCAAAAAAATATACAAAATTTATTTTGTTATTCTAATGTAAAATTAAACAATGACTGTGTTCAGGGAAAGCACTGACTCGGACTTCCCCACAGTGCCACAACATCCGTTGCCAACTAAACTAACCAGTTACAAAATGATGTGTCTGGCTGTAAATCTGAGTAAAATATTTTTCTCACTTTTTTCAGACGCGTTGCTACCATCAAACTTGAAATTACCTATTGTTTTTCATTACATGGTAAAATATCCTAGTTTCAACACCTGATATGTTGTATAAAATAAAATAAAATCACACATTCACATAGGCAAGGTGGGCCAAGTGTCTTGCCCAAGGACACAACAGCAGTATGAACTGGGGGAGGGCAGGATTCAAACCGCTCCACCTCCTGAGCCACCTCCTGTAAAGTCTACTGTGAATAAAATAACATTCTGTGAGATTTGCAAACCATTCCATTCTGTTTTTATTTATATTTCACACTGCTACCCCGGCCTGTACAGAAAAACTCTTTTCCTGTACAGAGAAGTGAGTCTGGAACCCTTTCAGTCACATTTCACTTCTGTGGTGGAACAATCACAGGCAGAGCAACCAATCAGAGAAACCAAGGTGCATCCCAAACAAATATGGCTGATTTTTTTCTTTCTTCATAAAACACCAGAATCCTGTGTATTCTGGGGGCAGCAGTAGAAGCCAGTTGTACAAAGACTTGTGGAGAAAGTGGGTTTGTTTGAATGTGGTGGTTACAGTGGGACGTCAGAGGGACTTTACTGTTGCTAAAATGGAAACAGGACGAAGACAAAAATTCCAACAACAACGAGGACTTCAGCAGAACCAACAGGTGACGAAGGAAAGACCTAAACACTGTTAATCAGCTCAGAGAAGTTATTACCGTATTTTCCGCACTATAAGGCACACCTAAAAGCCTTTAATTTTCTCAAAAACCGACAGTGCGCCTTATAATCCGATGCGCCTTATATATGGCTCAATGTTGGTTAATTATGGCTACCATATTCAGGGGGCGGTGCCGAAGTGACAGCGGTAAAAACGATAAAGGGGAATTCCAGTCCCAGCTGTTCATGTGTGCCATAGGCGTGTTTATGGATCCTGCCGCAAAAGAACAAGGAGGCGCGGCCTTTGCTCCATCTCAGTAGAAGAGTTGCGACATTGAGGGGACAGAAAACTGAGCTGCTCGAACGCTGTTCATGTAGCTTTGAACTGTGACAAATGGAGTTGGAAATACATTGTTTTCAACGAGGGAGTTGTAAGAACGCTGGTTTGTATTCTATTAATAAAGTTTGACTGACTGACTTATCTGACTGTTTTATTGACATTCCTTTAGCGCAGCGCCATCTAGTGGATGCGCCTTATAATGCGGTGCACCCTATATATGAAACCAATTTTAAAATAGGCCATTCATTGAAGGTGTGCCTTATAGTGCGGAAAATACGGTACGTTAGCTCAGTAGCCAGCGCTACCTTGCTTAGCTTCCATGTTCATAAGACGTGCTGCAGATAAACGACTGTGATTGGCCAGTTCTAAATTGCTCAGAGCAAAACGCCTCGCTCCGAGAAAGGAACCAGACTGTCCTGCTTCTAGTCACAACCTTTGAGGAAGTGTGAGTGCCTGACCTCGCACCAGAGTCCAGAGCTGGTCCAGGAGCTTCAGGGGACACTCACCTTCACGTACTCTCCATTGGCGTCGGCCAGGTCCGGTTCACTGAAACACAAGGCACCAACAGGTCACAGGCGAGTTAGAAAAACCAAGAATACTGCTCTGCTCCTGCTGCCCCCTCTGGTCTGCTGTGTGTTATTTTAGATTTTAGGCAGAACAAAACCAAGCATGAATCTAGTGTCGTCCATGGAGAGGACGTACAAATTGTTGAGCAGTATAAAGACTTGGGAACCGTATTTGATGAGGAGCTAAAGTTTGATAAAAACACAGAGGTCGCTGTTAAAAAAGGGCAGCAGAGAATCGACCTGCTCCGCAAACTCGGTCAGTTGGTGTCGGTGAGAAGATCCTGAAAGCAGGACTGGATCATGGACCAAAACCAGAGTAGGGTGACCACCTGTCCCTCTTTTGGTCGTACTGCACAGCCATTTAGTCCTCTGTCCCTCCGTCCCACTGATGAAGACAATGTCCCACTTTTTCATAGTTGCTCAGTGGATCTAGCCTAGAGTAGCCTATAGAACAAGATCAGGTCAGTGTTCCCTGTGTAAAATGTAGAATAAATATTTGTGGGCATCCCATCTTGATAGGTTGAATATATGGATGTTGTGTTGCTGCCGCTCTGTTTCAGGACAGGCCTCTCCTGGAGCTGTGAGCTGCTGCTGCTGGTTTGTTTTGAGAATATGCAGACTGGGAGCTTTGATTTTTTTTCTGTTCCATCCATGTTTTTTGGGATGAAAACAGCACATTGTATTTTTTGCCAGTCCTAAACTGAAGCAACTTGTATTTCAGTAAGTTGGTAAGTTAGATTTGTTTATCGAAAGATTTATTTTTTGAGTCCGTCCCAGTTTGTCCCACCAAATTGCACAACTTGTCCCACTTTTTATACTTTTTGAGGTGGTCACCCTAAACCAGAGGCACATTTTATCTTCAGATTTGACTCTAATGCCCTCAGGTCGGCGTTATCTCATGCCTCTGACTAAAACAAATCACTATTCAAAGTACTTTATTCCATCTACAATCAGACTACTGAATTCTGTTTTTAAATAATTTGAATTACTTATCTTTGAATTTTAATTGGTTTTCTACTTCTTAAATGGTTTTATTGTTTCTAATTGCCTTAGTGCTCATATTTGGTCAGGGTTTTGTAGACTTGCACCTGCACAGCTCTGGCTCTGCTAGTAAGATTTATTTATTTATTTATTTGAACAGGGACAATGCACATTAATGAACATTTCTGTAAATGTGCCAGTGTTAGCTACAAGCTAATTTTCAACTGTAGTCCCTGGGCAAGACGTAAGGATGCCAACAAACCATACAACACATACAACATGATACAACATGAAAATTACATTAGCTTTACAATAGTAGAAAAGTTTATAAAAACTTTAAAATCATGCAAGCTCAACCGCACAAGTTACAGCAACAGAATCAGAATACGGAAACACACTCAGGGCACCACACAATCACCTCTGACCACAGACCTTGTAGCTGAGACCGTAGATCTCAGTCTGATGAACTCTTTTAAAGGGGGAGGCGATAAACCACGGAGTATTTTATATACTGAACATGCAAATTTGAAGTTTTTATCATTTTCAAGGTTCAAGAGATTACATGTCGCTAGAATATGACAATGATGATATGAGATGGGTTTTCTTCCCAAAATTTTTAATGCTGTTTTTGACTCGATTTTTTAAAAAGTGGTGTCACTAGTGAGAGACCAATTTGTAAAACAATAATCTATGTGTGAGAGCACCAGGGCATCAGGGTGATCTGCGTGAACTGTCATGGCGTGTACTTCAATATTTGTCGAACTGTTTTTGTGTTGTTTTGTCTCTGCAGAGAATTGCCCTTTGGGGAACCAATAAAGTTTTCTGAAATTCTGAGTTCTGTCCTGTCTACTGTGGGACAAAGAACCAAAGCAGGCAGGGCATTTGGAAAGCGTCCCGCCGGCACAGCTGCAGGGGCCGTGTGCATCTGAGGAGCCTCAAAAATCCCAGCTGCTCACCTTTTTAGGACCACACACAAAAATTCTCAACAGGTTCACAAATGCAGGAGCGGTAAAACTGAGGGCCATCCTGCAAAACTCAGAAAATATCTGGAAAATCAGATATTCAAGCGTTTTTATTCTAGATCTGGTTGTTATGCTACAGGACATTTCCAGTGTTAAAGGACAGACATCAACTGTGAACATTTCTAGTTTGTTCCATTAAAGTTCACACTGAACACTGTGAAAGGTACCAACTAAAACATGACTCACTTTGTCAAGTTCTCACATTTATTTTGACTTTGCGTCCTGTACACAGTTTTTTTTTTTTTTCAGTTACAGTTTCACAGACTCAAGGTTATTTTTTATCAATTACTTCACTACTTTTTAAAACTTCCTTAACACTTCATGCAGTTGACACGACATTTAGGTTGAAACATGATGAGCATTTAAAGCAACGATTCTCAAACTTTTTAAGAGTATCACCTAAAAAAATGTTTTTAGCTTTCCAAGGACCAGCTTTAATGAACTAAAATAAAAATAAAAAATAAAAAAAATGGATGAACACAGGTCTAAACCAAGGGACAAAATTAACACAAAAAAATAAAAGTAAGTAAAAAGTTCATAGGGACTAAACCAAGTCTAAAGCAGAATGTAACCAGGTGTAAATTAGAGCTAAACCAGGTCTAAACCCGGTCTAAACTAGAGCTAAACCAGGTCTAAACCAGGTCCTAAACCAGGCCTAAACTAGAGCTAAACCAGGTCTAAACCAGGTCTAAACTAGAGCTAAACCAGTCCTAAACCAGGCCTAAACTAGAGCTAAACCAGGTCTAAACCAGGTCTAAACCAAGCCTAAACTAGAGTTAAACCAGGCCTAAACTAGAGCTAAACCAGGTCTAAACTAGAGCTAAACCAGTCCTAAACCAGGTCTAAACCAGGCCTAAACTAGAGCTAAACCAGGTCTAAACCAGGTCTAAATCAGGCCTAAACTAGAGCTAAACCAGGCCTAAACCAGGTCTAAACCAAGCCTAAACTAGAGTTAAACCAGGCCTAAACTAGAGCTAAACCAGGCCTAAACCAGGTCTAAACCAGGTCTAAACTAGAGCTAAACCAGGCCTAAACCAGGTCTAAACCAGGTCTAAACCAGGCCTAAACCAGGCCTAAACTAGAGCTAAACCAGGTCTAAACCAGGTCTAAACCAGGCCTAAACTAGAGCTAAACCAGGCCTAAACTAGGTCTAAACCAGGGCTAAACTAGAGCTAAACCAGGCCTAAACCAGGTCTAAACCAGGCCTAAACTAGAGCTAAACCAGGCCTAAACTAGAGCTAAACCAGGCCTAAACCAGGTCCAAACCAGGTCTAAACTAGAGCTAAACCAGGCCTAAACCAGGTCCAAACCAGGTCTAAACCAGGTCCAAACCAGGCCTAAACTAGAGCTAAACCAATTCTAAACCAGAGCTAAACCAGGCCTAAACCAGGTCTAAACTAGAGCTAAACCAGTCCTAAACTAGAGCTAAACCAGTCCTAAACCAGGTCTAAACCAGGTCTATACTAGAGCTAAACCAGTCCTAAACTAGAGCTAAACCAGGCCTAAACCAGGTCTAAACCAGGTCTAAACCAGAGCTAAACCAGGCCTAAACCAGGTCTAAACCAGGTCTAAACCAGGCCTAAACCAGGTCTAAACTAGAACTAAACCAGGCCTAAACCAGGTCTAAACCAGGTCTAAACCAGAGCTAAACCAGGCCTAAACCAGGTCTAAACCAGGCCTAAACTAGAGCTAAACCAGGTCTAAACCAGGACCAAGTTGTGACCTACACTTCAAACTTTAGCCCCGACCTAAACAGGAATAAAATTGCACAATAGCAGGAATGGGAAACTGCGTACCTGAGTACCACCGGTGGTACCTGTACCACTTTGAGGTCCTGACCCACCAGATGAGAACCACTAGTCTGGACGTAGCTGGGTCCAGGATTTAGTCTGGTTTCAGTCCTGATAGTCCTATGTTATACCATTATAGTCCTCATATTAACATTACAGGACATTACACACTTTGCTGACTTTGCAGACGAGACACAGACAAAACACAGACAAAACACAGACGAGACACAGACGAGACACAGCGAAGACACAGACGAGACACAGACGAGACACAGACAAAACACAGACGAGACACAGACAAAACACAGACGAGACACAGACAAAACACAGACAAAACACAGACGAGACACAGACGAGACACAGACAAAACACAGACGAGACACAGACAAAACACAGACGAGACACAGACAAAACACAGACAAAACACAGACGAGACACAAAACACAGACAAAACACAGACAAAACACAGACGAGACACAGACAAAACACAGACGAGACACAGACAAAACACAGACGAGACACAGACGAGACACAGACAAAACACAGACGAGACACAGACGAGACACAGACGAGACACAGACAAAACACAGACGAGACACAGACAAAACACAGACAAAACACAGACAAAACACAGACGAGACACAGACAAAACACAGACGAGACACAGACAAAACACAGACGAGACACAGACAAAACACAGACAAAACACAGACGAGACACAAAACACAGACAAAACACAGACAAAACACAGACGAGACACAGACGAGACACAGACAAAACACAGACGAGACACAGACAAAACACAGACGAGACACAGACGAGACACAGACGAGACACAGACAAAACACAGACGAGACACAGACGAGACACAGACGAGACACAGACAAAACACAGACGAGACACAGACAAAACACAGACAAAACACAGACAAAACACAGACGAGACACAGACGAGACACAGACAAAACACAGACAAAACACAGACGAGACACAGACAAAACACAGACGAGACACAGACAAAACACAGACAAAACACAGACGAGACACAAAACACAGACAAAACACAGACGAGACACAGACGAGACACAGACAAAACACAGACGAGACACAGACAAAACACAGACAAAACACAGACAAAACACAGACAAAACACAGACGAGACACAGACAAAACACAGACGAGACACAGACAAAACACAGACGAGACACAGACGAGACACAGACGAGACACAGACAAAACACAGACAAAACACAGACGAGACACAGACAAAACACAGACGAGACACAGACAAAACACAGACGAGACACAGACGAGACACAGACGAGACACAGACGAGACACAGAGCAGGCACAGATGAAATACGGTGATGGTAAAACTCCAGTTTAAAGTTCTTTTCCCTTAAATCTGGATTATTCAGATTACACACAAGACTTTCCCTAAACCTTAAAGATTGAATCTGTCGTCTCGTGTTTTTACTCAGATTATTTAGAGATTTACAGCCGACTTTAGCAGAGTGTGACTGTTATCTCTGTGGACACTCAAATCTTACACACTGTCTCCCTTAGGCCCGGGAAACACTGAAAAGTATTGAATTTGCTGGTGTTAAAAACAAAGCCTTATATAGATCTCACTTTTTCAATTTATAACATACAACAATCAGACTCCTCTCAGCCTCAGACATCGACAGAACAGAAAAGTCTAAGTTAGGGCTGAGATCTTGCAAAATCCAAATGTCACAAGATTCTCATGAAGGTAAAACTCGTTCTCAGGATCAGGTTCTGTTCACAAAAGTGAAGCAGAAGTGGCTCAGAGTTTGTGGCAACACGGTGGGCAGTAAATACTGTATGTTCTGCTTTTGTTGTTTGTTTCTGTTTGTGCATCTCTCTGCATTTTTATGCTGTATATTGTTTTATTATTATTGATATGTGTATGACTCTGTCTTGTTTTTAAATTGCCTTTTGTGAACTCCAGTGGGTTGTTGTAAATACATTTTAACTGATTGATTGTACAGCACAGGGGTCATCGATTAAAATTCACTCAGGTCCAATTTGTGAAAATTTCCTTGAGTGAAGGTCCAGAACATCACAGTGTTATTTTGTGCCTTGCAGTTACATCAACATCTGTGTAAATACAGAATCATGGCAATAACATTTTCCTAACATTTACATCAGTTTTAAAACAAACTTCGGAGTATGAAGTAATAAAATAAAAGGGCAGACATATTTTTTTCTTATATTAACCTGTTCAGCTCTGAGGCCTCTATATCTACATTTATTAAGGTTTTACTTAGCATTTCCTAGGTGTACATAGCTAACCTTGGTAGCAAATTAATTGGTGGACTTTGGGGATTACTGTGGAAGAGAAATAATATTAATAAATTATATTGTTTGACCATAAATTGAGGTTGAAATGGATTATTCTAATTTCCACCTGAAAAAAAAACACATATTTGCCTCCAAAAAAGCCTTTTTCCTTCCTGTAGTGAAGCAAATAACAACATAAATTGAAAATGTCACATATCTTGGTCTACTGCAGCAAAATTTGTGCCAAATAAACAAAGTAATGGAAAGATATACATGTTTTATTTTTAAAAAATCCAGGCGGAATCCAACTGTTGAATAGAAATTGAAGTAGATAGTTTTGTTGCCATGAATTGTCCGAACACGAGGATGTCAAACATGTGTGTGTCAGCCGCTGTATCTCCCCGCTATGGTCCCAACAAGCGGACGCAAGGGGGCGGAGCCCCGTCGGGCTCTGTTCAGGTTTAAGAGGTTAAATAAATAGAGTTATAAAATAAAAATCCTTTAATAATGGTCCCTGACTCAGAGACAGGAGACAGAGGTTTGTCTCTGTCTCACTCACAGTCACTGAGCTGTGTTTCTGAATCCTCAGATCTGATTGGCTGAGAGCGTCACATGCGAAGATTCGCTGTCAGTTTAACGCAGGAGAAGTTTCACCCATTACTCCTCACAACACGTTGCCTCCCAGTTCTCCTGTAAAACTGAGGCAGTCCTCTCCTCTGTGGGACAGAGGGGAGGGGTGAGCTATGGGACAGAACCGGGTTCAGCGTGGGTCGTCTCCAGCTCCGTAAAGAGAAAACTTCAATCTGATGTAAATAAAGCAGTCCTGTCCCTCCACACACAGTTTTGTTGGACAGTAACAGCCCTGATGTAAACCCTGCTGTGTTCACGTTAAAGCTTTAAAGGAGAACGTGCCAGGACACGCTGCGTCGCTGGGCTCCCGGTGAGTGCGAGGCTGAACAGGTTTGTGTCTGTGGTGCATGGGCTTGGATCTGGATGGGACAGCATCTAGGGCCGGATTCGGATCGCGGTCCGCCTATTAGTGACCCATGGTATAGCATGGTATAGCATATATAATCATTAATATAGTCATTACACGCTGATTTTAAAAATGCACCTAAATAGTTTTGCATTTTTATGATTTTCATGTGAATAAAGTAAATTTTTTAATTTGTGTAAAATATACATTTCACTGTAAAGATCTCGTCTCATGTCTTGTCTCGTGGAATTTGTGTTTCAGCGCACCATTAGAGGAAGTTTACCTCAGTTAGAGACGTTCTGTATGAAACACATCTGAGGCTGGGACAGATTTATTACATTTATCAATGCTTAAATCTATTCTGCTAAATTAACTTTCTTGAGCCTTTAACCATGTTATAATGTGGTCTCCTCCTCAAAAACAGACCTGCAGTAGTATTCTGTATGCTGAGACGCTGCCCTTCTCCAGAGCTGTAAACGCTCGGTCTCACAGCTCTACATAGTCACATGAAACCAGGAAGTGCTCCTGCGCGTTTCTAAACCGGACTCAGTTCTGATCATTTCAGCCTTAAACTATTTCAAAAAGGCTAAAAAATGCAGAATATGGCAGCTTTAAACTACTGTAAACTCAACCTCCCCATGACCAACTTTGGGGTCCTCGCCCACCAGTTTAGAATCCCTGCTTTGGACGTAGCTCAGCCCAGGATTTAGTCTGCTTTAAATCCTTTCAGTCCTGCTTGTATCCGTCTCTCACGGTTCACATGAACGTTACATAACTTCACATATTTTCTTGAGTATTGCACAATTCTCAGGTCTCTGTCTGAACTCTGTCAAACTGACCCCAGATCTGTAAAAAACCTCTCACTCCTCACTTTTCCCGGGATTGTTTCTCTGCGTTTTCTCCTCGTTTGTCTTTTGGCCGTAGCCGCTGCATATTTGTGCGCGGCGTCGAGGGAGCTGACCTTCTGTTCCACTCTGGACTGAGAACAGAGCAGAACGGGACAGGACGTCACGGCCAAATATGGGCGACATTCCTCACCGAGAAGAGCCCCTTTAACCTTTATATCCCAGTTTTAAAAAGTTACTTTGCTCCTCTTCAGAGATAAAAGTGTCCTTGTCACAAAACATCATAAAAAAGTCAAGTTTTTAGAAAGTTCATTCAGCTCCTGCCCAAACTTGAAAAAAGGCTGCACACAAAAGGAAGCTGGAACAACTCACTCCTTTTAATTTCTTTTTTAAATTATTTTCTTTTGTTTTTGGATGTTTCAGTTCATTGTTTCATTGACAGTTTTTAGCAGGAAGACTTGTATAGACATAAACATTGTAGATTTGTTAAATGAAGTAAGCTGATAACCTACAAAGACCACAATTAACTCTTAATATAAACCCATTGAATTGTACATTAACTTATTTAAATTCATACTTTTAACTTATATTTTACAAAATTTTATGTTTTTAATCAATGGTTTACATAATACAGTGGTTCCCAAAGTGGGGTCCGTGGCCCCCTGGAGGTCAGCGAAGGTACTGCGGGGATGGGGGGCCCCGAGAGGCTGTCTATATTAAAAACATAAAAAGAAATTGAGCGTGAAATGCACTGTAAAAAACAATGCTGCAAAAACTCAAGGCAACAGGATCCCTCAAGAGTTTTGGTGATCAACTCAAAATCTTAAGTTTTCAACTAAAACAACTAATATTTTTTTACTCACCAAATTTAACGTTCACACATCTAAAAACTTGAAATTTTAAGTTTTACTCACTATTTTTATTTTTTCCAGCTCATCTTACAGCAACTGACTCCACTGTTCAGAAAAAGTATTATTGATAATAATAAAAACTAAATATACTACATTTAACAAAAGAATAACTTTTTCTGAACTCTGTAAGTTGGCTGTAAGATGAGTAAAAAAATAATGATAGAGAGAAAAACTTAAAAATTAGAAAAGTTTTTAGACGTATGAACAACAAATTAAGTGAAAGTGTGGAAAACTTGAGATTTTGAGTTGGCCCCAAAAATCTTGAGGCATCCTTTGCCTTGAGTTGTTGAGTTTTTGCAGCATTTTAATTTATTTTTTACAGTGTATTTGTTTAAAAATATAACTTTAAAACACTTTTAGCCAATAGTCAGTGTCTTTTGTAATGTTTTATAGAAATATATGGAGAGAAACATGAAAATAAACTTTGTGATGGAGGGAAGTTGTATTGTTGGGGTCTGTGTGGGATTTTGGTAAATTTAAGAGGACCGTGACGCTCCTGACTTTGGGAATGACTGACATAATAAAATTAGGTTTTACCCAAATAGTTGAACAAATTAATGTTTTTAAACTAAATTATTAAATCAGCTTAAGCCAATTATTTTAACGTAAAACTATAAATACAAATGTCAGTGTACATTTTAGTTTTCCTGTTGTGTCTTTTGTTAAAGCCAAGCTGAACCTGTTTGTTCTGAGCAGTGAGCTGCAGGAGAAGTGAAAGGAGCGTTTGATTTTTCTCAGGCTGCAGCCAAACTGGGTGGGCAGCAGGAACACTTCCCCAAACACAACACTGCTCTGGTTTTACGTGACAGTGCACATTATATATATATATATATTTTTGCATAAATCTCTTAATCAACTTCTGCCCTGATTACAAATACCAAATATCTAATTTTTTCTGAATTTGAACCTCCACGTAAAAAACTGTTCCACCACAAAGCCCCGCCCACTCCAGGAAGCACTGACCAATCAACAACAAGTCCTTTACATCCAGTCTGCTCTCAGTCATTTATCAAAAAAAAAACAAAAAAAAAAAACAGTGCACAGCTCTGTTTCCACTAGGAGCGCAACGATACAGTAACTGTATCGAAGTATCCATTTTTTTCCCCTATGATACATCTACATCGATACACATGACCTTGTATGGCTTTTTGGAGATAAATTTTGTGTTTTTAATTAAATAAAATGTTTAACTTTTTTAATGTTAAACTTTTCTCCACTCTCTGTCTGCTGGACATAATCAGCCCCGGCCGCGGTGCTACATTTGAGAGAAAACTTTGATGATTTTGGGGGAAAAGTTGCTGTATCAATTATCGATACGAAGGTGTTGAATCGTATTGAATCGTATCGTTCCAAATGAGCAAATATCGTTCTTGAATCGTATCGAAACACTTCTAATCGATACATATTGTATCGTTGCAAAAACGTATCATTACGCCCCTGGTTTCCACTGATTCCTCACAGACATTTTTACTTTGGGAGGAAAATGGTGTCTGACAAAAAGTTTAAGGAAGTTCAGAAGGACGCAACACTCTGCCCTCTGCTGGTCTGCTGTTTCTTTATGGCACCAGTAGAGTTCTTATTAAAAACGTTTTCTTTTAGTCCCATAATGTTTTTAAAGGCTGTAAAACCTGCTGCTGTTCTAGAGGAGACCAAGACTGGGTTAAAAATATGAATAAAAGCAGAATAAAGTGCTTCAGCTACATTTAAGGCTGTGTATCCAGCTCATGTTGAAAATACAAATACAATATGATTTAATGTGAGCGCAAGTAAAATTTCTGAGAAACACAACCTTTCCAAAAACCCATCTGTTACCTTTAACAGTGGTCTGGTCCTAAACCCTGGTCCTGCTTGGTCTTGGTCAAGTCTGTGGTTCAGGAAAAGCCCCGGGCCCAAAGCCAGCGGGACCCTCCCTGAGTCTGGGGCCTTCTCCCCCAAAACGACCCTCATTTTACAGCCTCGTCCTGCAGCTGCTGCTCGCCTTAACAACATCCTGCTGTGCTAACTCTCTCTTCAAAGTTTTCAGTCGCCCGGAGCTAACGGGACGTCCCAGAAAATACTCACGTTACACCAGTAAACCTCCGGGACTTCAGGACATTCTGAAACATTTGATAAGTGAACAGTTCGGCCTCCAGTCACTAGGGGGCACCCTCCTTCCACAAGCTATGATTCAACGATTTGTCATTCTACGCTGAAAATAACCAATTATCACCAATTTTTACTAAAAACTAACAAACAAACAAAAAAATACACTTGTGTTTTGTGTTACTCATCTTCTTTAAATCTGATTATTATTGGATTACCCCTCCCACAGCCCTAAGACAGTTTTTGATGTTTTGCAGCTTTATTTTTTGTGGATAACTTTTGCTGTGTTGATTCAAATGGCATAGATTTTGCCTCAGGTGTGGATTTTTGGATGAATTTTCAAATTTCAGGATTTTTTTTTTAAATCCTCTTAAAAAAGTGTCTAAAAAATAGTCACATTTTTACCCCTAAGACATTTTTTGTGCCACTGACTCCCATTAAAACGACATTTTTATTATACACCGTCACTGTAATACAGTGGCGTAACTTGCTAATGAGGGGCCCCAGTGCAAGTTTTAGGATTGGGCCCTAAGATCATAGCTGTCAGCTGTTTTTTTTGGTTTGTTTGTTTGTTTGTTTGTTTGTTGTTGTTTTGTTTTTTTGCAGTTTTTTTGTGTGTGCAGTGTTTTTGTTTAGTTTTTTTTTTTTTTTTTGCATAAACAGGTGCTACAGGGGGAATAGTTTTACTCAAAGAAAATTCTTACAATTTTACAGCTTTTTTTAAACATTTTTGTTTTAAATAATCTTTAATTTTATAATATATATATATTTTTTAGACATGGTATATACAGACTATAAACATGTATATATTCTGTTCTTACAATTTGTAATAAGTTCATGAATTCTATTTAAATTTATGGTAAAAACTTTATTCTATAACAGAGTCATGTGTTGCTCTTTTTTATTATGAATGTTTCAAAAACAGATGTGACAGGAAATATAACCTACAAGAGCTCTCATGGGCCCCTAAACCTACGCCCCTGCTGCAATATAATTTCACATTTTTATCAAGTATTTCATGGATTCATGATAACGAGGGATTGGATTTTTTATTGTTTTTCACTAGGTGGCGCCATTTCCCCCATATATGGCAGACAGAGGTATAAATGTGGAGATGGCCACATTAGTGTTTGTATAAATGATCAAGCCTACAAGGCAAATAAAAAACATTTTTTGAACTAAAATGATTTGGGTGTGTTTTTGTCATAAATTGGTGTGAAAGTGTTTGTTGAGAAATGAGTTTGTTTGTGTTTGCGTGAGCACAAATCCAAAATGTAGTTCTTACAGAGATGTGCACATCAGGGCAAAGTAGAAAAAGGTCCCAGACTGAGCAGAGGCAGAGGTTTGTGCTGGATGTGTCTGCACCACACAAACTGGAATTTAAGGCTTACATTTCATAAACAGAATAAATTTTTGCTGTGTATGATGAGGACTGAAGTTAATCATTGTAAACATGGGGAAAAAAAGGAATTCTTGACTAATGGCAGTCTTTATCGGTGTATTTTTTTATTTATTTTTTTGTGCTTAGGGCGAAAGGTGAGACTAAAACATTAGGGCTGTAGGAGGGTTAATCTAAAAAACAAAACAAAAAAAATCCACAGATTAATCACATATTAAAAAAATAATTGCTAGTTGCAGAGAAAAAGTGACGTTTTATTCTAAAGAAAAAGTTGTAGCTGTGTTTTAGAAAATGTACTTTAAAGGTGTATTTCCTATTAAAATGAACTTTCCACTGCTGCCTTATGGCTTTTTATAATCTCCAGCTACAAACATTAGTGCTTTATTAACAGGCTTTAATAACAGCTCCACATTATTACAGTAAATCTCATGAGTGAGTGTGTGAACCAGAGCAGATCCAGTTATGTAACAGGTCCTGGTCCTCGGTCCTGACCCGAGTCCACACAACAACAAAAAACTACCACCCACAAAAACTCTGCACAAACTGTTCTGTCACTAAATACTGTTTACTATCCACAACAGATCGATTTAATATGGAAGCCCATTTCCGCCACTTAAAAAAAAATAAAAGCCTCGTAAGAAGTCATAATTATGAGCTCATATTTATGACTTTAAAACTCATTATTATGACTTAATCTCATATTTATGACTTTAAAACTCATTATTATGACTTAATCTCATATTTATGACTTTAAAACTCATAATTATGACTTTAAAACTCATAATTATGACTTTTAATCTCGTATTTTTTACTTTAAATCTCATAATTATGACTTTTAATCTCGTATTTATGACTTTAAAACTCATAATTATGACTTAATCTCGTATTTATGACTTTTAATCTCATGATTATGACTTTTAATCTCAAAATTATGACTTTAAAACTCATAATTATGACTTTTAATCTCATAATTATGACTTTAAAACTCATAATTATGACTTTAAATCTCATAATTATGACTTTTAATCTCGTATTTATTATGACTTTAAAACTCATAATTATGACTTAATCTCGTATTTATGACTTTTAATCTCATGATTATGACTTTTAATCTCAAAATTATGACTTTAAAACTCATAATTATGACTTTTAATCTCGTATTTATTACTTTAAAACTCATAATTATGACTTAATCTCGTATTTATGACTTTTAATCTCATAATTATGACTTTTAATCTCGTATTTATGTTTTTTAATCTCATAATTATGACTTAATCTCGTATTTATAACTTTTAATTTCATATTTATGACTTTTAATCTCGTATTTATGACTTTAAAACTCATAATTATGACTTAATCTCGTATTTATGACTTTTAATCTCGTAATTATGACTTTTAATCTCGTATTTATGACTTTAAAACTCATAATTATGACTTTTAATCATGTATTTACCACTTTAAAACTCATAATTATGACTTTTAATCTCATAATTATTCCTGTGGGGCTTTTATTTATTTTTTTAAGTGGCGGAAATGGGCTTCCATTTAAGCCGTGTTTAGAGTTGATTTAAACCAGCCAAGTGCCAAAAAGTCCAACTAAAAACTTTCAAAGCCAAAGTCGTCCACAATTTGCGCAAGAAAAGTTAGGTTTATTCAGCAGAAATACGCGCAAGAACACGCTTTTTAACTCATCACCAAAATCCGTATGAGCAGAAAACGCGCACAAAAACGTGAGCTCCTGAAACTCTCTCTCTCTCTTTGGTCTAACTCGGATCATTCAGACTGTGTGGTCCTAAAACCTGTTCTCCAGCCCTCACCTGTGACTCGAGTCCGGGTCCACGGCGCTCGCGGAGCCGCGGAGTGCGTCCCCAGCCTCGGACATCCCGGGTCAGTGCGCGCGTGCTTCTGGGTCTGAGCCTGAGCGGAGGAGACTTCTCTGAGCACGCACGCAGCGGGACAGGAGGGCTACTGCGCATGCCCAGTACACACAAAAGCACGCACACACGCACTCCTCTGCTCTGTTTCCTTCAGAGGAGTCCGCAGTGAATCCTCTGCGCCCTCCTCTCGCGCACAGACCTCATCATCTTTAATAATGATACACCAATAATCTATAACATTAACATTAGATATATAGTTATAAACTATGCTACAAGGAATCATTTTGGGAGCAAGACTCATTTTTACGACTGTAAAAAAGTGAAATGTTCCTTGTTGGTGTCGCCTTTCATGAGTTCCAATGTTAGAGGTTTCCCTATGGAAAATGCAAATGTGTTGTTGTTTGTCTGGCGCCCTCTGGTGGTTAAATTCAGCTTGTGGTGCACAAAAGGAGTCTTGACTCACTGCAAACATGAAACCTAAATCTGGTTTTCAAAAAAGAAAAGCGCGAAGAGAAAGGGAGACACATAAATAATATTAATTTATTAAAAATAAATAAAATAATAATTATAAATATTATTAAATAATAATAGTAAACCAAATAAAAAATAATAGTGAAAATAAATCAGTCTTAGGAGTTTTACGAGTGTTGTGAGGGGCCCACCTCCTTGTTTGTGTGACCGGGGCCCAAAATTTGGTGCTACGCCCCTGGTCTACGGTAAAAATGGTTTTATTGTAACTTCTTAATGGTGTGGCTGATTTTTATATGAAGCCTATTTTGTGTAATGGGTCAAACGGTTTAAATGAAGACGGTTCTACTGAGATGTGCTGAAGGAGTCTGAGTGGGCAGTGTTTTAACTGCTTTTTATATAAAACAATTAAAGGTGTATTTTATGTGTTTGGTAATTTTGTATTTGTGTTTTTTACAGTTTGTCACTGCTTCCTGCTGTCCTTTAGTTATAATTTGATTTTGTTTTAGTTCATGCGCCCGCTGCTCACTGTAAGGGCAGGCTAACGATCCTTAGCTTTTTGTTTGTACGTCCTGTCTTTTATTTTGGGTCACTTCCTGGTCAAAAACCTGTCAGAACACTGTTAAACCTGATTATGTTTGGAGTGAATGGATACAGCGTAACGGGAACACCCCACATTATTATTATTGTTAAAATAATATTGTTAACTTTATTCCTGTGTTTATGTTTTCTATGTGGCAACCCAGTAACATTTGTTGGTTTGTTTGTTTGTTGCATAAATCTTAATCAACTTCTGGCTGATCATAAATACCAAATATTTCATTATTTTCGGAATTTGAACCCTTTTTGCCAGAGTATCTAATAGTGTCTCAATTTTTTTTCAATATTCTCAATGCAAAGTGGATTTTTCTAGAGCAGCCTTTCCCAAAGTCAAGAATGTCATGGCCACCTAAAATTTCTGAAAATCCCACGCAGACCCCAACAATGGAACTTCTCTCTATTCCAAAGAACATGTCACAGTTTTCTGTTGGCTAAAATTAATTTTTAAGTCATTTTTAAAACAAATAAATTACTAATAAAGCGAGTAAATCATTTCAAACTCAATTTATTTTTATGCATTTAATATAGGCAGCCTCTGGGGGCCTCCCTGCAGTACCTTTACTGACCCCCAGGGGGCCCCAGACCCCACTTTGGGAACCACTGCTCTGGAGGGAGCCTTGGGAATGTCACAGATTACTAACAACATTGATTTAGATGGATTTTTCTTTGTAGTAACAAAAAGTGTCCTCTTCACAAAACACCATAGTACACATTATAATAGCCT
>CM036249.1:3558664-3863664 GCA_020698575.1 Bostrychus sinensis
GTAGTAGAAGTAGCAATAGTTTTAGCAGTAGCGTCAGTAGTGTCGATGGTAATAGTAGTAGCTGTAGTAGTAATACTATCAAGAGTAGAAGTAGTATTAATGATAATAGTAGCAGCAGCAGTAGTAGTAGTATTTGTAGTAGTAGCAGTTGTAATAGTTGTACAAGCAGGAGAAGTATTAGTAGTAGTGGGCGCAGTAGTAATTGCAGAAGTAGTAGGTAGTAACAGTAGCATTAAAAGTAGTATTACTATGAGAAGTACTAGTAATAGTGGCAGCTTTAGTAGTAGTAGCAGCAGTAGTAATTGCAGTAGCAGTACTAGCAGTAGAAGCTGTAGTAAAAGTATCTCAGCAGGAGAAGTATAGTAATACTGTCAGTGGCATAACTGCAGCAGCAGTAGTAGCAGTAGTAGCAGTAGCAGTACTGGTAATAGTTGTACAAGCAGGGAGAAAATACTAATAGTAGCAGTGGTAGTAGTAATAGTAGTAATAGTAGTACTGCGACCACTGCTTATCACTAGTAACAGGAAAAGAAAGTACCAGTAAAAGTGGCAGCACAAGTAGTTTATTATTATTATGTTTAACTTTTACTGAAGTAGTAATTCTGTTCATTACTTTTACTTCTTCTTGAGTCATATTTTAAAATAACTGTACTTTTACTTGAGTAGAGTTGAAGTACTCCTTTTACCACAACACAACACTAAACCATTTCAATAATTCTTTCAATTCTAATAACACTAATACTAACAAAAATACCATGAAAGTACTCACTCAGTTTGCGTTTCTTCATGCCCGAGCCGTGCTGTACTTCATAAAACCCGGTGAGTGCAGAGTTCTGTTGGCGTTACTTCATGTGTACTTGGATAACTGCAGTACTGTGTACTGTTTCCTGTCAGTCACACGGGAAACTACTTTGTCATCGTTTCTCACTGACGCAACAACTGTCCACACCTCGCTCTGAAAACAGTGAGTCTTCAGTAAGTAAACAGATACTTTTACTAAGTACAACTACTTTCTGAGTACTTTCAAGCAAGATTTTATTTTAGTTTTAAATGTGCTAAGTTTGAAAGTTTCTAAATCAGTATTTTTTTTTTTAATTCAACCCTGGTTTGGGCACAGTAGTAGTAGTAGTACTAGTAACAGTAGTAGTAGTATTAGTAGTACAACCCGAATTCTGTAAATGTTGTAATGTAAAATTTGAATAAAATGAGAACTAAAAACCTTTAAAATCACCTGAGCCAATATTTTATTCACAATAAAACACAGAAAACATAACAAATGTTTACACTAAGAAATGTTTTTATTTATCACAAACAATAACAACACTAAACTAAACAGACCCAGGACACTCCTGTCCTTAGACCCTCCTTCTCTGTAAGGAAAAACTCCTAAAAAAAACCCAGAGCATAGGTCAATACCCGAGTTATTTTTTTACACGTGCATGTTTGGCTTGTACCATAACTGAGAGAAGTGAATATTCAACAGAGAAACAGAGAATTTACAGTCAGTTTAAAGGAGATTCTGGTTTGGGACATGAGTTTCCAGTCAGTTTAAAGGAGATTCTGGTTTGGGACATGAGTTTACAGTCAGTTTAAAGGAGATTCTGGTTTGGGACATGAGTTTACAGTCAGTTTAAAGGAGATTCTGGTTTGGGACATGAGTTTACAGTCAGTTTAAGGAGATTCTGGTTTGGGACATGAGTTTCCAGTCAGTTTAAAGGAGATTCTAGTTTGGGACATGAGTTTCCAGTCAGTTTAAAGGAGATTCTGGTTTGGGACATGAGTTTCCAGTCAGTTTAAAGGAGATTCTGGTTTGGGACATGAGTTTCCAGTCAGTTTAAAGGAGATTCTGGTTTGGGACATGAGTTTCCAGTCAGTTTAAAGGAGATTCTGGTTTGGGACATGAGTTTCCAGTCAGTTTAAAGGAGATTCTGGTTTGGGACATGAGTTTCCAGTCAGTTTAAAGGAGATTCTGGTTTGGGACATGAGTTTCCAGTCAGTTTAAAGGAGATTCTGGTTTGGGACATGAGTTTCCAGTCAGTTTAAGGAGATTCTGGTTTGGGACATGAGTTTCCAGTCAGTTTAAAGGAGATTCTGGTTTGGGACATGAGTTTCCAGTCAGTTTAAAGGAGATTCTGGTTTGGGACATGAGTTTCCAGTCAGTTTAAAGGAGATTCTGGTTTGTGACATGAGTTTCCAGTCAGTTTAAAGGAGATTCTAGTATGGGACATGAGTTTCCAGTCAGTTTAAAGGAGATTCTAGTTTGGGACATGAGTTTCCAGTCAGTTTAAAGGAGATTCTGGTTTGGGACATGAGTTTCCAGTCAGTTTAAAGGAGATTCTGGTTTGGGACATGAGTTTACAGTCAGTTTAAAGGAGATTCTAGTTTGGGACATGAGTTTCCAGTCAGTTTAAAGGAGATTCTGGTTTGGGACATGAGTTTACAGTCAGTTTAAAGGAGATTCTAGTTTGGGACATGAGTTTCCAGTCAGTTTAAAGGAGATTCTGGTTTGGGACATGAGTTTACAGTCAGTTTAAAGGAGATTCTGGTTTGTGACATGAGTTTCCAGTCAGTTTAAAGGAGATTCTAGTATGGGACATGAGTTTCCAGTCAGTTTAAAGGAGATTCTAGTATGGGACATGAGTTTCCAGTCAGTTTAAAGGAGATTCTAGTATGGGACATGAGTTTCCAGTCAGTTTAAGGAGATTCTGGTTTTGGGACATGATTAAGACATTTCCTGTTTCAGTTCTGCTTTTCTGGGTGTGTCCTCTCTCAACTGTCACCATCATGTAACCCTCAGACTTCCCCTGTGAGAGATAACATTATTATTATTATTCATTCATTCATTCATCTTCTTCCACTTATTCCCTTTAGAGGTTATGGGAGCTGGAGCCTGTCCCAGTAACTATGGGCCTTAGGCGGGGTACACTCTGGGCAGTGACCAGTCAGTCCCAGACCTGACACTGGAGAGACAACCATTCACTCTCACATTTATTCATTGATTAGGGGCAATTTAGATTCTCCAGTTCACCTGTACATGAATGTGTTTGGGAAGTTGGAGTACCCACAGTAACACAGGGAGGACACGGAGACCGGAGTGCCCGAGGATGAACCCATGACCTTCTTTGAGCACTAACCGCTCTGCCCCTGTTACCCCAATAACAATAAAAATAACAACAACAGCAATAACAACCACAGTAATAATGTTTTACAGTGGGAAATATATAAACAGACACAAAAAGAATACAAAGATACAACCAAACAATAAAAGAAAGCAGGTAGAAGAACATTATGTTAAAAACCTTAACATAATCAAATGGATAGTAAAGACAAGCAAGAGGTGTGGCCTGTTCTTTGGGTTACTCCATTAACAAGAGTCATGAAAGCAGCCATTTTCCAGACTTCCATCTTCCCAGACAATTCCTCAAACTCCTCCTGGGACACAACAGCCCCTGGGACAGAACTTAAATTACAATACTACAGTATTGTACTTTATATACAGTATGTATTTACTTTAAACCAATATGTCTGAAAGTACAAACACAGTTACAGTACAAATATATCAAAATCTTCATCTCTTTAATAAAGGATTTACCTCCACTGTTGGATCAGTCGGCCCCCCAGTGGCCACAGAGTGAAGCTGCAACACTGCCTTTTATTTTGAAGGACTCCACAGGAAGGGGTTTCTGTTTTTACTTGGTGTTACAGGTGTATTTTTTTATTTACGTTTTCAAGCTGGGACACACAAACCCAACCCCCGACCACAGTCACAAGACTCAGGGCGACCTGTCACCTCACGTCTCTCCTGGTCAGAACAAAGTGTCACAGACCGACTGGGGCGACCTGTCTCTCCTGGTCAGAACAAAGTGTCACAGACCGACTGGGGCGACCTGTCTCTCCTGGTCAGAACAAAGTGTCACAGACCGACCGGGGCGACCTGTCTCTCCTGGTCAGAACAAAGTGTCACAGACCGACTGGGGTGACCTGTCTCTCTCGGTCAGAACAAAGTGTCACAGACCGACTGGGGCGACCTGTCTCTCTCGGTCAGAACAAAGTGCCACAGACCGACTGGGGCGACCTGTCTCTCCTGGTCAGAACAAAGTGTCACAGACCGACTGGGGCGACCTGTCTCTCCTGGTCAGAACAAAGTGTCACAGACCGACTGGGGTGACCTGTCTCTCTCGGTCAGAACAAAGTGTCACAGACCGACTGGGGTGACCTGTCTCTCTCGGTCAGAACAAAGTGTCACAGACCGACTGGGGTGACCTGTCTCTCTCGGTCAGAACAAAGTGTCACAGACCGACTGGGGTGACCTGTCTCTCTCGGTCAGAACAAAGTGTCACAGACCGACTGGGGCGACCTGTCTCTCCTGGTCAGAACAAAGTGCCACAGACCGACTGGGGCGACCTGTCTCTCTCGGACACATCCTCAGTAAAGACACTGATCTCCATGAAAACGCCTCGGGGGAGGGGCCACTGAAACTTCAGATAAACTTTAGCTGTTGTTAGCCACTAAGCTTTCCTTTAGCTCGCTGCTAACAACAAGCTACTTTCTGAACGATGGAAAACGGAGCAAACAGGTGCAGCCTAAATAAAACCTTCAGATGTGTCTTTCTATCCCTGGGCTTGTTGTTTTTCCCTGTGCGCTGTGTGCGCGCTCCTCCGTCTGTGCGAGAGGTGAGGGAGCGCTCTTCCAAGTCGCTCCGAGTAATGAAGCTCTTGTGCAGTCTTTTCATGTTTCCAGCACGTCGGGCTAATGATTTTACGAGTCCTGTAAACTAAAACTTTATATAAATTCATGTTTCTCTTCTGTAAAATGGTGAGGTATTGATGTCTAGCGCCAAACATGCAGCCAGATTATGCACCATTATACTGTGGTGGCATACACGCTGTTTAAAGCGACATCGCAATACATTTTTTTCCACACCGATTCAAAATTTTTCTCTTTAAGGTTCAAGGAGTCTTTATTATCCCCAAAGGGCAAATTGTTTTACAGCAGCAGTACGCACACACACCACACAATGGTAAAAAGCAAACAATGAAATAGACAAAATAAATACAACATATAAAAAGTATAAAAAAATACTACATTGACTGATTTAAAATACTAATGGCAACAGGGATAAAAGAGTTTTTGTATCGTTTGTCCTGCTCTTGTTGCCTGGAAAATCCAGACTGATATGTCTCTGTATTATTATACAGAGAAATATCAGTCTGGTCACCACGCCGTCTGCAGTGGTTTACTCAAATCCCAACCGTACCGTGCATTTTGATTCGCTTATTTAAGTCACGTGTTCTTCGCGAGCAGCATCCGCAACAACAACAATCAAGGTGGCGCACTGAGGAGCCGAGTTTGTTTCATTCAGCGGTAAATTCCGTTTTAAATGACCAAAAACATATCGAGTCATTAAAACCACAGCAGCTTGCAGCACTAGAAGCCTTTATAAAAAAAAAAAAAATGTTTTCGCGTTGCTTACTTTCTTGTCGCTTTGTTAACGTCACGTCCGCCATTTTCTGATTGGCTAACTCCGCTGCCCGTTTGCTCCAAGCTAGAAATCGAATTGATTCTATGGCGACCAGACTCATCCGCTGGTACAGCGGTGAGTCTGGAATTTCCAGGCAACTGCTCTTGGGGACAGTGTATCTGCGGCCAGACGGAAGCAGTTTAAACTCAGCCCACAGAGGAGGGCTCGGGTCAGAGATGTGGCCGGCCCTTTTTAAAATCTGTGCCCTGTAAATACATCCGCTGGTTAGCTTTTGTGCAAAGAGCGTCCACATGGTCCTCAAAGGTCTTACATACCGACTTTTAGCCAATTTACGAAGAATCGTTACATCCCTATTTTCTTCATATAAATAATTTTATTTACCTACTATTATATTACATTATTATTAAAAAATCTTCTGTACAAAAATATGCCTACAACAGCAAAGATGGCAGCACCGAGAACAGCCGACAGAGCAATGACGACCGTGTTCTTCTTCTCTGTAAAAAAAAAAAAATAGATGTAAAAAATACAACCACATGATATAAAAGAATATGATTATTTTTCTACCACATTCACAGGTCAAAAGAAAATAAAAAAGACACTGTTGTGTTAAAGGCAGCTTTTGTCTGCTTCTTTCACCCTCCTGTCCTCACATTATTATTTACTGTCAGTTTGGGCAACAGAGGGCGCTATAGCCTACCTGAATTGTACCTGTAGCTTCCGCTGCATTGATGAGCCCTGATTTAAACAGGTGCGCGCAGTCCTTTGTCTGTCAATGCACGGAAGACTACACGCACGCCATCGGTGAGTAGGCGCTCAATTTGTTTAATTAACACATTTAAAACGAATATTTAGCTCCTAAAAAGCCTGATGTTCATGTTGTAGGGCAGGGCGCATAGTCGCGGTTATTTATTTTTAGTTCAAGTGCGCCGATGGTTATTTTTAGCACAGATACGTCCATGTCATAATGTTTTGCACACCGGTGAGTGTCATTAAGATGATTGGGCTTAGAGGCTTCATCTTTAGTTTAGGCTAGTAATTATGTCAAACTAAATAATATGTATAGTCTATATATTAAGTCAATTTAGATTGTATTAAAACTATTGATTTCATAGTTAAACTAAATAAATATAACTATAATTGACAATTAATTTATAAAGGTAGTGATTAAATTATTAAATAATACTTGACACTATTTAAACTACCAATACATAAAATCAAATATTCAAATTTGATTATTTGGATAAATATTACATTCATAATTAATTCATACTCTAATTAAAAATAGTTTAAAAATGTTTTAAAACACAGTAGTTTTATTTGTGCTGTATATAAGTAATTATTTAAAAATAGGTGAAATATACACGATAATATCAAACAGATAAAATTAATTCATTGCATTATGAGTGCATTTTTAAAAATAAATGGATATAAATGCATTTTTTTTAATTTTTTTTTTGTTTGATTTCAAGGTTTTCAACCTGCCACTGCTACTGCCAATACTACTGCCACTGCTAGTGCCACTACTATTACCACTGCTACTGCTACTTTTGATTCTGCAACCTGCAACCTTCAGATCATTCAATAAAGACTGATACAAAGCCGAGTTGAACCTGGTGTCTGGTGTTCTCTTCTGGGTCTCTCAAGTTGGGCCAGCATTGATCCATACATAACTTGACAGACACTGACACAACCATTCACATTCACACTAAAACTAAAAATCTCACCGTTGGTTCTGATCTTGGCTCTGTCCAGTCTGGTGACCTGGTCCTCTGGGACTCCAGAGAGCTGAAACACACAGCTGTAACTGTCCCAGTCTCCAGATGGGACCGAGGTCAGGTCCAAGTCCACGCTGGTCTGGAAGGTCCCGTCGTGGTTGGGCAGGATCTCTCCAGGATCCACGTTCTCAGAGACCTCCTCTCCATCTTTAGTCCAGAACAGCACGGCTCTGTCGGGGTAGAAGCCTGTGGCGTGGCAGGTGACTGGGGACGAGGAGGACTTCTGCAGGAAGGACACTAGGGGGAGCTCTGCACACACAAAACAGGACATGAGTCTCCTTTAGTGTCCAACCTTCATCTGAGTCAGATTTCTCCTTGACTTAATAAGCGATCAGCCAGAAAACAAAACACAGAGTTGATTTCCAGTTTCTCTCTTTGTTCATGTCTGGTGTTGGAGGAAGTGTCCTGGTTTTCAACACAACATCACCAAGAACTGAGTTTGTCCTTCACTGTGTCACTAATTAAAAACTAAGCTCCTCCTCTGATCTGCCATGAAATGAAATGCTCTAAAATGAACTAAGGCTTTGCACAAATGCACTAAATTAACTTTTATGTGAAGCTTTATTCCCATAAATCTGAAGTGTTGTTTTAAAATATGTACAGTCTTTTAAAGCTGCATGTTTCATTATACTTTGAGAAATCCTGACACTACTTCCTAAAATGTGTGGTAACTGTCATCTTTACAAGAGGATGCAGAGAAAATGCATTTATATTGGTTTATATGTTTGTTTTACCTTCATTTATTTTAAAACTGTAATTACATGTGTACTTTAGACACTGGACTATTTAAATGTACGCACAAAAGATCACATACATTTATATTTCCTCTGCTTTTATTTAACCATCAGGTGCTCTCTCTGTTGGTTTATTTTAAGTGAGTTTGAAACACATAAAACACTCACCTTTCCTCTTCAGAACGCTCGCTCCATAACGCACATATTTCTTCAGCCAAGCAGCACAGATGTTGTGGATGTAGTTTTTATAAAAGTCAGTTTCTCCCTTCGTGTCCCACTTCTGTTTGGTGATGAAGGCCTGTTGTTTTGCAGCGACCCATGTCTCTGTCTTCAGGTCCAATGATATAAAGTCTTCTCCATCAAAAGCGTACTGAACATATCCAGTTATCTCATCAGTCTCATCGTCCCATTCACAGCCGTACATCTTCTGGACAAGGTGAGCACCTGAAACACAAACATCAGTCACAGTTTGTTTATTTAATACACTCTGTGCTGTTGGACGTCTGAATATTTATTAAAAGTTATTATTAATTAAATGTTATAATCCTGAAACAAATATGACTTTTCAGATGGTTCAGTTTGTCATCAGTTTTATCTCATTTAAAAATGGAAGATCTGATTATTTTAGTGAAAAAACTGTAAAAAAATAATAATAAAAAAAAAGAATAAAATAATAATAAAAAGTACATAATAGATAATAATTAAATAGATAATAAAACAGATAATTATAAAAAACTGGTTAAAATGGTTAAATCAGTAAAAAGTGAAATCAGACAAACCTTCGGTCTGGTTAAAGCGCTGTTTAGCAATTTCAATGTTGCCTTTCTGCACCTGCTCATTATTCAAAAAGAGCTGAGTCTCCCTGTCCCAGATCTGTGGGTCGTCCTCTGTGAGTCTGTTGGCCCAGTCCTGTGTGGGCTCTGCTCTCTTGGTCTCGCTGTCGTAACGCATCGCCTGAAGTCCATTAATCAGTTCAACATAAACAAACTCTGGAAAGTTTGGGACTTGAGACGATCCAGTTTCAAAACCCATAAAAGTGTGAGTCACTGTGAAGAAAACAAAAAATATAATTTCAGTTAAAAAAGTAAAAATTAAATGTAATTATAAACCCACCCAAAACAAAACAAATAATAAATAAATAAAAAGTGTCAAGCAAATATTTAATAATACAAATGAGATAATCTGTAAAATGACACATGCACAGTGAGGTGATGTCTTTGTGATGTAAAATAAAAATAAAAACGCGATTTTCTGTTGGCAGGGTCGCCCCAAGGTCTTAAAAGTATTAAAAAGTATTAAATTAAAAGTATTCAGTCTTATGGGCAGGAATTACATTTTGTTCCCCTGGGTCTTTCCAGCGTTGTAGTTAATATTGTAAATATATTTGTGAATATTTTAAGCTGCGAGCGTTGACATTCAGCAAATTAATATAACATTATAACATTTGAGAGTAATAGTCACTAAAAATAAAGAAGTGGATGTGAAATTGTAATTAAATTCTGTAATAAGTGTTTTAAAAATGTGTTTAAGTCCCCACTGCACTGTGTCTTTATTTCTTTTAAAGCATTTGTGACAGGTCTGTTGTTTTTATGAGCTCCTTAATGTTACAAACAACATCACCATAAACTTACTGAAGAACCTTCATCACTTAAATGTATGATTCAGTTTAAAGAGTTTTTAACGCAGCTCAGGAGTTATTTCATCTGTTTTATGCTTTTAACCCTTTCATTAGTGTTAAACTCTCAGATTATTGTTCTTTTTCCAGTGATCCAGGCTTTATATTTCATTCTAAATGGCATTAAAAAGGCTTAAAAATGTCTTCAATTTCACAAAACAAAACCTGGTGCGATCCTGGCTGGAAATGTTTGTCTTATTCTGTTTAAACCAATCAGAATTAAGGATGTCGTCACTGTCACCTGTATCTAGGCAGAACTGACTCACACAGGTTTGAAGCAGCTAAAGTGAAAGTACTTTCTAATTGATTCTTGTGATAAAGAATAAAAGTGTTGAACTGCTCTGAGAGTGTAACAGGTTCACTCTTCTCCTGTGCTTGTTTTTGACAAAAACCATGAGAGAGCAGGGGAGCTTCTGAAATATACAACACTCTATTAACACAAATGTTTTCTTAAACAGGTTATAATGAGTTCACATGATCAGACTTTAACATCAGCTCCAAACAAACAACAAACAAACAGCTCTTGGTCTTTTCTTTCTTTACATGTCAGTAGAGAAATAAGCAAGGGTTCTGTCTCTAATTTGTTTTTCATCCTCTGTGTACAAAGTAGAATCTGACAGTGTAAGGATTATTTTCCCTACGATACAACTACATCAATACACATTACCTTGTATCGAATCGTATAGTTTTCTAAGAAGTGTATGTCAATATACATGAAATATTGATCGATAATATTGGAAATATCGAAATTTGCATGTTAAAATAAAACCAGATATGGCTTTTTGAATGTAATTTTTGTGTTTTTAATTAAATGAAATGTTATATTAAACTTTTCTTTGCTCTTTCTGCTGGACATAATCAACACCAGCAGTGCTGCTACATTTGAGAGTAAACTTTTATGATTTCTGGCAAAAAGTTGCTCTATCGATTATTGATATGAAGGTGTTAAATTGTATCATTCCAAATTAGCCAATATCATTCTTGAATTGTTTTGAAACAATCCTATCCTAATCCTATCGTTACACCTCTAATAAGGATTATATTTAGTAAAGAAAGGAAGCAGCCAACAGAAGTTTTCCTGTAGTAAATGACCTCAGTCTCTGAGAACAACTCTAGATCTGTTTCCAAGCTCAGTGTGACATAAAATATAATGCTACAGCAGCTCAGCTTTGTAAAAAGCAACATTTCTGCAAACAAAGGAGATTTCCTGATTTCTAGGCCACACCTGTCTGCACTGTTCTTATTATTCATCAAACCATCAGTGCCATGATTATTAAAGCCATCTGACCAATAACCAGCAGTGATCAGACAGAACCCTGCAGGATTTCTTAAACCTCATTTTAACTTGGGTTTCATGTGTTTTATGCATTGTTGCTTTGTTGTTGTTTTTATGTATTTTATTTATTTGTATTGTTTATGTATTTTTTATTTAAAGCACATTGAGTCTAAGTGCGTCATATGAAATGTGCTGTGTAAATAAACTTATTATTGTTATTATTATTAGCTTGTAGCAGAGAAAATGTCCAGTTAATGTCATAATCTGTCAAAGATGGCGCTGGGAGGGACGTCCCAAACTCCACAAACCTGTCCCATGCACTGTGTCTAAACAACTCATAATGAAATACCTCAACATAACTTTATCAACTGTTTATTTTACACTTTCTATTTACTTATTATTTTGAAGAGTTCCAGAGTGCAGCTTAATATATTATACTATTCTAATTTGTATGTGGGCCTACTGTGTGTTTTAAATGTGTTATTGTGTATTTAGTTCATCGTTTAGTTGCAAATTCTGGCAAACAAACTGAAATAAAATGAACCAAATTACATTTTTAAGATTAATAAACGACACTTCCTTGTACACAGCACATTTGTGACGCTGTTACCAACGACCGAGTTCACGGAGCCTTTCAGTACAGTTCACTAAATTAAAAACTAAATTAAAAACATTTACTCACTCGATGCGGCGCCGTTTATAAGTATCCCCATAAGAATGAGCACAGTGCACGTCTTCATGGTGAAGATTGATGTAAAAGTCTTGTCAGAGAAGTTTATTTCCTGCTGATGGTTCGAGGTTTTTGTTTTCTGGAGGCGACTCACGCAGTTTTTATCTGAGCTTTAAGTTTCGGTTTGGAGCCTCAGCCTTGGACCAATCAGAATTCAGAACAGGCTCTGACGTCACGCGTATCCGGGCAGAACTGACTCTCACAGGTTTTGAAGCGACGAAAAGTCAAAGAAAAAATAATTTAACTATAAAAATAAGTGGTTTATTTTAAAATGAAAGCGATATTTTCTGTTTTCTTTGTGTCTGTACTGTTTTTATTATTGGCCATAACACACTTAATGTTTATTAAATCTCTGTAAATGCACCTCAGAGTCTGTCAGAAACATGGTGCATCATAAACAGTGCAAGTATTTCTTTACATAAGTAAAACTAAAAGTCTGTTCATATAAAACTGCTGATATCTGGACTGAGGATATTTCACTTTGTAGCGTTACATTCATGAAAACAGTTTAATTATGCACTACAATGCCATCTAGTGGTGAATGTTTATAACGCCTGCACCCCGGCTGCAGCTTTTATTTTATTAACTCTTGAAAATGTCTTTCTTTCTTTTTTGTGCTGACAAACCTGAAGTTAAAATTTGTGACTAATGCTGTTATTTAGCCCTGATTTACTGTGGATAAGTTTAGTCTTGGTTTAGTTTATGTTTTTTTCTGGTTTTGACCAAGTTCAGCCCTTTTACACTGTAAAGCTTATGTAGTTGATGCTTGTAAATGTTTTATTTTTCCTCATGTACAAAATTACTTTGTAAAAAAATGCAGTCCCTAAAAATAAATAACAATTTTGTGGATATCCGTTTATAATAATTCTATTAAAATCAAGATGTGAATGTCAGAAATGTGTTACTTGAGTTCAAACTATTCAATAAATAGGCTAAAATATCAATAAATGTTAAAGATGACCAATTATAATTCATTTGAACAGAATCATAAAATATTAAGACAAGTTAATGTCATAATCTGTCAAAGATGGCGCTGGGAGGGACGTCCCAAACTCCACAAACCTGTCCCATGCACTGTGTCTAAACAACTCATAATGAAATACCTCAACATAACTTTATCAACTGTTTATTTTACACTTTCTATTTACTTATTATTTTGAAGAGTTCCAGAGTGCAGCTTAATATATTAAACTATTCTAATTTGTATGTGGGCCTACTGTGTGTTTTAAATGTGTTATTGTGTATTTAGTTAATCGTTTAGTCGCAAATTCTGGCAAACAAACTGAAATAAAATTAACCAAATTACATTTTTAAGATTAATAAACGACACTTCCTTGTACACAGCGCATTTGTGACGCTGTTACCAACGACCGAGTTCACGGAGCCTTTCAGTACAGTTCACTAAATTAAAAACTAAATTAAAAACATTTACTCACTCGATGCGGCGCCGTTTATAAGTATCCCCATAAGAATGAGCACAGTGCACGTCTTCATGGTGAAGATTGATGTAAAAGTCTTGTCAGAGAAGTTTATTTCCTGCTGATGGTTCGAGGTTTTTGTTTTCTGGAGGCGACTCACGCAGTTTTTATCTGAGCTTTAAGTTTCGGTTTGGAGCCTCAGCCTTGGACCAATCAGAATTCAGAACAGGCTCTGACGTCACGCGTATCTGGGCAGAACTGACTCTCACAGGTTTCGTAGCGACGAAAAGTCAAAGAAAAAATAATTTAACTATAAAAATAAGTGGTTTATTTTAAAATGAAAGCAATATTTTCTGTTTTCTTTGTGTCTGTACTGTTTTTATTATTGGCCATAACACACTTAATGTTTATTAAATCTCTGTAAATGCACCTCAGAGTCTGTCAGAAACATGGTGCATCATAAACAGTGCAAGTATTTCTTTACATAAGTAAAACTAAAAGTATCACATGTACATTTCTACTAAAGTAAAAGTATTGAAGTACTCACTTTTAAATGTATTTAAGGTAAAGTTTAAGTATTTCAAATCCTAATCCACTTTATTTCTAGAGCTGTTTCTGTAGCACATTTTTACAAATGACACAGTTTCCAAAGTGCTGCACATGAAACAATAAATAACTATTCCTCTGTTTAGCTCCACTAGTCCCCATTAAAATAATAAGAACCAGTAAAACTAAATTAGAGCAGTGCAATAAAGTAACAATAAATGAATAAAAACAATGACATAAAGCGAAACAAAATAAAAGACACAGGACCACACAACTCACGCAGAGTTAAAATCCAGAGAATAAAACATTTCACACAGATTCAACAACTGCTTACAGCGCTAAATGTGACGGATTGTGATTAAGAGTTGTGCTGATTCTACAAAATTAAAGACTAAAATTACAGCTGTCATTATTTATTTGAAGAGCACTGCTTCACAATATTGCAGTCGTTTTAACAACGAGGGCACCCAAAAATAAAAGAACTTAGTAATTTGCTCTAAAATGTAGTAAAAAGTACCTCTTGTAAAACCTGCTCATACAGAACATGAAAACTCTTTACAAACACATTTTATTTATAAGCACAAGTCTTTTACTTCCTCTGATATTGTTTCTCTTTATGCAGTCATTTACATTTTATAATTTAGTATAATCTGCAACTTTCTGGATCCACAGAGCCAAATGTTCCCAAAAATACAAAAGAGCCGCAACCAAGTCGCTCTGCCTAGAACTGAAATATATCATATGTGGTCAGGGGCCTAACTTGGTAATCAGGGGCCCCAGTGCATGCCTTAAGAATGGGCCCTAACGCTCTGATCAGCTGCAGTTTGCCAAATAAAGGTCATTTTTATAAAAGGACAATTTTACAACTTTTTTTTTTTTTTTACATTTTTGTCTTGAATAATTTTCCTGATATTTTTTAAAAACAAACCTAAACATAAGATAAATATTCTGGTCTTACATTTTGTATTAAGTTGCTCTTGTTTATTACGAATATTTTAAACTCAGACGTGACAAGAGATGTAGCCCACAACAGCCATTCCCAAAGTCAAGAGTGTCGTGGGCCCCTTAAACCTCCAAAAATCCCACATGGGACCCCCAACAATAAAACTTCCCCATATTTACAAGACTATGTCACGTTTTTCTCCATAGATTTCTATAAAAAGAATGATAAAAAACACTGACTGTTGGCTAAAAGTCATATTTTTAAAGAAGTATATAACTGTAATTAATACCTCCAAGGATCCCCAGGGGGCCCCGGACCCCACTTTAGGAAAGACTGGCCTACAAGAACTCTTAAGGGGCCCTAAACCAAGCGGGCCCCAGTGCAGTTTTATGTAGTTTTACGTCACTCTCTGCTCTCTAAAGCTGCAGCACTTGTTAAATCTAGTTAAATAATGGAGTCCTGTGTCTTATCTCTGGTACAGAATCTAACTTTACAGACTCATGTCCAGGTTAAATGCTGCTGAATATCACATTTTCATTTAGAGATGCTATAGGTCGGTAACTTTTGCCTTATTTTGTTTGGTTGTTTGGTAATTGTAGACATTGGTGGGCATTAATAACTGTATTTCTTGCTGATTCATTCATAAAAAGTGAGTGTAGGCAGCAGAAATGTAACATAAAACTGCTGATATCTGGACTGAGGTTATTTCACTTTGCAGCGTTACATTAAAAGGTGTCCCGCTCTGAAGTTTGGCCTGAGACAGCAACATTTAGTCTTAGTTTGAGTTATTTCTGGTCACTGTAAATCTGATCACAACATCAGAAAACATGTCTTTACTTGAGTCTCACTGCTGCAGGACATGAAGGCTGCAGCTTTTATTTTATTAACTCTTGAAAATGTCTTTCTTTCTTTTTTGTGCTGACAAACCTGAAGTTAAAATTTGTGACTAATGCTGTTATTTAGCCCTGATTTACTGTTGATAAGTTTAGTCTTGGTTTAGTTTATGTTTTTTTCTGGTTTTGACCAAGTTCAGCCCTTTTACACTGTAAAGCTTATGTAGTTGATGCTTGTAAATGTTTTATTTTTCCTCATGTACAAAATTACTTTGTAAAAAAATGCGTTCCCTAAAAATAAATAACAATTTTGTGGATATCCGTTTATAATAATTCTATTAAAATCAAGATGTGAATGTCAGAAATGTGTTACTTGAGTTCAAACTATTCAATAAATAGGCTAAAATATCAATAAATGTTAAAAATGACCAATTATAATTCATTTGAACAGAATCATAAAATATTAAGACAAGTTAATGTCATAATCTGTCAAAGATGGCGCTGGGAGGGACGTCCCAAACTCCACAAACCTGTCCCATGCACTGTGTCTAAACAACTCATAATGAAATACCTCAACATAACTTTATCAACTGTTTATTTTACACTTTCTATTTACTTATTATTTTACAATGTCCCATTTTTCTGTGACATAGTCAGCTTAGTAATACATTATGGGCCTACTATTTTTATTTGTATGTATGTTTAATAAAATTTGATGTGTTATTGTGTATTTAGTTCATCGTTTAATTCGCAAATTATGGAAAACAAACTGAAATAAAATGAACCAAATTACAATTTTTAGATTGATTAATAAACGACACTTCCTTGTACACAGCGCATTTGTGACGCTGTTACCAACGACCGAGTTCACGGAGCCTTTCAGTACAGTTCACTAAATTAAAAACTAAATTAAAAACATTTACTCACTCGATGCGGCGCCGTTTATAAGTATCCCCATAAGAATGAGCACAGTGCACGTCTTCATGGTGAAGATTGATGTAAAAGTCTTGTCAGAGAAGTTTATTTCCTGCTGATGGTTCGAGGTTTTTGTTTTCTGGAGGCGACTCACGCAGTTTTTATCTGAGCTTTGGGCTTTTCTGTAAATGTGTTACTTATGAGCTCTGTTTAAAAATCAGTTTTGTTTTACATTTTTGCACCAGTTCTTCCTCGACTCCTGGTTCACTTGGAGCTGGAAAAAACAAACATTCATTAATTACAAATACAAATATTAACGTGAGGCTGCTGTTCATATGATACTTACGAGACGAGGGCTTTTTGTCAGGAAAAAGAAAAGCAAAAAATGTTAAAAATGTTTTGTAAGTTTATTCATAACTAAAAACAAACGTCTTTTTTAATGCAGTCTTACTGTGGAATCTTCTGTACAAGACGACTCCGATCGCAACGACGACGGCAAAACCAAGAGCACCCAACGCAGCTCCAATGATGGTGGTGTACTTCTTCTCTGTTAAACACATTCATATAAATATAAGATAAGATAAGAAGATAAGAAATAACTTTATTAATCCTGAAGGAAATTTTTGTGCCAGAGGAGCAAAGACATGAACATACACAAAAAGCATAAACATAAAATAACATTAATTCTATTAACTGAGTAATAGTAAAATAGTATAAAAAGACCATTTTACAAAGTACAATCTGTTCCTCCAAATGTAAAGTGGAGCTGATGCAAGTTAAATAATGAATAAATTAATAAATAAGCCAGAAAGGCCCAACACAGTTATTACACATTGTACAAGATGGTCCGAGTCACTCCCTCCCCTTACTAAAAGGGGAGGAGTTAAACAGTCTGATGGCCACAGGTAGGAAAGACCTCCTGTGGCGTTCTGTGCTGCTTCTTGGCAGTCTGAGTCTACAGCTGAAAGTTCTCTGATAGGAGACCAGAGTTTCATGCAGAGGGTGGGATGGATTGTTTCGGATACCGAGCAATTTTTTCAGTATCCTCCTCTCAGCGACCTCAACCACAGACTCCAACTTCAGTCCCAGGACAGAACCAGCTTTACTGATGAGCTTATTGAGCCGGTTGGTTTCAGCCACTTTAGCCCCACCGCCCCAGCACACAACACCAAAGAAAATGGCACTGGCCACAACAGATTGGTAGAACATCTGAAGCATTTTTCTGCAGATGTTAAATGACCTTAGTTGTCTTAAAAAATACAGTCTGCTCTGTCCGTTCTTGAACAGAGCATCTGTATTTTCAGTCCAGTCCAGTTTGTTGTTGATGTGGACCCCGAGATATTTGTAGCAGCCCACAAAGTCCACCTCAGTGCCCATGATTGTTATTGGACTAGGGGAGGTCCTCTTCCTCCTGAAATCCACCACTAGCTCTTTTGTCTTCATGACATTCAGCTGCAAATGGTTTAGTCCACACCATTCAACAAAACTGTCCACCACACTCCTGTACTCAGTCTCAAGACCCCTGCTGATTCCGCCCACAATTGCACAGTCGTCCGAAAACTTCTGTAGGTGACAGGACTGTGAGCAGTGTCTAAAGTCAGACGTGAACAATGTGAGCAAGAAGGGAGAGAGGACCGTACCCTGGGGGACCCCCATGCTGCTCACCACCATGTCAGAGATGGTGCTCCTTAGCTTCACATATTGTGGCCGACTTGTGAGATAGCTGTTGATCCAGGCCACCAATGGAGCATCCACCTGCATGTCCAGCAGCTTCTTCCTCAGGAGGACAGGTTGCACAGTATCAAAAGCACTGGAAAAATCAAAAAACATGACTCTAACAGTGTTTCCGGGCTCTTCCAGGTATGTATAAGCTCTATTCAACAGGAAGATGATGGCATCCTCTACTCCTATGTGTGGCTGGTATGCAAACTGCAGGGGGTCTAGTAATGGTGCAACCACACTGCGAAGGTGTTTTAAGACCAATCGTTCCACTGACTTCATCACATGTGAAGTAATAGCCACTGGTCTGTAGTCACTGTGTGCAGATGGTTTGCTCTTTTTAGGCACTGGAACAAGGCAGGTAGTTTTCCACACAACTGGAACAGTCATACAACTCAGGCTCAATGCGAAAATATGCTGGAAAACATCACACAACTGTGTGGCACATTGCTTGAGGACTCTCGGACTGAATCCATCGGGTCCAGCAGCTTTACCATGTTGCAGCCGCCTGAACTCCCTTCTCACATCCTCAGAGGTGATGGTAGGGCGACATGAGAGTTGTTGTGTGGAGATCCAATAAGGGGCTCAGGAGGGGCGGAGTCATTGGAATTGTAATGGTGTTATGTGGCATAGTGGCAGGAGACACACAGGAGTGGGAGAGAGGAAGAGAATATCCCGTGTTATTATCAAACCTATTAAAAAACAGGTTTAGCTGATTGGCCTCACATAGGTCTACTTTCATCATCTGGTCAAGCTTTTTTCCATGTCCAGTGATGGATCTCTTTCCATTCCAGACCTCCCTCAAGTTGTTATTAGTGAGCTTGCTCTCCAGCTTTTTTCTGTAATTCTCCTTGCCCTCTCTGACCTTCTCCTTCACCTCCTCTATAGCCCTTTTTAATTCCTCCTTATCACCGCTCCTAAAAGCTGCTTTCTTCTTGTTCAGTGCTACTTTTATGTCTTTCGTAACCCACGGTTTGTTATTTGGAAAGCAGCGCACTGTTTTGGTTGGAATAACTGAGTCCGTGCAAAAATTCACATAGTCTGTAATAGAGTCTGTGAGTCCATCAACATCCTTCCCATGTGCTTCATAGAAAACCTCCCACTCTGTCACTTCAAAACAGTGCTGCAAAGCGGCCTCTGCTCCCTCTGACCACTTCCGCACAGTTTTAATAGTCACAGGTTGCCGCAGTACTGCTGGAGTATACTGGGGTTTTAGATATACCAGGTTATGGTATGATCTGCCTAGGGGAGGGAGGGGGATGGAGTTGTATGCCTCCCTCACATTTGCATACAGCAAGTCTAAGGTTTTATTATCTCTAGTCTTACAGTCAACAAACTGTTTGAAAGTAGGCAGAGATGAGTCCAGTTTTACATGGTTAAAATCCCCAGAGATTACTATGATGGCATTAGGATGCAGTGTCTGTATTTTTGCGGTCACAGAGCTGATGACGTCAGTAGCCCGCGCCGCATCCGCCGAGGGTGGAACATAAACAACAACCACGACTGCATGAGAAAACTCTCGTGGCAAATAATATGGGCGCAAACCCACAGCTAACAGTTCAATGTCACGACTGCACACACTCTCCTTTACTGTAATGTGCCCAGGGTTACACCATTTGTTGTTCACATAAAGAGCGACTCCACCTCCTTTACTCTTACCGCTCTCGGTGCTAATCCTGTCCGCCCGCACTGACTGAAAACCGGGTAGATGCACACAAGAGTCCGGTATATTATCATGGAGCCAAGTCTCTGTGAAGCACATCACCGAGGCCTCTCGGAACACACGCTCAGTCCTGGTGAGTGTTGTTAGCTCTTCCATTTTATTTGCCAGTGATCTTACGTTCCCCATAACGATAGATGGCAGGCATGGTTTATATCTCCTCCTTCTTATCTGTCGTCTTCTCCCTGCTCTGCATCCCCGATACATCCTTTTTATCTCTTTAGGGATTTCATGCCGTTGCCCGTGAATTCCACTTAGTTAAAGACCCATCAGCTGTTCCCGGGTATAGGCAAACATAGGAGCCATGCTGCATCTCTGCTGCTGTGTTTATCTGTTCAGCTCGATAAATGGCTCAAACATCCATCATACACTAAATAGATGACTAAAATATATTGTAGTGTTCTGCTCTACTAGGCCACTAAAAAACACATAACACTATGTCTAAAAACATTAAAAACAAATAAAAACACGGAGCTCCTCTGGCTAGCTGCTACCCTCAGGCTGCGCTCATGATCACCTCAGGTCTGTGGTGATCATGGTGAATAAAATAAATGGTATAAAATAAGTTTATTGGGCAGACTTTCAAAAGAGCACAAGTTATGTCAGACAAGTGTGGTTTTCAGATGTTTATTCACATACATTTTTTTCCACAGATGTAGGAAGATGTTTACAGCATATACTCAGGTCTTTGTCTACGTCTCCCAGCTCGCCTTCAAACGCCTTGGTGGGGTTCCTCAAGGAGAGCTGGAGGAAGTGTCTGGGGAGAGTGATGTCTGGGTGTCCCTGCTTAGAGTGCTGCCCCCGTGACCCGGCCCAGAATAAAGCAGAATGGAGGGATGCTGTATGGCAGAGGTCCCCAACCTTAGGGCCGCGGCCCAGAAGTGGGTCGTGGGCCGTTAGGTACTGGGCCGCAGAGGGAAATATAAATATATATAATTTTTGTTCTATTGCTATTTTTTAGTTTACTGCGATTTCCGTGTGTTTTACTTTGAAACACGACTACTTCCACTGCAGCGTCTTACTTCCATGCACTTACAGGAAACCAGACCCGAACTATCCACGCCCCAAACTAAACCCAGCTCTATTTCCCCCGAACCCTAACCCGAACCCTCCACGCCCGAAAGTAAAACCAACCCTATCTGACCCCAACCCTCCATATTTGTCTGTGTCTTCCGGTTCGCCTGGGTAGTAGTGAAGGTAGGATGGATGGCTGTATGGCGTCTCCATACTCAGGTCTTTGATGATGGAGGTGCGCAGCTTTTGGACGTCTTCAGCGTTGGTGGCCTCAGCGCCGTCGGTGATGATGCTGTTCCTGTAAATGTACAATTACTACAGTTTAGTGAATGGCACAAACAAAACCAACCAAATCAACCCACACAGAAGTATAGTAACCTGCTACTATTACTGCTACAAGTACAACTTGTATTTCAACTAAATATACAATTACTACATTTTAGTCAGTAGTAAAAAGACAAAGAATCAACCAGGCATTAAAAATCCTTTAGAAGTATGGTAACCTGCTACTACTGCTACAATTACTGACTAGAACTTCTACCTCTACTCCTACTACTGTGACTGCCACTAACTGACTAACTCGCCACATCTGCCTGCTAGTGTGCAGTGATTCAAGTATTGATTTGGCATAGGTTTTACGCCATATGACCTTTATGATGTAATCCCTCCAATTAATCCAGGCTTGGGACAGGCACAAAGAGCATACTGGCCTGTGAGCCTCTGTGGCTGAGCTGTGATTGCCATCAGTACTAATACTACTTTTACAACGTGACAAAATAATGAACTGCCATTCCCCATGAAGAGACCTGATCAGGTATTGCAACTACTACTGCTACTACTAATGTACAGCTGCTAATACTACTACTACTAATACTTACTACTAATTACTACCCTGCTACTACCACTACTACTTTACTTTACCAGCTCTTGACTAAATTTAAATTACTGGCCCATTTTCTTGATGATATACAGTCTTACTATATTCATCAACACATTATATTATGTATAATATATTGTGTTAGGTTAAATACTGACTCGGTGTCTTCATTGTCATCTTTCAAGATCAGGTACACTACATCGGCCTCGCCGGCGTCCTGGGCATCGTCCAGCTGTGAGCGGGCATTGGCCTGCAGAGAGGCAGCCTGGGAACCTAGGAGCAAAAAGAAAAATACAAAATTAGACACAATTCATAGCAATCATTTGAGCCTATAATGACATAAATAACACTCAAATAATATTACCAAAAACAAAGCACTTGCACCTTTAAATGAGTATGAAACTGTGAAGCTGCTTTGAAACACTTACCAACGGCGAACAGAAGAGCAAGAGCCACAAACTTCATGATGGCAGTCTACGGACAGACAAGACAAACCTTGTTATGCCAACTGTGTACATACATGCACTACTACTATTGTTACTACTTGACATTTTATATTTAAGTTCTATCGTACTCTCCTTTTTTTGTGTTTTTATGCCACGTAACATTGCATCAAGTTACAACATTTCAACTTCTCTGTATTTCTTTTATCCAGAAATGATACTGTTTACTTAGGCTTCAACAAATCAATACTTAAAAACAAACACAGCTACAATGGCAATGGCAATGGCCGATTGTCTAAAAAAATGCAAAAAATAAGGAGGCCATTATAAACCAAAATATAGCCGCAAGCGCCTGGAGCTGGGGCAGATTTGCCACAATTTGCCAAAGTTTTAGATGTGGCTCTTTAAAAATTTACCAAATGTGACATAATTCAGTGGCTCCATAGGATTACATTGTATAGGATTCCCATTGGAATATAATGGGGAGTTTCTGACATTGCTATGGCAAAACAGTACAAAGTAAAGCATGAGTCCCATTGACTTTTTTCATTGTTGTGACCAAATAGATTTCTCTGTCAAATTTCATACATTTCCAATAAACTTTTTTTTAATTTTTAAAATAAATAAAATTTTTGCCCTCTCATAGGGATTTTTGCCTTTGCGCTATTGCAGCAATTGGCATTTTTCTTCTTTCATGCTTTCTTTCAGGCGCAAGGACTAAATAAGTGATTAAAATTTGGTCCACATTGGACTCTGCATGTGTGAGTTATAACAAATTAGAGTTTGCTAGCGAGCCACAAAATAAACATAAAATTTGGCGCAGTGCTGTGGTAACACCGTTTAATATTCTACACAACCTTCAACAACTTTTGGTCAGACACCTCTCCAGATGATGTTATCAAAATTTGAGTTAATTTACTTAAACGCCCTCAGACGAGTTTGTTAAAATGTAATGGGTGCAAATCAAGGGGTCACATGATCAATCCCAGATAGCTGACTTCCAGTTGGTCAGGGGGCGTGGCCACAATATAATTTTTTGTTGGTATGGACATGCTGCATATGTATACCAAATTATGTTTGCTCTGACGAAGTAAGTGTTGGGACGCCCCATTGGCGGATTTTACTATTTGGGACGTCGCCATGACAACACAATGGCAGATGGGGCAAACCCATCAATGACTTTTTTGATCAGGGTCAAGTGACAGATATGTGTACCAAATTCCATAAGTGTACAATAAAGTTTATTTTTATCGTCTCATACAAATATGTATTTTGCTCCCTAGGGGGCACTATCGTGCCTATTATTAATATTCACATATTAATCTCCACCAACGTTTAAAATCTGAGAAAAATCGGTCAAAGTATGTGCGAGCTATGACACTTTGAAGGGTGTCGGCGAGCCACAAAAACAAAGCCAAAATTCGTGCCATTGCCACGGCAACACCGTTTAATATTCTACAAAACCTTGAACAACTTTTAATGTCCCACTTGTCTGGATGATGTGGAGCCATTTTGGTGTCACTGGGTTAAACGTCCTAGGACGAGTTTGTTAAAGTACGAGGGGAAGAAATGGCGTCTCCTGCGCCGAGTCACATGATCATTCCAATATAGCCGACTTCCTGTTGGTTGCCAAGCAACGGCATTCGCGGGACATAGCAATATCACCGGAGAGTACTTGATGCCGTGAGTGTGTATATGAGTGTTTGGTAAATGATGACTTTGTTTACGTGCACTTCGCGCACTTCGGGGCAGTGCACTTCGCTGAACATGAACAGTCACTATAGGCCCTCGCCATTCCTGGCGCTCGGGCCTAATAATATTAAGAAAAAATGGAACAATTTCAATTAGGCGTTTTTTCTTATAACAATATAAATGTATTTAGAAAGTACTCGCGCCAAGTAATGCACTCGCGGGGTCCATAGTCAATGACGAGTGCAACGCGTTTGGTGATAGCCCATTGTCCTATTTTTAGTGTGAACAATTACAAATATGCTGCATTTGTGGCACATACCTATATCACCGGAGAGTACTTGACGCCATGAGTGTGGCTATTAGCGTTTGATTATTGATTAGCGCTTCGCGCGTCGCGCATTGCTCTTCAGTTACAAAAAGCTCTTGGTCATCCTTGGGGCTTGGGCCTGAAGAACCCATACATATACCATATAGCGTCGCCATAGGCGATGCACCAATATATTTTTAGAAAGGGCATGACACGACCAATCTGCTCATGGGGCTCATAGTCAATGATGAGCACAACCCGCTTGTCATTGACCTCGTCGAAGGACGTGAGCCCATTACCAAACTTTAGTCCGAACAATTACAAATACTCACACACCTATATCACCAGATCCAGCATGACCTCATGACTGTGGCTATTAGTGTTTGATCAATGCTGAACGCTTCGTGCTCTGTTTTGGTGCACGTCGCACACTTCAGGAAAAAAGGCCCTACACCATCTTTGGGACTCGGGCCTAATTAAAGACGACGCCCACACTCCTACGTATTTTAATTATAATATATGTTGTTTTTGTTTTGTGTAAGTATTTTTAAAAGAAAAGTCTTGGATACACAGTCACATGCTATGCTATAAGACGTTTAAAAGTTGTAGAGTTAGCATGCAGAGCCCTAGTATTTAAACATATAATTAACAATATTTAAAAAGTATAAAAGAGTGTTGTTTAGTGGCATCATCCATTGAAAAGTCCTTACCTGTTGGAGTTCTTGATGAAAGTGAGGGACTTGGGGCTGGAGTGAACTTTTTATAGGGCCGGGGCTGTGCAATGAGCCTGACAGGAAGCACGTGGGACGGGACAAACGGGGGAGGGAGCGGGGAGGGCCCGAGGGGACTGAGTGTCTCTGTGGAGCTGGACCTCACCCCCGGAACGCTCCGCCCAGTTCAATGGTAACCTGCTGGGACGGGCCTCCATTTACACGAGCAATGTACAGGAAGATTAAATAAAATCTAATAGATATCAGAAGTGGGAGAAATACTTAAATCTGTACTCAAGTAAAAGTACCGCTACTTCAAAATTTTATTACTGAAGTACAAGTGAAAGTATTCAACACAAATATCATAAGTAAATAAGTAAAAGTAAAAAAGTAATGAGTGTAAAGTTTACATAAAAGTGCTTACTGCTACTAAGACCATTGCCATTATTACTTCTTCTGATGCTATTATCACTAATACTAACACTACTACTGTTACTACTACTACTATTGCTTCTACTGCTACCCTCACTGCTACATTCAATGCTACTACTACCATACTACTACTAATACTACAGTTGCTACTAATTGCAACAGCTGCCATTATTATAACCCCTCCTTAAACCTCCACCTTATCATGGTGGAGGGGTTTGAGGGCCCGAATGATCCTAGGAGCTATGTTGTCGGGGGCTTAATGCCCCTGGTAGGGTCTCCCATGGCAAACAGGTCCTAGGTGATGGGCCAGACTAAGACTGGTTCAGAAGCCCTTTATGAAAACAGAAAAAACAAGGCCAGTTACATCGCCCGGTACGGCGCAGCCGGGGCCCCAACAACAATTAATCAGATTAACTGATTATAATCAATTACTGAAATAATCGTCAACTAATTTAATAATCGTTTAACTGTTAACTGGAGTATTCTCAGACTCTGAAACATGCCATGTGCTGAGAGAGAAGGGTTTATTACCAAAAAAGAGCAGCAAAGCAACAAAAACAATGTACATTTTGTGTTTTTGATTAAAGATATCTTTGTCTGTATATATGCTCTGTCCAAATGTCCTCCAGAGACATAGTTGTAGCTTCATCTGGTTCAAATTTTGTAAAATTTAAGCAATTTTTGGTAGGATTTTCACAATTTTTAACGGGAACTATAAAACATAGAAAGTTTTTAACCACTTAACCACACATGCATCACTATCTGATAAGTTGATTAATCAAAACAATAATCAACAGATTAATGGATTATGGAAATAATTGTTAGTTGCAGCCCTTCTATCTTTTAATTTGATTATTGCCCTGTGGTGAATGAATGAGAGAGTGAATGATGACTGGCCTTTGTCCCAGCTGGAACCCAACCTCAGGCCCAAAGTTCCTTGTACAGGACTCTCACTGAAGTAAAAGTATGAATGTTAATAAATGTTAATATCTTCTACTTGAGATCTTATTTTAACATTAATAGTAAACATGAGGACATTGAAAAGAGATTGAATGTAGATTTTTATTCCTTAGAACACTCAAAAATAACAGCTCACAATATTCATTATACTGTAGTTTTTGTAGCATTTTGCACAGTGGCCTATTTGAGCTGATGACACATTTACGAAGTCAGTCTGGGTGAGTGCACCATGTTTGGTCCAAAGACTGCCAGTCTATTACTTGTTGTTCTATCTCACACTCAACTTTGTTAACTATTGATTTATTGAGGAATAGTCATAGTAATAGAGTGAAGAGGGTCATGTGATTGAAACACTCACACAACCAGGGGTGAAAGTAGATTTTTGCTTATGCCGGTACTATAACAAATTATGCCTACATATATATTTTTAATAGCAGAAAAAGCAGAACGCGGTTGAGAATGAATCTTGACTATAAATGAAAAGATATAGACATGGCTTATACGGGGTTTAACAGGGTTTGACAACAAATCAAACGCACCCTATAAAGGCCAACACACACCGGACGCACGTCAAAAAATACACCCCTATTGTTTTCTATGAGGCGCGCGGCGGCAGCTGAAAACACATGGCCCTCCGTACTTCTGCAGTAACAAAGACGGTTTTCTGCTCCGTGTGCCACAGACACACAGCTGTAAACACTGAGGGAGAGTAGCTGCTGCATCAGGGGACACAGGCAGCAGCTACTGACTCCTCTGCACACAGAGCATGGGGAACAACAAGTAATAGACTGGCAGTCTTTGGACCAAACATGGTGCACTCACCCAGACTGACTTCGTAAATGTGTCATCAGCTCAAATAGGCCACTGTGCAAAATGCTACAAAAACTACAGTATAATGAATATTGTGAGCTGTTGTTAGAATAATCAAATTAAAAGATAGTAGGGCTGCAACTAATGATTATTTCCATAATTGATTTTCTGTTGATTATTGTTTTTGATTAATCAACTTATCGTATAGTGATGCATTTGTGGTTAAGTGGTTAAAAACTTTCTATGTTTTATAGTTCCCGTTAAAAATTGTGAAAATCCTATCAAAAATCGCTTAAATTTTACAAAATTTGAACCAGATGAAGCTACAACTATGTCTCTGGAGGACATTTGGACAGAGCATATATACAGACAAAGATATCTTTAATCAAAAACACAAAATGTACATTGTTTTTGTTGCTTTCCTGCTCTGTTTTGGTAATAAACCCTTCTCTCTCAGCACATGGCATGTTTCAGAGTCTGAGAATACTCCAGTTAACAGTTAAACGATTATTAAATTAGTTGACAATTATTTCAGTAATTGATTATAATCGATTAATCTGATTAATTGTTGCAATTAGTAGCAACTGTAGTATTAGTAGTAGTATGGTAGTAGTAGCATTGAATGTAGCAGTGAGGGTAGCAGTAGAAGCAATAGTAGTAGTAGTAACAGTAGTAGTGTTAGTATTAGTGGTAATAGCATCAGAAGAAGTAATAATGGCAATGGTCTTAGTAGCAGTAAGCACTTTTATGTAAACTTTACACTCATTACTTTTTTACTTTTACTTATGATATTTGTGTTGAATACTTTCACTTGTACTTCAGTAATAATATTTTGAAGTAGCGGTACTTTTACTTGAGTACAGATTTAAGTATTTCTCCCACTTCTGATATCTATTAGATTTTATTTAATCTTCCTGTACATTGCTCGTGTAAATGGAGGTCCGTCCCAGCAGGTTACCATTGAACTGGGCGGAGCGTTCCGGGGGTGAGGTCCAGCTCCACAGAGACACTCAGTCCCCTCGGGCCCTCCCCGCTCCCTCCCCCGTTTGTCCCGTCCCACCTGCTTCCTGTCAGGCTCATTGCACAGCCCCGGCCCTATAAAAAGTTCACTCCAGCCCCAAGTCCCTCACTTTCATCAAGAACTCCAACAGGTAAGGACTTTTCAATGGATGATGCCACTAAACAACACTCTTTTATACTTTTTAAATATTGTTAATTATATGTTTAAATACTAGGGCTCTGCATGCTAACTCTACAACTTTTAAACGTCTTATAGCATAGCATGTGACTGTGTATCCAAGCCTTTTCTTTTAAAAATACTTACACAAAACAAAAACAACATATATTATAATTAAAATACGTAGGAGTGTGGGCGTCGTCTTTAATTAGGCGCAAGCCCCAACGATGGTGCAGGGATTTTTGTAACTGAAGAGCAATGCGCGAAATGCTAATCAATAATCTAAAGCTAATACCCACACTCATGGCGTCAAGTACTCTCCGGTGATATAGGTATGTGCCACAAATGCAGCATATTTGTAATTGTTCACACTAAAAATAGGACAATGGGCTATCGCCAAACACGTTGCACTCGTCATTGACTATGGACCCCGCGAGTGCATTACTTGGCGCGAGTACTTTCTAAATACATTTATATTGTTATAAGAAAAAACGCCTAATTGAAAATGTTACGTTTTTTCTTATTAATATTATTAGGCCCGAGCGCCAGGAATGGCGAGGGCCTATAGTGACTGTTCATGTTCAGCGAAGTGCACTGCCCCAAAGTGCGCGAAGTGCACGTAAACAAAGTCATCATTTACCAAACACTCATATACACACTCACGGCATCAAGTACTCTCCGGTGATATTGCTATGTGCCTCAAATGCCGTTGCTTGGCAACCACCAGGAAGTCGGCTATATTGGAATGATCATGTGACTCGGCGCTGGAGACGCCATTTCTTCCCCTCGTACTTTAACAAACTCGTCCTAGGACGTTTAACCCAGTGACACCAAAATGGCTCCACATCATCCAGACAAGTGGGACATTAAAAGTTGTTGAAGGTTTTGAAGAATATTAAACGGTGTTACCACAGCACTGCGCCAAATTTCATGTTTATTTTGTGACTCGCTAACAAACTCTCATTTGTTATAACTCACACATGCAGAGTCCAATGTGGACCAAATTTTAATCACTTATTTATTCTTGGGCCTATGGGCATGAAAGAAGAAAAAATGCCAGTTGCTTCAGTAGCGCCCCCTGCAGAGGGAGGCAAAAATGCCTAAAAGAGGGAAAAAATTAATTTTATTGGAAATGTACAAAATTTGGCAGCGAAATCTATTTGGTCACAACAATGAAAAAAGTCAATTGGACTCATGCTTTACTTTGTACGGTTTTGCCATGGCACTGTCAGAAACTCCCCATTATATTCCAATGGGAATTCTATACAATGTAATCCTATGGAGCCACCAAATTATGTCACATTTGGTAAATTTTTAAAGAGCCACATCTAAAACTTGGGCAAATTGTGGCAAATCTGCCCCAGCTCCAGACGCGGCAGGCGAGGGCCTAACATCGCCGCTTGCGGCTATATTTTGGTTTATAATGGCTTCCTTATTTTTTTTACATTTTTTTTTTAGACAATCGGACATTGGCCATTGCCATTGCCCTTGCATACTGTTGTTGTGTCCTTGGGCAAGACACTTCACCCACCTTGCCCGTATGAATGTGTCAGTGTGTGTTTGTGATCAGAGCGGCCGTAAGCGCACGATGGCAGCCTGAATGTGACTGAGGAGTAAATGAATAATGCACCAAATTGTAAAGCGACTTTGAGTGTCTAGAAAAGCACTATATAAGACTAATGCATTATTATTATTATTAGTTATTATTATTATTATTATTATTATTATTATTATTATTACAGCACAACAGAGAGAGTGAGAGAAGGCTACTCACAGGAGGCTCCAGTTTTAAAGGAAAAAGCACTTGGATTATTTCTTTCAAAGGCCGCACATGTAAGGCTGTGGTTTAACTTTTAAATGTCTCTTTGGGAGGAAATGTAAAAAACCACAGTCAGTGGAACTGAAGTTACACTACATTCATCTTTGTAAATGTGGACTGAATCTAAGGCATGCAACGTAATCTAAATATCTGTTTATTTATATTTCCTCTCAGAGAGACATTTTATGTTAAACAGCAGCAAACAGCATTGCATGCACAGCTTTTGAAAGTAAAAATTCAAGCCTTACCTTATTTCCAAATCAGTAACAGTAACAATGTGCATTATATAAATACTAATACAATAATAAAAATAATGACATTGCCTCTAAAGCAGCTTTTGACAGCAGTTTTAAAGTGAACACTAGTCTCACTGTGTCATTCATTAGAGGCCACTGTAGCAGCCCTGATAAAAATCTGTGACATTTGGCCCTAAGATGCTTTGGGACGTCCCGAGAAGCAGCTCAGAGCGTCCACAACCATCTTTTACCAGTGTGGGCATCTTACACTGCAGTTCATAGGAAACATCCAAAATCTCTTTTTCTAGGCCTGAAAAGCTCAAAATGGCAATAAAAAGATTTTGCTTATTTCTCTGGAACAGAACCTCGTAGAACAAAAAATCCAAAACATTTTGTGGCTCTCCCCAAGCTCTACCTGCACAAAGTGTGTGAGTGAGATGGACTTAATTGTTTTTCTCAAAAAACTCATCTTTAACTGTTCTCTTTGTTACTATAAGCATTACTAAAACAAATGGCTTCATTATATTAATTTATTTTATAAAATTAAGAAAATCTGCAGTACTTATCGGACATCGGAATTTTAAAAATCAGTATCGGCATCGGCCATAGAAAAACTCATATCGGTCGATCTTTAGGCCTCACTGCTGTAAAATGTAACGTCAAATGTAATTTTAGCTGTGTTTGTTTTTAAGTATTGATTTGTTGAAGCCTAAGTAAACAGTATCATTTTTGGGTAAAAGAAATACAGAGAAGTTGAAATGTTGTAACTTGATGCAATGTTACGTGGCATAAAAACACAAAAAGAGGAGAGTATGATAGAACTTAAATATAAAATGTCAAGTAGTAACAATAGTAGTAGTGCATGTATGTACACAGTTGGCATAACAAGGTTTGTCTTGTCTGTCCGTAGACTGCCATCATGAAGTTTGTGGCTCTTGCTCTTCTGCTCGCCGTTGGTAAGTGTTTCAAAGCAGCTTCATTTTTCATACAGTTTCATACTCATTTAAAGGTGCAAGTGCTTTGTTTTTGACGCCCTCTGGTGGTAATATTACAAATTGTAAATCCACACCTCACACTGCTGACTGCTCTGTTCTATCTAGGCAACTAGACACAAAAATTAGTGTCTTTTTTTACCGGTTTAACATTATTTTTGAGTGTTATTTATGTCATTATAGACTCAACTTATTGCTATGAATTGTGTTTAATTTTGTATTTTTCTTTTTGCTCCTAGGTTCCCAGGCTGCCTCTCTGCAGGCCAATGCCCGCTCACAGCTGGACGATGCCCAGGACGCCGGCGAGGCCAGTGTAGAGAACATCCACCATCCACCCATCGTTCCCTTCTATTTATTCAGGGCTGGGTCGTGTGGGGAGCGCCATAAGCAGGGAGACCTCGTCAACCCTTTCCTTGGAGCCTTCCGCCGGGTCTACTGGTGGAAACAAGATGTTCCCAGGCGAGCAGGAAGACAGACAAATATGAAGGGTTAGGGTCAGATAGGGTTGGGTTCAGTGGGGGGCGTGGAGGGATAAGGTCAGGGTTCGGGTCAGGTTACTACTAAGTGCGTGGAAGTAAGACGCACTAACAAATACCACATCCAAGCCTACAGCGCACGACAAAAATGCTTCAAGTGATAAATGCTGTAAACATCTTCCTACATTTGTGGAGAAAAATTGTATGTGAATAAACATCTGAAAACCACACTTGTCTGACATAACTTGTGCTCTTTTGAAAGTCTGCCCAATAAACTTATTTTATACCATTTATTTTATTAAAAAATTGATTAGAGGTTGATTTTTACAATTTATGACCCAACTTACATAAAACTATACCAGCCCTTTTTTAAATAGTAGTTAATTACTTACAGTCTGCATTCTCAGAAGTGGGTTGTTGTTAGGTTAAGTTCTCATAATTAGCATAATCACCAGCTCAGAATCAAGTGCCACAGTAGAATATTGAATACATTTGTAGATCCATTACAGTGTGCAATAGCAACAAAGCTAACTTACTGAGCTAACATCCATACAGCTGTTGTAGACTCAAATCTAGCTCTGTATCTGCCAATAGTTTTCACCTGTTACACTATTGTTTAACCAGCAAACACAACACAACCAATGTTTCCTTTTCACATATCATTCTGTGTCAACCCTGCAGTAGTAGTAGTAGTAGTAGTAGTAGTAGTAGTAGTAGCAGTAGTAGTAGTAGTAGCAGTATCACTAACAGTACTAGTAGCAGTAGTAGTACAAACAGAAAGTACCTGGGATTATTAAAGTTAAATTGAATTGATAGTGTTGTAGTCAAGACCGTACAAATCGAGACCAAGACCAGTCCGAGTCCAGAGTAAACCGAGACCAAGACAAGACCGAGACTCTCAGGGTTCGAGACCGAATCGAGGCCAAGACCTTTAAGGACCAAGACCAAGTCCAGACCGAGACCAAGGCAAACTGAGACCAGGTCGAGACCAAACCATGGGAAATAACACTATAAAGGGGAAAAGGTTTTAAAAAGTAGTTCAAATACAGTAATGATAATTTTAATGATCTAATGCAACAGACTCCACAAACAAACAGAGACGAATCATTTACCTGGTTCTTCTGATGCTGAAAACAAATCACTCCAAAATTATGAAGAGCAAAGACAAGACCGAGTAAAACTTCAATTCAATTCAATTCAGATTTATTTGTATAGCCCAATATCACAACAAAAGTCGCCTCAAAGGGCTTCACAAACAGTTGATCAAACATAAACACACAATCAGCACAAACAATAACTACACTAAACTAAATAGACCCAGGACCCTGTCCTTAGACCCTCCTCCTCGGTAAGGAAAAACTCCTAAAAAACCCAGGTACGGGAAAAAAGAAGAAACCTTATGGAGCCCATATTGAAGGAGAGATCCTCTCCCAGGACGGACAGGCAATGCATCTAGGAGTTAGTTCATTAGTTCATCTATAGGATCATAGATCAGCTCTGTAAGGATTCATCCAGACGAGAGTGGGTGAGATAGGTTGAGGAAGTCCATAGGATGCAGCAGGTGGCCTCATCCAGACAGGTGAGTGGGCGAGATAGGTCCGGGAGATCCGGGCTGCAGCAGGGACCTCATCCAGACAGGTGAGTGGGTTGAGGTAGATCCGGGAAATCCTTAGAGGTGAGGTTGAGGGCCCACAGGTCGGGACAGGAGCACAGATGGGGTCAGCTAAGATCCAATCATCACTGGGACATCTGCCAGCAGCCAGGCATCTGAAACAGTCCCCACTCCCCCAGAGGGGAGCGGGACAGAGGGACAACCTGTGAACAGCTATGAACTGACTGGAGATATAGAATATTAGATTATATTAATGACAGTGATAGAAGAGGAGCAGCAGATGAAACCAGAGGTCAGAGGTCAGTGCACCATACTTCCCCCAGCTTCTAGCTCCTAGAGCAGCTTAGCTTCAGCTGTGGAGTTAACCCTGTTCCTGGCCTGACCATAAGCTTTCTCACAGAGGAACGTTTTAAGCCTAACCTTAAATGTAGAGACTGTGTCTGCCTCTAACATGAGCTGGAAGCTGATTCCATAAAACAGGAGCTTGGTAACTAAAGGCTCTACCTCCAACTGTACTTTTAGAAACCCTGGGAACCACTAATAGCCCTGCATTTTGTGAGTGCAGTACTCTGCTTGGTTGGTATGGCTCGATAACATCATTAATGTAGGATGGGGCCGTACCATTTACGGCCTTGTAAGTCAGGAGAAGGATTTTAAACCTAATTCTGAATTCAACTGGGAGCCAGTGAAGTGAAGCTAGCACAGGAGTAATATGTTCTCTCCTGTTAGTTCCTGTTAATAATCTTGCTGCTGCGTTTTGAACAAGCTGAAAACATTTTAATGAGTTTTTAGGGCACGCTACCAGCAGAGAGTTACAGTAATCTAACCTAGATGTAACAAACACATGGACAAGGTTTTCAGCATCATTTTTAGATAAAATATTTCTGATTTTGGCTATGTTACGTAAGTGAAAGTATGCTGTTTTACAGGCTTGGTTTATATGAGCCTTAAATGATAAATCTTGATCAAATAAAACTGAATTCAAGACCAAGACCAAGGCCGAGTAAAACTGCAGCCGAGATCGAGACGAGACCAAGAGGCACCACAACACCATGACCTGAGTAGTAGTAGTAATAGTATAAGTAGTAGTAATAGTATAAGTAGTAGTAGTAATAGTATAAGTAGTAGTAGTAATAGTATAAGTAGTAGTAATAGTATAAGTAGTAGTAGTAATAGTATAAGTAGTAGTAGTAATAGTATAAGTAGTAGTAGTAATAGTATAAGTACTAGTAATAGTATAAGTAGTATTAGTAATAGTATAAGTAGTAGTAATAGTATAAGTAGTAGTAGTAATAGTATAAGTAGTAGTAGTAATAGTATAAGTAGTAGTAGTAATAGTAGTAGTAGTAATAGTATAAGTAGTAGTAGTAATACCATTGGCAATAGTTTTGCCTTGCAGTTGCAAAATATACTGTACTTTTAAAAGTAGCGTGTACTGAAGTCAGCTTTACATGTACTTTTTAGTTCTCAGGCTCTTTTTTCTAAGAAGGCTGAAGTCCTTGAAATGTTGTCCATGTTCTATCAGTCTGTTGTTGCAGCCGTTCTATCTATCTATCTATCTATCTATCTATCTATCTATCTATCTATCTATCTTTATCTATCCTAGTAATAAAAAGTGTTGAGTGACTTACTTCTACTTGAATGATTATTTGGAGGTAACAGTGTTATTCCTTGGTCTACCTCAGCTGTCTGACATCAGCGTTGTCACATTGATAGTAACCACCTTTGTTGCACTTTCTGATGCTCAGTTAAACTTCACCAGGTTTGTCTTGAACATGTCTGCATACCTCAGGCATTAGGTTGCATTCATTTTTATGTTTACCAGATATTTTTAGAAGTATGCGTATATTATAATGTGGCTGGTGATCACTCTTAAACAAATAGTTAGACAAATAGTGGATGTTGCCCCCTAAAAACACATTAAAAACATGTTGGAAAAAATATTGGCTTGGCTTTTGTCTCAGATTTAGGATTTTAGTCAGATTTGGGATATTTGTTTTATCCAGTTTGCCAATACTGACACAAAAATGTGAACAAAATACATGTTTAATATAGACATTTATTCAGTTTATTTCTGGCCTGCTTTATTTAATTATTCATTAACATGACTGATGGGCAAGAAATTAACTTTTGGATTATTGTACTTATAATTACACTTAGTGAGCACTGAGGCCACAGCACTTAATCATATGTATTGTGTCAGTTGCACTGAATTCTCTTCTAATATTGTAATAGGACTGTGAAACGGTAAATGTTTGATTTATTTATGTTTTAAAACCTGTTTTATTAAGAGTGTTACCTAAAAGTTTTAATCAGGGGGTGTGAGTACTGAGGGCACTCTCAGAGTTGTTCTGTTGGGCACAAATGCTAACTCAAAACTTGAGATGTGCATAAAAAACCCAGCGTGGGCCTCCAAGTTAAGATTTTAAAATTGTCAGTAGATTTTCCAAACCTGAGAGACCTCACACATGGCGATAAAAAATCATAGATATCCCAGGTTTGGTCCTACAGCGTGTGGTGTGCGGCCACACGGCAAAGACAACACACCACACACAAACAGATTTCACTCACAAACTGTTCCAGGTCAGACGGGAAATCTCACAAAACCTCATGAGATTAAACGTGACTTCAGCGAACACAAACATGGCGGACGACAAAGAAGCAACTGCTATAGTTTGAGGACTAGTTCTAACAGAGAAAAAACAATACAAAAAGAAAAGGCGTTGGTGTCAAGCCAGGCTCGTATAGGGCTTGACAAAACAAGACAGGGACGGGATGGATGACAATTAAATTAAAGTTTATCAAAGTAAAGTAATCAAAAGAAAATAAAAAGCAGTAAATATGTGGCCTATATGGGTCATCTGTAACGTCTGTAGTGTGTGTAAATGTTGGATGTGTGAAAGTGTTGTATGTGGAAGCTAAAGTGGAACAAACTAAAAAGGAGCACAAACAAAGGAAACGGTGGCTGCAGGTGAGCAGGCCGGCGCCAGCAGAGAGCACGCGGCGCAGGAGGCCTGGTTTTTAAACTGGTTGGCCACGCCCCACCAGGTAGCGCAGCCAATCCTGGAGCAGCACAGACCACCTGAGAGGAGGAGGACAGAGAGGCGGAGACAGAGCAGGAGACAGGACTGGAGGCAAAAGTTCAGCCCCACAGAGGCAGACTACATCAGGCCTGCTCTGGGCTCGGCACACTTGGTTAAAGGACTTTCTGCTGCGCCACCACAGCTGTTTGGATTTTGGATTCCCCTCCGTGCTTCCGTCGCCTCGCTTTCTGATTGGCTACACGTCACATTCCACAGGGCGCGTGCTCGTTTGTCCTCGGGACGCCACACACGCTGCGATATCGGGCCAAGACAATCCAACGTATGTTGAATATCCTCGATTTGAGATGGGAGCGGTCCCGACGTCGCTCTGAGCAGAGCAGAGCTCTCTGAACTCACCACACACAGCAGGAACATCTGATCAGATTATCTTTAGTGCCATTACCATCATCGGGACGTCCTTAAGATTGTTGGAAGTGGAGAATCGGGCCAAAAATGGGCAGCGTTATCTTGCCGTGTGAACCAGGCGTTAGCTAGCTATATCACGTTAGCAGGTTCATGAATTTGTCACCTTTCTGAAGCTGTTTACCTCTACGCTGTTGTCATTATTTTCATATAATATGTAATTATGAAGCTAAAACGACAGACAACACAAGAAGTAGTTAAAAACAACTCCTCTTACACTGTGTCGGAGTTCTCTTCGCTCTTGCAGTGCTGTTCACTTCCACGATAGACTCATGAAGTTATGTAAACATGGAAATACTATAAAAACTAAACAAAAGTCGTGCTTTCTCCCACAGACGCTTTCATGGTTCAGTAGCTCCTGTGGTGGTGACTGTAAACAGAGAGAGTCAAAGGCACGGCCACGGTGAAGATGGGCAATGTTCAATTACAAACAAATTAAGAAACATTTTAAAGAAATGTATTTTTATTGTCTCACTTGTTAAAACCAAGTACAGCTTATTTAAATAAGTAAAAACACAATTAATAACAAAAATACCTTACTGAAAACATTTCTGTTTGTGCATGAACACATGAATGGAACCAGTGCTTCTGGTACAAATGCAGCAAGTCCACGTTTCATGCTCATTTTTTGACGGCGTATTTTAGACTCCAAATTTGGCCAATCGTAATTTGAGGATTCCAACATATATGCATTGAGCTTTTTAAACGCAAATTTTTTTATTCTGAAAATTTTAACAGTGAAATAATGCAGTGAAAGTTTGATACTGAAATTTTAGTGACGGAAATTCATAGACAAAAGAATTCAGACTCCTATTTCAGTGTTAAAAAATTCAATGGTAGAAATTCAAAGGCATTTAAAATTCAAAATGTGATGAGACAAGTTTGCTTCCATAATCGATCACATTCATTTTATGAAAGGCTCAAAAATACTGATCAGGTACATTCACATTATACTCGACTGGCTTGTAACACAAATTTAGTCATTACCTGTTCAAATACTCATTTTTATACAAAAGTCTGTCTATTTTAGATCATGTCACCTGTGAAATAAATGACCAAAAAAGTGAAGGGATTTGCCCACTTTACATAATTTTAAAAAAGCTCTGAGATCTAACCTCACTTGATTGTAAATGTATTTTTGTATTGGTAGAAAACTAGCGACCACTGCGGTGAAAGCTAATGGGGATCTCAATAAATAAACAAAGTAAACAAAATAAACTTGTCTGCACTTTTCTCATTTGTTATTAAAATATCCATGATTATTAAAGCCATAGCACCAATATCCACAGTGGATTAGAGCAGGGGCGGGCAATTATTTTTTCCTGAGGGCCACATTTGAGTCTGTGCCGGTTGCGGAGGGCCGGGTCAACACTAACCACACTTGTTCTCAATAACAACTGTGTATCTTTTTATGTTTAGGCTGAATAAATGTAAGCAGATAAATGCAAAAAGAAGGCAGGACATTTCAGCATTTATTAAAACAGCATTAACAAAAACAGATCATTCAGTTTAAATGTGCATTTAGTTGTATTAGTGTTAGTTCACTGAACACTTGAGTCAAATCAACAGAATGCCAGCTCCAGTCTGCATCTGGGAGCTCTCCTTTCTTTTGTCAAAACTCATGGATCTCTTTCCTCAGGTCCCAAACCCCTCTTCAATCCTCTGCCTACACTGAGCTCTGACAGCAGCAGGCCCCATGTCTCCAGGTTCACTCCTGCTCCTCCAAAAGTGCAACAAGCTGCCTGTGATCCATAGCTCTGCCCTGATATAAAGAAACATTCACTGAGGTCCAATCTGAGAAAATGTCCTCAAGTTAAGTCCAGAACACAACAAGGTCTCTTTATTCCTTCAAATAGCATTTATTTTAATTAGTCGTCCATTATATTTAAAATAATAAAATAAAAAGGTACATTTTCTATGATCTCAAATAAATATCATTTTAAATTCAATTTGATTGTTCTTAATGCCTATTTTAAGAGAAATAATAATCAGCTCTTACTTTTAAACTTGGCGATTAACTCTATGTTGTGCTGTGACTGCTGCTGTGAGGGCTGTGCAGTGTTGGGCTTGGTTTCAAAGTGAAGCTTAATTTTGATGCTTTTAATAAAGGCCACTGTCCCATAACAATGAGAGCCTGGTTCAGAGCAGGTCTCTGGGAGGATGAAGCCGTTTTCAGTCCATTCTTGCTTCACCCTGTTCCTTTCCACGCCTGTCCCTGTCTCTCCTCTCTCCGTGTACCCGATTGTGTGGATGTGATTGTGAAGATTAGCGTCACATGTGAAGATTCACTATTGACTTTTACGCTGCAGTAACTGCACCCAAAAAATAAGAAATAAAAAAATTAAGCCTCACTTTACCGTGCCTCAAAACACGCGTTGCTCCCTAAATACAATGCAAAGACATTTATTAAAAACACACACACATAAATATATATGAACTAGTCTATGTCTCTGAGAATACAAAGTCTCAGGGCTGCTTTGTTTTTACCGTGTGTTCATCCAAAGCAGAGAAGTCTAGCGTTGGTGAACAAAAATATACTTTGCACAACATTCCCATCTAGTGTCCAAACCTGGTAACAGCAAACAGTGTTGGAACAAATCCTGAATATTAGCTTCTGTACAGCCCAGATACAAACAAACCAGAATCACCATCACATAATATACAAGTACACAGGTTAAGACACGGCTACTGTTACTGGATATGTCCAAAAATCACATTTACACAGGTAATAATAAACTCCTGGGACTTACAAAAGTGATAGAAAATCAAAGAAATGCTCCAGTTTATCTCCTGGTTACCTCTAAAGCTCGTTGTGTTTCTCTGCTTTTATTTTTCAGAAATCCCTCTCGTGACAGTGGAGGAGACGCAGCTCGGACTTTCCTCAGCTCCGCCATTTTGTAACGGACCACTCCATAAACGGTATGTACATTTATAGCTTTTATTTTTCATTTATTCATTTGTAACGTGAATAAAACAAACAAAACATATGTTGTACATGATATAAAACGTTTAAACGTGTTTTGTGACAGTTTGTTTGTCTTTAGTGTACAGTGTTTTACAGTTTGGTCGAGTTAAAATTACTTTGTAAAGTTTGCTAGCTTAAATATGTGCTAATGGCTCTGCACTGTTTTAAGAAATATTGTTTTGTTTTTTTCTTTCAGCTTCTCCCTTTCTTATTCAGGGTTGCCACAGCAAACCAGGTGGCAGGGTTTTTACGCCAGATGCCCTTCCAGTCACAACCAGCCACAGTAAATTAATATATATAATAAATATAATATAATTAATATTTTTGTAAAACCTTGTTGCTATTATAGGCCTCTGCTACTCTGGCTAAAATGTTACTGATATGTGTTTACTTAACTTTAATGAAGAGGCAGTTCAAAGAAAATGCATATTTTTATATATTAATAGTATATTTTAGAGTTATATTTTTGCCTCATATGGCTGTTTTAAATGTTGGTATAAAATATAAAAAGGCTAGATACAGGTGCTTTTCTATTTCAGTAATTACTTCAAATCAAAGTGAAACAAGTATTCACTCTGTGTGTAATAATAAATCTTTATGAGTTTCACTGCCAAAACAATGTCACTTTTTCATGATTTTCTCATTTTTTGAAATGAATAATTTTATTTTGCCTATATCACTCTTGTTGGACATGCTGGTAACAAAAAAATCAAAAAGACCTGTATCTAGCAAATCTAATGCAAAGAAGTAGTGATTATTATTAACTGTATGCAATATATACTAATAACAATATGTTTTTGAATATTTAATTCCCTCTCATTGCCACAGATTAAAATAATCAGATTAGATAGATACTTAATTGATCCAGAAGGAAATTTAGGTTCCAGCGGCAGCATCACAAAGGCACTCAGCATGAAATATAGAATTAGTATAAGGTTGAAAATAAAGTATGTAAGGTGTGACAAAGCACTGAGGGTATATGACCTGAGTAAGTGATCTGTAGGACATGGATGTAATCAGCAGCATCTGTACATCAGGTTAACAATGACAGTGTTGACAATAAAAGACATTTATGAACACAGACACAGGACATGAGCAGATATCAGTGGTCAAACCTTAACCAACCATACTGTCTGTGTTTTAGAGAAATCTCCTGAAAGTAAAAGCTGTGAACCTGGAGCAGTGGTTGTGTGGTCCCTGCAGAGTCGGAGTGAAGAGGCAGCGTCTGGAAGTTACTCCTGAAGTAAGGTACGTTACTGTCAGGGCTGGATACTTACTTTAAAAACATATTCTGCTACAATTATAATTACTTCTATTTAATAAGTTACACCATTAGGCAGGTGACTCTAACTGGTTTTACTGTGGGATTAAAATGTCACAGTATCCATACAAATAAAATCAACCTTTACACAGTATTGACTGAGCTGTTCCATGACTTTCTTACAACATCTACGTACATTTTTATTCATTATTATTTCATTTATTTCTATGATATTTTAATTTTCACAGTTAAAGATTGTGTTTATAATAAAGTTGCATTTATTAAGTGTCAATACAAAGTTTGTCTTTAATACAAGCGTTTCAGAATAACCTGTTTTTAAGCTTTAACTGCAATACTGAGACGTGATACTGTGATATTCTTGGTTAAGGTTATCATACCATCAGAATCTCTTATTGTACAATGTCTAAATACAATACAAGCTCAGCTGAAGGTTTAAAATACTCACTTAAGCTTACATTAAAGTGGAACATAACTAACATGTATCATATAGAATAGGCGTACAGGTATAGTCACAGGAGATTTTCCAGGTGAGTGGTTGCTGTTTATTGGAGCTTTAGATTCTCCTCATGTATACACCTCCTTTAATATTCATATACTGCAGTAACTTTAACTCTGTTCTGGGCTTCAACATAAATCCACCACAATAAAGTTAATTTTATTATATTTTTACATAGACTACATGTCCCAGGTCAGAGGTAGTCAGTGTGGTGTCTGTTCACTGTCTGTCAGAGCCAGTGTGGCAGATACAGGAAGAGGTATAGGTAATCGTAATAATAATTCACTTAATTTAGGGACAAACAATGCCAGCCCAGGAGTTTTGCCTGGAGAATCTAAATACAGGTAAGGCACACAGGTCCGTTCAACTGAGACGACAGAAATGTTAAATTACTTTACATTCCATTTATTAATATATATAAGTTAAATTCATGTGTTAGAGATGACCACATTAAAAACAGGTTGACGACAGCTACATACAACTCTTTTTGCAGGAGTGTACAGTGTGTCTTTGTAAAACATAAAAACAGCGGCTCCATGGACCAGCCACGGGCAGCAAGACGTCCACCACAAGTCACACAGAGAGCACAGAGAGGGGTCATCACAAAGGGGAGGCTCGCCACCGACAGCGCCCTACAGGTAGCAGCCATATCGTCAGTTTGCGTTATATGATTAAGAACGCAGTTAATTTAGACAGAAGAGACGTACTGGGAGCAGTGTTCGTCATGACGCCACTTTGAATGTGGCCACCCAAACACCAAGTGCACACGAGGGGGAAGTCCAGCGCCGAGCCACCAGTAAGCTAAAAACAACAGCACATTAGCTTCTACGCAAGACGATTAAGTGGACAAGACAAACTCTCTCCTCACCTACGATGCCCGCAACACTCTGCTCTAGCCACTGGGCTTTACGCCTTGTTCACAGCGGCTGTAGTGCGCCTAATCGCAGTCTGGCTCGAGTCTGGCTCGAGTCCATCTCGCGGCCATGGCCCAGCTCCCGAACGGCCTCTGACATCAGGGGTGAAAGGTCAGGTGGAGGGGGCGCACACGGGAAAGTAGCGCCCTTTATATAGGGACACAAACACCATACTACTACATTCTTATAAAAACACTCTAAAATATCAATGACTGTACATCCTCAGCACACGTTTACATTAACAGTGAGCATTATAGAAGCTAACAGTAGCAGGTATAAAAGATCTCCTATAGCGCTTGGTCCTGCAGCCATGGAAAGGAGACGGTCATTCCTGCTCCTCCTCTGAGCAGCCAGAGTCTTGTGCAGAGGGTGCCTGGTGTTACTGAGGATGGCCTGAACCTTTCTCCTCATGCTCCTCTCTACCACTGTCCCAACAGAGTCCAGTGACCTCCCAACCACGTGCCCGCCCTCTTAAGTAGCTTGTCCAGCCTTTTACAGTTTTTGACAGAGATGTTGTTCCCCCAACAGACAGCAGCATAAAAAAGAACGGCTGCAACAACAGACTGATAGAACATGGACAACATTTCAAGGACTTCAGCCTTCTTAGAAAAAAGAGCCTGAGAACTAAAAAGTACATGTAAAGCTGACTACTACTACTACTACTACTACTACTACTACTACTACTACTACTAATTCTACTACAGGGTTGACACAGAATGATATGTGAAAAGGAAACATTGGTTGTGTTGTGTTTGCTGGTTAAACAATAGTGTAACAGGTGAAAACTATTGGCAGATACAGAGCTAGATTTGAGTCTACAACAGCTGTATGGATGTTAGCTCAGTAAGTTAGCTTTGTTGCTATTGCGCACTGTAATGGATCTACAAATGTATCCAATATTCTACTGTGGCACTTTGTGATTCTGAGCTGGTGATTATGCTGAGGCCCAGTCTTTTCAGTTTTCATCATTTGTTGTAATCAGGGAATCAAACCCGGGACGCTGTGGTACATGGTCTGCCTTCACACATTCGCATGGCGCCCACAATCTTAACTTTATCATAAGCAACACTTTCACATAATATATTAAAACACTATATTTTTCCACAACTGCCTTTACCCCACCACATGATTTTCCTGCCCAGTTCAAAATGCTGGATGCTGGAAGTGACTACATTACAAAAAAGAAAGAGTTTTATACAAATATATAAATTATAATTTATGTACTACAGGCTTTCAATGAGTACTTAACCTAACAACAACCCACTTCTGAGAATGCAGACTGTAAGTAATTAACTACTATTTAAAAAAGGGCTGGTATAGTTTTATGTAAGTTGGGTCATAAATTGTAAAAATCAACCTCTAATCAATTATGCATTTATTACCATTTTTAATAAAATAAATGGTATAAAATAAGTTTATTGGGCAGACTTTCAAAAGAGCACAAGTTATGTCAGACAAGTGTGGTTTTCAGATGTTTATTCACATACAATTTTTTTCCACAGATGTAGGAAGATGTTTACAGCATATACTCAGGTCTTTGTCTACGTCTCCCAGCTCGCCTTCAAACGCCTTGGTGGGGTTCCTCAAGGAGAACTGGGGGAAGTGTCTGGGGAGAGTGATGTCTGGGTGTCCCTGCTTAGAGTGCTGCCCCCGTGACCCGGCCCAGAATAAAGCAGAATGGAGGGATGCTGTATGGCAGAGGTCCCCAACCTTAGGGCCGCGGCCCAGAAGTGGGTCGTGGGCCGTTAGGTACTGGGCCGCAGAGGGAAATATAAATATATATAATTTTTGTTCTATTGCTATTTTTTAGTTTACTGCGATTTCCGTGTGTTTTACTTTGAAACACGACTACTTCCACTGCAGCGTCTTACTTCCATGCACTTACAGGAAACCAGACCCGAACTATCCACGCCCCAAACTAAACGCAGACCTATTTTCCCCGAACCCTAACCCTAACGCTCCACGCCCCAATCTAAACCCAAGCCTTTTTCCCCCGAACCCTCCACGCCCCCCACTAAACCCGATCCTATCTGACCCCAACCCTCCATATTTGTCTGTGTCTTCCGGTTCGCCTGGGTAGTAGTGAAGGTAGGATGGATGGCTGTATGGCGTCTCCATACTCAGGTCTTTGATGATGGAGGTGCGCAGCTTTTGGACGTCTTCAGCGTTGGTGGCCTCAGCGCCGTCGGTGATGATGCTGTTCCTGTAAATGTACAATTACTACAGTTTAGTGAATGGCACAAACAAAACCAACCAGTTCAACCCACACAGAAGTATAGTAACCTGCTACTATTACTGCTACAAGTACAACTTGTATTTCAAGTAAATATACAATTACTACATTTTAGTCAGTAGTAAAAAGACAAAGAATCAACCAGGCATTAAAAATCCTTTAGAAGTATGGTAACCTGCTACTACTGCTACAATTACTGACTAGAACTTCTACCTCTACTCCTACTACTGTGACTGCCACTAACTGACTAACTCGCCACATCTGCCTGCTAGTGTGCAGTGATTCAAGTATTGATTTGGCATAGGTTTAACGCCATATGACCTTTATGATGTAACTCTCTCCAATTAATCCAGGCTTGGGACAGGCACAAAGAGCATACTGGCCTGTGAGCCTCTGTGGCTGAGCTGTGATTGCCATCAGTACTAATACTACTTTTACAACGTGACAAAATAATGAACTGCCATTCCCCATGAAGAGACCTGATCAGGTATTGCAACTACTACTGCTACTACTAATGTACAGCTGCTAATACTACTACTACTAATACTTACTACTAATTACTACCCTGCTACTACCACTACTACTTTACTTTACCAGCTCTTGACTAAATTTAAATTACTGGCCCATTTTCTTGATGATATACAGTCTTACTATATTCATCAACACATTATATTATGTATAATATATTTAACATGAACTCCCAAGTCCAGTTAAGCTTGACTTTTGTTTTCCCTTCCGTGTATCTGTACAACGTTTTTCCTGCCATTGGCCGCTCTGCCAGGACGAAACTGGAGAAATAAATCCATGGCTGGCTGTTGTTTGGCTCAGCTGGATGTACCGCGGTCTGCCAGAGCCGTGACACCGGGGCAGCGACGCTTTCAGAGGAGGCAGGGCGCTCTGTTCACCCTGTAACAACTATTTAACCATCACACGGACTCCCAAACGGTTTATTTGAGGTAGAAAAAGTTACTGGGTTGACTTGTATGAATATTAGGTGTAAAATAACTTGACACAGGCTGAACTGTAGAAAAACTGAGCTTAAAGCACGAGCCCTGCTTCGCAGTCTGCCTCTGCTGCGGCGCTGTACAAATTGCCATTTTGAGATGAGTTGTATTTCGCTTGCTTACTTTTCTCCCCAGCTGCACAGTGCCAACTTTGATGTGAAATTTATTTTAGCCATTTATGACTCTAGACTATGCTCATTTTAAGTTGTTTTTTATTTTGTGTGTGTGTGAAAGTGATGGATACTGTTTATTTTAATATATCAGCTACCACAGGTTCGTCAAACTAACTAACACACAAAATGCAATATTTTGGTGTTTTCTATTGCTGTATTTGCTGTAGGTGCACATCAGTAATCAAATTTTGTGGAAAATGCCCTCAAGTTTTAATCAAAATATTTAACGGTTTAAGTGATAATACACTGAAAAAAATGATTGGAGGAGGTTGTTGAATTAACACAATAAAACCCTGTAGGAATAACATGACTGAGTCATGTTTCTGTGGTGTAGACTGACAGTTTGTTGGATCTACAGGATTAAATCATGGAAAGCATTTCCACCCAATGTAATTATGTTTGATCTAAACAATTCAAAAATGTAGTTTTAACACAATTGTTTTATGCTAAACAAGCTTGATTTTTTTTCATGTTGATAATTTGTGATAAAATTTTGTTCATTTTACATAATTCAATCACTTTAGGTCTACATGATTATTTCAAGTCCTTTGTATAAAGCCTCTGACATTTTGTTATTTAAAGGATCAGATCCATGAGTGACAGGGACATAAAGAAGACTGTGACCCGGTCGTTTGTTTTATTATTATTATTTATGTCCCAACTTCCTGTCCCATCAGAGAAGACAGTGTCTCCTGAGCTGATGTTCAGAGATTCAGCTGATTCAGGCTGATGGGCTTGAGATGGTTCATTTTCTTTTTAAGTAAAATAAATTAGACCTAGAAAGTCGAAGTAAGTTTGACAGTGGAATGTATTATCTTTAAAACATGAAAAGGGTGGCTTCACATTAATTAGCTATGGTCCGGTCCAGTTGATGCAGGGGCCATGTGCAATACTGTTACTGTGAGTCATGGTCCAACCATGACTGATGACCACATGGCTGAAACATTGATTTAATTTAAACAAGATTTATTATCTGCTTAAGCATTTTCCTCATACACGAGCTTTGCAGCCCACAAGTCTGTTTAACAAAATGAGTAAAGATATAACCCGCACTATAAAGCCACGCTAATTCAGTTCTTTTTTATTGACTGTACCGACCGTATGTGATGGGAATGAGAGTAATGCACATTTCTTGTGTATAAAGATATGAAGTCATGTGTGACACTGTTCATCTGAGTCATGGTGCTGTGGACCAAAACATAAAGTGATCATGTTACTTTAACATGAAACAATTGTGTTAAAGCAACATATTTGAATTGTTTAGATCTAACATAATTGAAATGTGTGCAATCGATGTCCATGATTTAATCATGTTGACATGTAGAAAATTTGTTGGAGTTGCTCAGACTCTTTTACAGTAAGTTTGTTTGAATTTAATTAGTTTGACTTAATAAACGTAAATCAATGGGTGCAATCGGTTTCCCCAATTCATTTGAGTTTACTTAACCTGTCAACTGTTGTTGTTCCTGAACTGACAACTTTGCCGTCAAATAAACGGCGCTCGCTGGCGTCCTGGGCATCGTCCAGCTGTGAGCGGGCATTGGCCTGCAGAGAGGCAGCCTGGGAACCTAGGAGCAAAAAGAAAAATACAAAATTAGACACAAATCATAGCAATAATTTGAGTCTATAATGACATAAATAACACTCAAAAATAATGTTAAACCGGTAGAAAAAGACACTAATTTCTGTATCTAGTTGCCTAGATAGAACAGAGCAGTCAGCAGTGTGAGGTGTGGATTTGCAATTTGTAATATTACCACCAGAGGGCGTCAAAAACAAAGCATTGCACCTTTAAATGAGTATGAAACTATGAAAAATGCTTTGAAACACTTACCAACGGCGAGCAGAAGAGCAAGAGCCACAAACTTCATGATGGCAGTCTACGGACAGACAAGACAAACCTTGTTATGCCAACTGTGTACATACATGCACTACTACTATTGTTACTACTTGACATTTTATATTTAAGTTCTATCATACTCTCCTCTTTTTGTGTTTTTATGCCACGTAACATTGCATCAAGTTACAACATTTCAACTTCTCTGTATTTCTTTTACCCAGAAATGATACTGTTTACTTAGGCTTCAACAAATCAATACTTAAAAACAAACACAGCTACAATGGCAATGGCCGATTGTCTAAAAAAATGCAAAAAATAAGGAGGCCATTATAAACCAAAATATAGCCGCAAGCGGCGATGGTAGATTTGCCACAATTTGCCAAATTTTTAGATGTGGCTCTTTAAAAATGTTCCAAATGTGACATAATTCAGTGGCGCCATAGGATTACATTGTATAGGATTCCCATTGGAATATAATGGGAAATTTCTGACATTGCCATGGCAAAACCATACAAAGTAAAGCATGAGTCCAAATGACTTTTTTCATTGTTGTGACCAAATAGATTTCTCTGTCAAATTTCGTACATTTCCAAGCTTTTTTAAAAATTTTAAAATAATTTAAATTTTTGCTCTCTCATAGGGATTTTTGCCTCCCTCTACAGGGGGCGCTACTCCAGCAACTGGCACTTTTTCTTCTTTCATGCCCATAGGCTCAAGGAATAAATAAGTGATTAAAATTCTGTACGAGTTTGTTAAAATGTAATGGGTGCAAATCAAGGGGTCACATGATCAATCCCAGATAGCTGACTTCCAGTTGGTCAGGGGGCGTGGCCAGAATATATTTTTTTGTTGGTATGGACATGCTGCATATGTATACCAAATTATGTTTGCTCCGACGAAGTAAGTGTTGGGACGCCCCATTGGCGGATTTTACTATTTGGGACGTCGCCATGACAACACAATGGCAGATGGGGCAAACCCATCAATGACTTTTTTGATCAGTGTCAGGTGACAGATATGTGTACCAAATTCCATGAGTGTACAATAAAGTTTATTTTTATCGTCTCATACAAATATGTAGTTTTGCTCCCTAGGGGGCACTATCATGCCTATTATTAATATTCACATATTAATCTCCACCAACAATTAAAATTTGAGAAAAAATCGGTCAAAGTATGTGCGAGCTATGACACTTTGAAGGGTGTTGGCGAGCCACAAAAACAAAGCCAAAATTCATGCCATTGTCACGGCAACACCGTTTAATGTTCTACAAAACCTTGAACAACTTTTAATGTTCCACTTGTCTGGATGATGTGGAGCCATTTTGGTGTCACTGGGTCAAACGTCCTAGGACGAGTTTGTTAAAGTACGAGGGGAAGAAATGGCGTCTCCGGCGCCGAGTCACATGATCATTCCAATATAGCTGATTTCCTGTTGGTTGCCAAGCAACGGCATTCGCGGCACATAGCAATATCACCGGAGAGTACTTGATGCCGTGAGTGTGTATATGAGTGTTTGGTAAATGATGACTTTGTTTACGTGCACTTCGCGCACTTTGGGGCAGTGCACTTCGCTGAACATGAACAGTCACTATAGGCCCTCGCCATTCCTGGTGCTCGGGCCTAATAATATTAATAAGAAAAAACTGAACAATTTCAATTAGGCGTTTTTTCTTATAACAATATAAATGTATTTAGAAAGTACTCGCGCCAAGTAATGCACTCGCGGGGTCCATAGTCAATGACGAGTGCAACGCGTTTGGCGATAGCCCATTGTCCTATTTTTAGTCTGAACAATTACAAATATGCTGCATTTGTGGCACGTACCTATATCACCGGAGAGTACTTGACGCCATGAATGTGGCTATTAGCGTTTGATTATTGATTAGCGCTTCGCGCATCGCGCATTGCTCTTCAGTTTAATAAATCCCTGCGCCATCGTTGGACTTGCGCCTAATTAAAGACGACGCCCACACTCCTACGTATTTTAATTATAATTTATGTTGTTTTTGTTTTGTGTAAGTATTTTTAAAAGAAAAGGCTTGGATACACAGTCACATGCTATGCTATAAGACGTTTAAAAGTTGTAGAGTTAGCATGCAGAGCCCTAGTATTTAAACATATAATTAACAATATTTAAAAAGTATAAAATAGTGTTGTTTAGTGGCATCATCCATTGAAAAGTCCTTACCTGTTGGAGTTCTTGACGAAAGTGAGGGACTTGGGGCTGGAGTGAACTTTTTATAGGGCCGGGGCTGTGCACTGAGCCTGACAGGAAGCACGTGGGACGGGACAAACGGGGGAGGGAGCGGGGAGGGCCCGAGGGGACTGAGTGTCTCTGTGGAGCTGGACCTCACCCCCGGAACGCTCCGCCCAGTTCAATGGTAACCTGCTGGGACGGGCCTCCATTTACACGAGCAATGTACAGGAAGATTAAATAAAATCTAATAGATATCAGAAGTGGGAGAAATACTTAAATCTGTACTCAAGTAAAAGTACCGCTACTTCAAAATATTATTACTGAAGTACAAGTGAAAGTATTCAACATAAATATCATAAGTAAAAGTAAAAAAGTAACAAGTGTAAAGTTTACATAAAAGTGCTTACTGCTACTAAGACCATTGCCATTATTACTTCTTCTGATGCTATTACCACTAATACTAACACTACTACTGTTACTACTACTACTATTGCTTCTACTGCTACCCTCACTGCTACATTCAATGCTACTACTACCATACTACTACTAATACTACAGTTGCTACTAATTGCAACAGCTGCCATTATTATAACCCCTCCTTAAACCTCCCCCTTATCATGGTGGAGGGGTTTGAGGGCCCGAATGATCCTAGGAGCTATGTTGTCGGGGGCTTAATGCCCCTGGTAGGGTCTCCCATGGCAAACAGGTCCTAGGTGATGGGCCAGACTAAGACTGGTTCAGAAGCCCTTTATGAAAACAGAAAAAACGAAGCCAGTTACATCGCCCGGTACGGCACAGCCGGGGCCCCACCCTGGAGCGAAGCCTGGGGTTAGAGCTCAAAAGTGAGCGCCTGGTAGGTCGGGTCTCTCCCCACAGGGCCCGGTTGGGCTTAGCCCAAAAGGATGACGTGGGGCTGTTTTTCCATGGACCTACCACCTGCGGGAGGAGCCGTAAGGGGCCAGTGCAGAGAGGATCGGGCAGTGGTCAAAGGCGGGGTTCTCGGCGACCCGATCTCTGGACACAGAAACTGGCTCTGGGGACATGGAGTGTCACCTCGCTGGGGGAATCCAACTCCTCCTGGACTCTCTTCTACTCTGGAGTTGCCTGCGGTGAGAGGCGGCGGGATGGTGTGGGCTTGCTCATAGCCCCTCAGCTCAGCCGCCATCTGTTGGAGTTTTCCCCGGTGAATGAAAGGGTCGCATCCCTGTGTCCCTTATGTCTCGGCTTATGGGCCAAACAGCAGTGTAGAGTACCCAGCCTTCTTGGAGTCCCTGGGAAGGGTGCTGGAAAGTGCTCCGACCAGGGACTCCATCATTCTACTGGGAGACTTCAACGCTCACATGGGCAGTGACAGTGATACCTGGAGGGGTGTGATTTGGAGGAACGGCCGCCCTGTCGTGAATCCGCGTGGTGTTCTGTTGCTGAACTTCTGTGCAAGTCACAGATTGTCCATAACAAACACTATGTTCAAGCACAAGGGTGTCCATCAGTGCATGTGGCACCAGAACACCCTAGGTCGGAGGTCAATAATCGACTTTGTTGTCGTGTCATCTGACCTTCGGCCGTGTGTCTTGGACACTTGGGTGAAGAGAGGGGCTGAGCTGTCAACTGATCACCACCTGATGGTGAGTTGGATCCGCTGGCGGTGGAGGAGAAGACCGGACAGACTCGGCAGGCCCATTGTGAGGTCTGTTGGGAACGTTTGGGTGAGCCCTCAGTCTTCACTTCCCACCTCAGGGAGAGCTACAACCAGATCCCGAGGGAGGTTGGGGACATTGAGTCTGAGTGGACCATGTTCTCCGACTCCATTGTCGATGTGGCCTTTCGGAGCTGTGGCTATGAGGAACCCGGCAGTGGACACTGGAAGTAAGGGATGTTGTCAGGCTAAAGAAGGAGTCCTACCGAGCCTGGCTGGCTTGTGGGACTCTTGAGGCAGCTGACAGGTACTGGCAAGCCAAGCACCTTTCAGCCCGGGCGATTGTGGAGGCAAAAACTTGGGTCTAGGAGGAGGCCATGGAGCAGGACTATTGGTAGGCCTCAAAGAAATTCTGGCAAACGATCCGTTGCCTCAGTAGGGGGATGCAGTGCTTCACCAACTACTGTTTACAGTGGAGGTGGAGAGCTGCTGACCTCAACTGGGGATGTTGTCAGACTGGTGGAAGGAATACTTTGAGGATCTCCTCAATCCCACTGACATGCCTTCCGTTGAGGAAGCAGAGGCTGGGGACTTCATGGTGGCCTCATCTATCACCCAGACTGAAGTCACCGAGGTGGTCATAAAGCTCCCCAGTGGCAAGGCTCCAGGGTGGATGAGATCCACCCTGAGTACCTCAATTCTCTGGATTTTGTGGGGCTGTCTTGGTTGACACGTCTCTGCAACATCACATGGCGGTCGGAGACAGTGCCTCTGGACTGGCAGACCGGGGTGGTGGTCCCTCTTTCCAAGAAGGGGGACCAGACAGAGGGTGCGTTACAACTTCAGGAAGATCATACTTTTCAGCCCCTCCCTGGGAACGTCTATTCCAGGGTGCTGGAGAGGAGAATGGACAATAGTTGAACCTGGATTCAGGAGGAACAATGCTGTTTTCATCCCAGTCGCAGAACAGTGGATCAACTCTACACCCTCAGTCGGGTACTCAAGGGTTCATGGGAGTTTGTGAATCTGGAGAAACTGTTTGACCGTGTACCTCGTGGTGTCCTGTGGTGGTGCTCTGGGAGTATGGGGTCCGAAGCTGGGGCTGTCTGGTCTCTGTACAACCGGAGCAGGAGTTTTGTTTACATTGCCGGCAGTAAGCCGGACGTGTTCCCAGTGCATGTTGGACTCCGGCAGGGCTGCTCTTTGTCACTGGTTTTCTCCATTATTTTCATAAAGAGAATTTCTACGCACAGCCAGAGGCCAGAGGGAGTCTGGTTTGGGGACCACAGCATCTCATCTCTGCTTTTTGCAGATGATGATGTCCTGTTGGCTTCCTTGAACCAGGACCTTCAGTGTGCACTGGGGCGGTTTGCAGCCGAGTGTAAAGCAGTTGGGATGAAAATCAGCTCATCTGAGTCCGAGGCCATGGTTCTCGGCCTGGAAAAGGGTGGCTTGCTTTCTTGAGGTCGGAGGAGAGTTCCTGCCTCAAGTGGAGGAGTTTAAGTAGGTCTTGTTCATGAGTGAAGGAAGGATGAAGTGTGAGATTGACAGGCGGAACAGTGCAGCGTCTGCAGTAATGCGATCATTGTATCGGTCTTTTGTGGTGGCCGAAAGGGGAAGCTCTCAATTTACCGGTTGCTCTATGTTCCTACTCTCACCTATGGTCATAAGCTTTGGGTCATGACTGAAAAGACAAGGTCCCGGATACAAGTGGCCAAAATGAGTTTTCTCTGCAGGGTGGCTGGGCGCTTCCTTGGAAATAGGGTGAGGAGCTTGGTCACTCGGGAGGAGCTCGGAGTAGAGCTACTCCTCCACATTGAGAGGGGCCAGCTGAGGTGGCTCGGGCATCTGTTCCGCAGCCTCCTGGACGCCTCCCTGAGGAGGTGTTTCAGGCATGTCCCACCGGTAGGAGGCCCCTGGGAAGACCTTGGACACACTGGAGGGACAATGTCTCCCGGCTGAACTGGGAATGCCTTGGAGTTCCTCCAGGCGAGCTGGAGGAAGTGTCTAGGGAGAGGCCTCTGAGGGAGTCTGGGCGCCACTGCTTAGACTGCTGCCCCCGAGACCCAGCCCCAGATAAGCGGAAGATGGATGGATGGATGGCATTACTACTACTACTACTACTATCGCCAGTGCTACTATTACAGATCCTACTATTTCTGTTACTGCTAGTACAACCAAATTTGCCTCTGAGGTAAAAAACAAAAAACAAATCTCCAAGTTCTTAAATGTACTTAAAAATGTTTTTTAAAAATATCTCTGTCAGATGTAATAAATTGACATACAACTAGTGCCCAACCAATATATCGGCTGACCGATAATATTGGCCGGTGCAGCCGACTATGAAATTATGGGTTATCGGCCGATATAAACAGTACTATTTTTACTGTGTGATGGAATAAGACCTGTTCTCTTGCAAATGATGGCCTTCTGCTATTTGTTCAGCAGAGGGCGCTGGCGCTAAATCAGAGTGTTTCCCAGCAGTTTGGTGCTTACTCTGCAGTTCAGGAAACAGCCCAAATGACCTTCTCATGACCTGAAAAGCTCAAAACGGCAATAAAAATATTTTGCTTATTTCTCCTCATAGAACAAAAATTCAAAATGCATTTTGTAGTTCTCCCCATTCTAGCCTTGCATGGCAAGTTTAAATGAAATTTTGTTAAAGATAAAATAAATAAATAAATGAAAAAATAAATAAATAAATATAATACATAAAATATATAATAATACTTCTCACACCAATGCCCACTTCAACCTAAATAACAATCAGCATAAAGAACAATAAGCAGCTTTCTACAACATTTTAAAAATAAGTTTAGTCTAATAAAGTGGCCACGCCATATTCATGTAATAAAGAGCGGAAAGAAAAATGCTTTAAAATACTTTTTCCTAATGTATAATGTATAGGCCGATGTATCGGATATCTGTATTTTTTTGTTACTTAATATTAGTATCGGCATCGGCCTTAAAAAAATCAATATCGGTCGGGCTCTACATACAACATGTTTTGGTATTTGGCCACAAAATTCACTTCCTCTGTCACTGTTTCACTGTTATCACTGGGACTGTGAGAGTAACTGGTTGTAATTGATAAAAAACAAAAAAAGTCTAGACACAAAGGAACGGGGTCCCAGTGTGAAAGCGGAGCCAGTGAGATTATAACAGTAGGACGCTGTAGGGGCTGCAACAACTAATCGGATTAATCAATTATAATCGATTCCTGAAATAATTGTCAACTAATTTAATAATTGTTTAACTGTTAACTGGAATATTCACAGACTCTGAAACATGCCCTGTGCTGAGAGAGAAGGGTTTATTACCAAAACAGAGCAGTAAAGCAACAAAAACAGTTAAAAACAATGTACATTTTGTGTTTTTGATTAAAAATATCTTTGTCTGTATATATGCTCTATCCAAATGTCCTCCAGCGACATAGTTGTAGCTTCATCTGGTTCAAATTTTGTGAAATTCAAGTGATTTTTGATAGGATTTTCACAATTTTTAACGGGAACTATAAAACATAGAAAGTTTTTAACCACTTAACCACACATGCATCACGATCTGATAAGTTGATTAATCACTTCCCGGTGAGTGCATTCCATTGTTGTTCTTGGTAGCATACACAACTGCTCTTCATCATTTGACTAAATTGAATTATTTAAGGCATATCTCTAGCAGTTTAGTTACTCTGTGAGAAATCTAGTATCGTATATAATCACTTTGTGTCCAAGCCACTTTCAGTTCGCGACTCAGTAATAGTTTGTTATTCCCAAACCAGCTGCTGGTCCTGCAGTTGTCCAGAGGAGACACATAAATGATAACAGGGGGACTCTGTTTATGGAAATAATTAGGTTTGAAAATACCTCATGTTCTAATGTTGATCAGTCATTGGACTCCTATATTTCTAGTGTTGTAAATGTTCTGGACACCATTGCACCTATTAAGGTTAAAATGGTTAGTGTTGTATGTGATTTTAACATGATCAAGTATATAATGAAATGTGAAGAAATGTATCTAATCATGTGACCAGAACCTGACCCAGACTCAAGACGCCACAACAAGTGCAAGGGAACAATCTGTGCTGGAAATGTGGCCTTCATGGGAGAGCAGAAGTGATAATAGCCCCTCCCTTACAACTCGCACTTCTCTGCTAATGATAACAACCCCTCCTTTACAACTCGCACTGCTTTGCCTGAGAACTGGTTCAGATCCTGGACTATGCCCATATCTGGAGTGGGTGGTATGAAGTTGAGCCTGGGTATATATTCAGTGTGATAGGGACAGTCGTTGTTGGACGCCCAGCGTAAGCCCTGAGTAAGACGTAGGCGGTAGGGACAGATCCAACCCAGAGCTCTGTAATTTGGCTTATGCAAATAAAAAGACAAAAGATAAAAGAAACTGATTGGAGTCGTTATTGATTAGAAAAAGAACACGTCATTATGGTGACCCCGACGTGATAGTAAATTAGGGGTTGGGAGCCCCGAAGAGGTCAACAAGAAAACAGGGTTAGAGCCCTGGAGGCCTGAAGTCACCTCAACCGCCGGTGTAAAAAGAGTACTCAGAACAGCCTGAAGCCTGTTCTATTCGACACCAAAAGTAGCCTGAAGTGTACATCGCGGCCAGAAGTTCGCACAATCGGATCACTAAAAGATGCGGCCGAGGACAGCCTGAAGTCTGTCCTATTGGACAATAAACGTAGCCTGAAGTCTACATCGCGGCCAGAAGTTCGCACAATCGGATCACTAAAAGAGTTACGGCCGAAAGGACAGCCTGAAGTCTGTTCTATTGGACAATAAAAGTAGCCTGAAGTCTACATTGCGGCCAGAAGTTCGCACAATTGGACTATCAACGAATCGGCCAGAAGTTTGAAATGTTGGAATATGAATACCGTGGCCAGAAGTTCACGAGGAAAGAATAGAGAGTAGCCAGAAGCATACTCGAACAGCCTGAAGCCTGTTCTATTGGACACTAAAAGTAGCCTGAAGCCTACACCGCGGCCAGAAGTTCGCAAAATTGACTACCAATATTGTGGCCAGAAGTCCACAAACAGTTTAGACGCTAAAAGTAGCCTGAAGCCTACACTGCGGCCAGAAGTTCACAAAATTGGAGTACTAAAGTCGTGGCCAGAAGTCCACGGGATAAAGGCGCCAGTCAACCATCGTCATTGCAGTGAACTTCTCCTCCCACTGACCCAGGCGGCCTCTACTAAAAGGTGAGCAGAAAACCTGTTTATTCAGATTTCTGCTATTGGCTAAACTAAATTGTGGTCAGTGTGTGTGGAGAGGACCGCAACAATGGAAGGTGAGTCTGACAAAGAGTTGAGTGAGTGTAAAGCTAAAAGTCAATCTTTGTAGGTTATAGTAGGTCTTTGTGTCACTGTAATCTCATTTTTCTTACTTCTCCAACTGATGCTTGAAAGAGGATACACTATACAGAATATTTAAAATGTTTTCTTGTAATTCAAAAAATTGAAAACAATTTTGATAACAAGCAGAAGAATAAAAAGCAAAGGAAATCTGATTTAGAGAAAGTACAAGAACACAAAATTGTTTTGAAATGTGAATAACATGTAAAAAAAAAAAAAAAAAAAAAGAGATCAGATACTGCTGCCTGTGTTTCCTCTGTTTTTCCAGACCTCTCCACGGTGGGACTCCACCTGGACCTGGACTCCTGCCCACTGTCAGTCCCCAGCAACAACAGCAGCAGCCTGAGCGGCCCCAGAGATAACAGCCGAGGTCGAGCCAGATTCCTCCAGTGACCTGCCAGTGAGACCAAAAGCCGACACGATCCACCTACACCATCAGGCCAGGCTACAGCTCCATCTGCAGCTACCCAAGCCATCGGACTCAGAACCAGAAGAACAGATAGTCCAGTCCACCAGTTTAAACATGAGTTGAACTGACTGTAGCACCCATCACGTAAGAAAGCAAGTTTCTGTCGGGTCTTAAAGCTGCACTCTGTGAACTGGGCTCCTCCACACAATGTCATGGTCCAAGTTGCCAGTGTGAGGAAATGGACAATTACAGCATCACCAAGGACTTACACACAGCTGCTCTGACCATGCAGCTGTGGGCAGAGCGCGGACGCCTGGGACAAGGACGTGGCCGAGGCAAGGGTCGTGGTCACTGGAACAGAGGACAGAGGGTCCACCAAGGACAAAATAGAGGCCAAGACAACGTATGGTACACTTGAGGACAGTTTGGACACTGAACTTGAGATTGTATAAGTTGGACACTGCTCCCAAGGGGTCAGACTGACTGGGCAGCGAGGACAGGCCCGGTGAGAGACGCACCGAGGAGACGTCACCCAGAGGAAGGTACTGCACCCACAACACACACACATTCACATCTGTAGCTCTGCAATGAAGAACTGCTTACTGCTAACACACACACATTGATTTCACAAGCAGACACTTATTTGGAGAATAAGACTAAGCCAGCAGCTACAACTTATGCAAGTCCGGTCTCATTGACAAATACAGCCTTGCCAGAATATACCATTGAATTGAATGGTGAAAAAGAAATGTTTCTTGTTAATTCGGGGGCCACTAACTCTGTGGTCAAAAGGCTAGTCTTAAGAAATCTCCCAAAATGAGTGGTTGTTATGTTTTACTCTGTCAGTGCCTCTGGTGACACTGTGCCAGAGCAATATGTCTCCACTTTCATGCTTAGACCCTGCAGGCAAAACTTTTAAGCTCTTTTCCACTTTTCTGCATTATGTCCAGTTAATTTTCTGCGTTGAGATCTGAGGAGCAGATTAGACATTTGCCTTATCTCCACACCAGAAGGTCCTCAGGTTGTAACAATTGATCAATTGGCCAATAACAACATATTCACAGGAGTCAGGTTGGGAATTGGGACTCCTTTATATTTATAGCAATGGAAATTGCCACCAACTCCAATTACTACAGACCTAATCAAAATGGCACAAACCAGGTGTCTCCTGAGGGAACTACTTGTATGCATGAGGATGACCTGCACTGCACATCACACGAGTCACAGACTGGGCCCCCACCTCTGACCCTGGGTCTCATTCTCTTCTGTGCTGAAGCAAACAGAATGCCTTTCACCTCTGTGTTACACTCAAACTGCTCTGTGTCTCTGGTGTCAGATAAACATGACGCTTATCAAAACAGCACCTCCTCCTCCTCTTTCTCTCTGACTCTGAGGCTGCAGCCGTCCCTGCTGTAAAAGCAGTTTCACAGGACCTGTGAGCAAAAAGTAAATATGATGTTGGTTTGATCAAAGATTGTGAACCAGTGATGATCAGCCCTAAATCTACTTATAGGCCATACCAGCACCAGTACCCCTTAAAACCAGAAGCGATTGTTGGCATTACTCCAGTTTTAATGCTCTAAGGAAGGCAGGAGTAATAGTGCTTTGTGAAAATTTTCCATTGCTGCCGTTCAGAATATTCCCAAACCAAAATAAAGTTTAAGAATTTGCAAAAGTCTTCCGGAAGCACATAATCACTAATATAAGCTGTAGCGAGCTTCCCTGAGTTTGTTTGTTGTTTGTGTCTCTGTTCTGTGTTTTTGTCTGTTTGTCCAATGTCTTGGTATGTCAAGGTCTTGTCGTTGGTAATAATAATGGCAAGACTGGTCAGTTTACAAGCTACGCCCCTCCTTGTCTGCATACCAACCCAACATGATGATCTTTAGTAGAGGCCTGAATCCCAGCCTTGCCTTCATAACAATTTAAAAATAAAAAAAAAATTGTGCCAAATTGACACATGGGCTGGTCCATGTGTCAAAAGGGGGGATGTTAACAGCACTCAAGCAAAAGTGGTACACAAGGCTGGCTGCGTTGACCTGCACGGACACAGGTGCGAGCCTAGCGCCGCCTGTGTTCGCTCCGGTGAATTCACAACACACACACATCTCACACCGAGCAGAGCACACACCTCACAGGTTGTTACTGCAACTGAAGAACAACAACCAGACTCATTTTGCGCATTTAACAAAAAGACTATGATATCTGAGCAAGACCTGACCCGGAGAGGGGCCAGGCACAAAATCAGACATTGCAAATGGGCTTCGGGAAAGTGCCATACATGCAGCTGTCATCAACTTTATTTATTGAATATTATAAACAGGGTTTTATTATAATCAAAAGGGGGGAACGTAGTGGAAATTCATTAATTCCTGTGTTATCCCGTTAGTTTATTATTATCTGAGCTTAGCGCTGTATAAGGACAACAGCAGCGTAACAGCTGCAAGGCCAAAGCATGTTGTGTCTTAGTGCACCTGAGCCAGGACATGGTGACCTCTTATAGATCAGAGCAAAGGTACTCAGATCTGCTGTGACCTGTATCCCTCCTGCAATAACGGATCGACAATTCTGACTTTAACTTTCCTAACCTTTATTACTCGTACTGTGCAATTGCTGGAGTTGATGACCGCTGATTAATAAGGAGGGTTTTAAACACCAGGGGACGTGGTACGAGCCCCTGCATGTGGATATGCAGAGCACGGTCATTTGGTTGAATAAGCTTTGCTAATGTGTAAAAACAAAAAAAAGGAAGATACGTGGTTTTTCATTATTTGCTTTGCAGCTTAAATTTTGTTGATCTCCGATTGGAGATCAAAAGGGGGAATGTTGTATGTGATTTTAACATGATCAAGTTTATAATGAAATGTGAAGAAATGTATCTGAACTAATCATGTGACCAGGATCTTACCCAGACTCAAGACGCCACAACAAGTGCAAGGGAACAATCTGTGCTGGAAATGTGGCCTTCATGGGAGAGCAGAAGTGATAACAACCCCTCCTTTACAACTCGCACTTCTCTGCTTGAGAACTGGTTCAGATCCTGGACTATGCCCATATCTGGAGTGGGTGGTATGAAGTTGAGCCTGGGTAAATATTCAGTGTGATAGGGACAGTCGTTGTTGGACGCCCAGCGTAAGCCCTGAGTAAGACGTAGGTGGTAGGGACCAGATCCAACCCAGAGCTCTGTAATTTGGCTTATGCAAATAAAAAGACAAAAGATATAAGAAACTGATTGGAGTCGTTATTGATTAGAAAAAGAACACATCATTAGAAATAGGCAGAAGGCGCCATGGAGAAATGCGGACTCGGTCAGGGCACAGAAAAGCGAGCGCCGGAGGGCCGAACGAAAATGGCGCAAGTCAAAGCTCCAGGTTCATTATGACATATACAGAAAAATGTTGAATGTTTTCAATCAAATTCTGCGTAGAACAAGGGAAAGGTATTTTTCTGAAATTATTACAAACTGCAGTAACAACTCACGTATCCTGTTTGCTACAGTAAACAGGTTAACAAACCCCCCAGCTCCATTGCCTTCAGAACTAATTTCCACATCTAAGTGCAATGAGTTTGCAAGATTTTTTAATGACAAGGTTCAGAGTATTAAACATGCTATAAACTCCACAACACAGATAACAACTCTGCAGCCATCCAGACACTCAGAGCTGACACACTTCACCCCTGTCACTGACAAAACAGTCCAAGAGATCATCTCCAGTCTGAGTTCATCCACTGCTGCCTTGATGTGTTACCCACTAGATTTCCAAAATCTGTGCTGAGCAGTTTGTTACCTCAACTTTCTCATTTAGTTAACATCTCACTGCAGTCTGGAACATTTCCAAGGGCCTTGAAAACTGCTGTCATCAAACCTCTCCTAAAGAAGAGCAGCCTTGATGCCACAGTACTGAACAACTATCGGCCCATATCAAACCTGCCGTTTTTAGCAAAAGTCCTTGAGAAAGTTGTATACCAACAACTTACTGACTTTCTTATGCGGAACAACTGCTTTGATGATTTTCAGTCAGGTTTTAGGCCCCATCACAGCACTGAGACTGCTCTTATCAAGGTGACTAATGACATCCGCCTGAAGACCGACACAGGCAAAGTCTCTGTCTTAGTTCTGCTGGATCTGAGGCTGCTTTTGACACAGTTGACCATGTGATCCTGTTACAAAGATTAGAGGACTGGGTAGGTATTTCTGGTACTGCCCTAAAATGGTGTAAGTCCTATCTTGAAGACAGGTAGTACTTTGTTGAAATCGGTAACTGTGTTTCAGACCAAATGGCCCTGACCTGTGGAGTGCCCCAGGGGTCCATCCTGGGACCTCTTTTGTTCAATCTTTACATGCTCCCTTTAGGCCAATTAATAAGCAGCAATAACATATCCTACCACAATTATACAGATGACACTCAGATTTACATCTCACTGACAGGAGGTGAATATGGACCTGTGGATTCACTCTGTCACTGCATCCAACAGATCAGTGAGTGGATGAGAAACAACTTTCTCCAGCTAAACACAGACAAGACTGAAATAATCATCTTTGGCCCGCAGAAACAAAGACAAGGTGTCTGTAGTCACCTCGAGTCTCTTTCACTAAAACCTACAAGTCAGGTTAGAAATCTCGGGGTAATCATGGACTCTGACTTGAACTTCAGCAGTCACATTAAATCTATAACATCATCAGCATTTTACCATCTCAAAAACATTGCCAGAATCAAAGGTTTACTGTCTAAACCAGACCTAGAGAGACTTATTCATGCGTTCATCTCCAGCAGGTTAGACTACTGTAACGGTCTGCTCACTGGACTCACTAAGCGAGCTGTAAGACAGCTGCAGGACGTCCAGAACGCTGCTGCTCGGGTCCTGACCAAAACCAGGAAGTACGACCATATTAGTCCTGTCCTCAGGTCTCTGCACTGGTTTCCTGTTGCTCAGAGAATAGACTTTAAAACATCTCTGCTTGTGTACAAGTCTCTCCATGGCTTAGCACCAAAGTACATCTCTGACCTGTTGGTCCCATATGAACCATCTGGGACTCTGAGGACCTCAGGGACAGGTCTCTGCTGGGACTCTGAGGACCTCAGGGACAGGTCTCCGCCGGGACTCTGAGGACCTCAGGGACAGGTCTCTGCTGGGACTCTGAGGACCTCAGGGACAGGTCTCCGCCGGGACTCTGAGGACCTCAGGGACAGGTCTCTGCTGGGACTCTGAGGACCTCAGGGACAGGTCTCTGCTGGGACTCTGAGGACCTCAGGGACAGGTCTCTGCTGGGACTCTGAGGACCTCAGGGACAGGTCTCTGCTGGTCACAGAGTCAGGACTAAACTCGGTGAAGCAGCGTTTCAGTTTTATGCAGCTAAACTCAGGAACAGTCTCCCTGACGATGTTAAACCTCTACTCTGACAATGTTCAAGTCCAGACTTAAAACTGTTCTTTTTAACTGTGCATATGCCAACTGTAAGTGTTTTATCTGCACTCTTCTCTTTTAATTTATTTTAAATTCTTAATTATACTCTTTAAATTTGATTTTATTGTTTTAATTGTGTTTTGTACTTTTAAAATTGCCTTTTTTTTCTGTAAAGCACTTTGAATTGCTCTGTGTATGAATTGTGCTGTACAAATAAACTTGCCTTGCCTTGCCTTGCCTTATGGACCTAACTGTAAATTACAGTGTTTTGAGCAAATAAAAGGTAAATGTGAGTAATAGTAGTAATGTAAAAATATGTATAAAGAGCAGGCAGACGTCACCTGGAGTAGTCCTAATCATAAATTGGTTTTGGTGAATCTTTGGAGGATAGCTGCATACCCCCAGTGGTGTCATTGGAACAGGATTTCTTTTGTGAATAAATCTTGCTGTCTCAAAATGTGGGACAAATGTCTCAAAAAGATCCAAATGTGCAGAGTTGATGAATGCATGAATGGAACGATCCACAAATGCAGATTGGACTATTCACATGCAAAACTGCAGATTTATAAATGACAAACATGATTGATTTGTGAAATAATTGCAAATAATATATTTGCAAATTAGAATTTATTTGCAAAAATCGCTGCATGCAAGTCACAAATGAGTCATTTTGAATAAATCATTCTAGTTTCATCAATACATTTATTGTTGCATCATTCATTTTAGTGAAACAAATATAGCTCCATACTACTGCTACTACATGCCCAAACTATACGAACAAACTCAGGACCTTCTGATGAGTTACCCACACTGCCTCTGAAGTGGAAAAATACTTTTACTACTTCAAGTCTTTTGAAAATAAGTCTTGTTCCTCTAAGATTTACTCAAGAGAATGAATAAAATACAAAGTGTACATTTTAAGTAACTGAGTAAAAGGTGGATTCTCAGTTTGTTGGAGCGCAGAGAACACCGTGTCCATGCCTTCGTTAAGAGTTTGTTAAAGTTTATCCATAAGGTCCGACGTAGCCTTCTTCACATCGTCAAACTGTGGCAAAACGTCTAACGGGAAGACGCAGAGGATTAGGGGTTGTCCAGGACTACAGCCTGTGGGTCTAAGCTTTGTCAGGGCCTGCCTCAGTTGGGTGACCTCCTGCTGTAGCTCGTCCTTGAGCCTCTCAGTTCTGGCCTTGTGCCTGTCGTACTGGGATCTGATGCATTGGTCCACTTCGCTCTGTTTATTCTGCAGAAGTTGGATCAGACCTGTGAAGTGGTGCTGCCCAAAACTCCATCGGCACAGGCACAGATCCGGTCTCCTTCAGTCTGAGCCACTAGCACTCGTTCTTTGGTCTGGATTTAGAGCACGAGCTCTTGTGGATCTCTCCATCGCTCAGCAGGACTGCACATAAATGAAAAACATCATAAAGTTACTGCTGAAAAATTACCCCAATATAAAAATATACAAAGAAAGGCAGTTTTAAAACACAAAAATGTGTGTAAGAGGAATTGAGACTTTTTAATTTTCTTATGGCCATCATGGGCTGTGGGCGGCTGGAGCCTATCCCTGCAACTATGGGCCTGAGGCGGGGTACACCCTAGACCAAAGCCATACAACCAGAGTTAGAAACATACACTGGCAGATAACCATTCACTTTTACAAATGAATGATACTGAATGAAATAAATGCATGTGGACGATAACAATATTGTTCATTTGTAAAATAACAGAAATATATATCTATCATATCATACTTTTGCTTTTTATTTTTAGAGTTTATTTTTATATTCAAGTTCATTTATCATCTTTCAGAGACTCCAACGATAGCCCGAGCATCACAACGGCAATAAGTTACAAAGGCAACACTGACAGAAACACAATGACTCTACCATTCACTCTCACATTCACTCACTATAGGGAGAATCAAAAAGCATACTTCAAAATAAAGTCAGGGAAACACTCGCCAACAATTAACAGTGATACAAAGACCTGCAACAAAAAATGTAGGCTAAAGGACTCCTCTAAAGTACGGTTGTGTGCAGTGGTGAAAGTAAGCCGGTACGGCCCGGTACTACGTACCGGCATAAGATTTAGAGGGGGTACGCAGTACTGGGTGGAAGGAGATCAGCTGTCCAGCCGCTCTTTGCAGCTTTAACACACATTAGAAAGCAGCCGCAGAGCGCGGACGCTTTTATGAGAAAAAAAAAATCTGACGCTAAAGCATATGAACCAGGCAGCACTTTATCTCATCATATATGTGTCTGTGTGGTTTTTAGTGGCTTATGATCGCTCCGTGATGTGATTTAATGCCCAGAATGTCCCTCTCCCCTCTCATCATTCACTGATTCTCTCGCTTCCTTAAACAAATGCATTTAGCATGCGCGTCTTAAGCCCAAAGCACACCTGGAGTGCCGCGTCAAATTACACCAAACGCTTGAGAAGGCTTTAATATAAACAACGTGGAGTTTAAAATATGTGTTTTATCTGTGAATAACAGGACAAAGTGATAGAAGTCGCCCAGGCTGTGTGAGGACAGACTGGGCTGTTCTATTGCAGGTTATTAGCAGGTTTTTAGCAGGTTATTAGCGAGTTAGCGACAGAAAGAAGTTTCCCCATGCTCTGAGTGCAGAGGAGTCAGTAGCTGCTGCCTGTGTCCCCTGATGCAGCAGCTACTCTCCCTCAGTGTTTACAGCTGTGTGTCTGTGGCACACGGAGCAGAAAACCGTCCGGTGTGTGTTGGCCTTTATAGGGTGCGTTTGATTTGTTGTCAAACCCTGTTAAACCCCATATAAGCCATGTCTATATTTTTTCATTTATAGTCAAGATTCATTCTCAACCGCGTTCTGCTTTTTCTGCTATTAAAAATATATATGTAGGCATAATTTGTTATAGTACCGGCATAAGCAAAAATCTACTTTCACCCCTGGTTGTGTGAGTGTTTCAATCACATGACCCTCTTCACTCTATTACTATGACTATTCCTCAATAAATCAATAGTTAACAAAGTTGAGTGTGAGATAGAACAACAAGTAATAGACTGGCAGTGTTTGGACCAAACATGGTGCACTCACCCAGACTGACTTCGTAAATGTGTCATCAGCTCAAATAGGCCACTGTGCAAAATGCTACAAAAACTACAGTATAATGAATATTGTGAGCTGTTGTTACAATAATCAAATTAAAAAAATAGTAGGGCTGCAACTAACGATTATTTCCATAATTGATTTTCTGTTGATTATTGTTTTGATTAATCAACTTATCGGATAGTGATGCATGTGTGGTTAAGTGGTTAAAAACTTTCTATGTTTTATAGTCCTGTTAAAAATTGTGAAAATCTTACCAAAACTCGCTTAAATTTTAAAATTTGAACCAGATGAAGCTACAACTATGTCTCTGGAGGACATTTGGACAGAGCATATATACAGACAAAGATATTTTTAATCAAAAACACAAAATGTACATTGTTTTTGTTGCTTTCCTGCTCTTTTTTTGGTAATAAACCCTTCTCTCTCAGCACATGGCATGTTTCAGAGTCTGAGAATACTCCAGTTAACAGTTAAACGATTATTAAATTAGTTGACGATTATTTCAGTAATTGATTATAATCAATTAATCTGATTAATTGTTGTTGGGGCCCCGACTGCGCCGTACCGGGCGATGTAACTGGCCTGGTTTTTTCTGTTTTCATAAAGGGCTTCTGAACCAGTCTTAGTCTGGCCCATCACCTAGGACCTGTTTGCCATGGGAGACCCTACCAGGGGCATTAAGCCCCCGACAACATAGCTCCTAGGATCATTCGGGCCCTCAAACCCCTCCACCATGATAAGGTGGAGGTTTAAGGAGGGGTTATAATAATGGCAGCTGTTGCAATTAGTAGCAACTGTAGTATTAGTAGTAGTATGGTAGTAGTAGCATTGAATGTAGCAGTGAGGGTAGCAGTAGAAGCAATAGTAGTAGTAGTAACAGTAGTAGTGTTAGTATTAGTGGTAATAGCATCAGAAGAAGTAATAATGGCAATGGTCTTAGTAGCAGTAAGCACTTTTATGTAAACTTTACACTCATTACTTTTTTACTTTTACTTATGATATTTGTGTTGAATACTTTCACTTGTACTTCAGTAATAATATTTTGAAGTAGCGGTACTTTTACTTGAGTACAGATTTAAGTATTTCTCCCACTTCTGATATCTATTAGATTTTATTTAATCTTCCTGTACAGTGCTCGTGTAAATGGAGGTCCGTCCCAGCAGGTTACCATTGAACTGGGCGGAGCGTTCCGGGGGTGAGGTCCAGCTCCACAGAGACACTCAGTCCCCTCGGGCCCTCCCCGCTCCCTCCCCCGTTTGTCCCGTCCCACGTGCTTCCTGTCAGGCTCAGTGCACAGCCCCGGCCCTATAAAAAGTTCACTCCAGCCCCAAGTCCCTCACTTTCATCAAGAACTCCAACAGGTAAGGACTTTTCAATGGATGATGCCACTAAACAACACTATTTTATACTTTTTAAATATTGTTAATTATATGTTTAAATACTAGGGCTCTGCATGCTAACTCTACAACTTTCCAAGCCTTTTCTTTTAAAAATACTTACACAAAACAAAAACAACATATATTATAATTAAAATACGTAGGAGTGTGGGCGTCGTCTTTAATTGGGCGCAAGCCCCAACGATGGCGCAGGGATTTTTGTAACTGAAGAGCAATGCGCGAAACGCTAATCATTAATCAAACGCTAATAGCCACACTCATGGCGTCAAGTACTCTCCGGTGATATAGGTATGTGCCACAAATGCAGCATATTTGTAATTGTTCAGACTAAAAATAGGACAATGGGCTATCACCAAACGCGTTGCACTCGTCATTGACTATGGACCCCGCGAGTGCATTACTTGGCGCGAGTACTTTCTAAATACATTTATATTGTTATAAGAAAAAACACCTAATTGAAATTGTTCGTTTTTTTCTTATTAATATTTTTAGGCCCGAGCGCCAGGAATGGCGCCAGAGACGCCATTTCTTCCCCTCGTACTTTAACAAACTCTTCCCAGGGCGTTTAACCCAGTGACACCAAAATGGCTCCACATCATCCAGACAAGTGGGACATTAAAAGTTGTTGAAGGTTTTGTAGAATATTAAACGGTGTTACCACAGCACTGCGCCAAATTTTATGTTTATTTTGTGGCTCGCTAACAAACTCTAATTTGTTATAACTCACACATGCAGAGTCCAGTGTGGACCAAATTTTAATCACGTATTTATTCCTTGGGCCTATGGGCATGAAAGAAGAAAAAATGCCAGTTGCTGCAGTAGCGCCTCCTGCAGAGGGAGGCAAAAATCCCTGAGAGAGGGAAAAAATAAATTTTATTGGAAATGTATGAAATTTGACAGAGAAATCTATTTGGTCACAACAATGAAAAAAGTCAATGGGACTCATGCTTTACTTTGTATGGTTTTGCCATGGCAATGTCAGAAACTTCCCATTATATTCCAATGGGAATCCTATACAATGTAATCCTATGGAGCCACTGAATTATGTCACATGTGGTCAATTTTTAAAGAGCCACATCTAAAACTTTGGCAAATTGTGGCAAATCTGCCCCAGCTCCAGGCGCGGCAGGCGAGGGCCTACCATCGCCGCTTGTGGCTATATTTTGGTTTATAATGGTCTCCTTATTTTTTGCATGTTTTTAGACAATCAGCCATTGCCATTGTAGCTGTGTTTGTTTTTAAGTATTGATTTGTTGAAGCCTAAGTAAACAGTATCATTTCTGGATAAAAGAAATACAGAGAAGTTGAAATGTTGTAACTTGATGCAATGTTACGTGGCATAAAATCACAAAAAGAGGAGGGTATGATAGAACTTAAATATAAAATGTCAAGTAGTAACAATAGTAGTAGTGCATGTATGTACACAGTTGGCATAACAAGGTTTGTCTTGTCTGTCCGTAGACTGCCATCATGAAGTTTGTGGCTCTTGCTCTTCTGCTCGCCGTTGGTAAGTGTTTCAAAGCAGCTTCATTTTTCATACAGTTTCATACTCATTTAAAGGTGCAATGCTTTGTTTTTGGTAATATTATTTGAGTGTTATTTATGTCATTATAGACTCAAATGATTGCTATGAATTGTGTCTAATTTTGTATTTTTCTTTTTGCTCCTAGGTTCCCAGGCTGCCTCTCTGCAGGCCAATGCCCGCTCACAGCTGGACGATGCCCAGGACGCCGGCGAGGCCGATGTAGTGTACCTGATCTTGAAAGATGACAATGAAGACACCGAGTCAGTATTTAACCTAACACAATATATTATACATAATATAATGTGTTGATGAATATAGTAAGACTGTATATCATCAAGAAAATGGGCCAGTAATTTAAATTTAGTCAAGAGCTGGTAAAGTAAAGTAGTAGTGGTAGTAGCATGGTAGTAATTAGTAGTAAGTATTAGTAGTAGTAGTATTAGCAGCTGTACATTAGTAGTAGCAGTAGTAGTTGCAATACCTGATCAGGTCTCTTCATGGGGAATGGCAGTTCATTATTTTGTCACGTTGTAAAAGTAGTATTAGTACTGATGGCAATCACAGCTCAGCCACAGAGGCTCACAGGCCAGTATGCTCTTTGTGCCTGTCCCAAGCCTGGATTAATTGGAGGGATTACATCATAAAGGTCATATGGCGTAAAACCTATGCCAAATCAATACTTGAATCACTGCACACTAGCAGGCAGATGTGGCGAGTTAGTCAGTTAGTGGCAGTCACAGTAGTAGGAGTAGAGGTAGAAGTTCTAGTCAGTAATTGTAGCAGTAGTAGCAGGTTACCATACTTCTAAAGGATTTTTAATGCCTGGTTGATTCTTTGTCTTTTTACTACTGACTAAAATGTAGTAATTGTATATTTACTTGAAATACAAGTTGTACTTGTAGCAGTAATAGTAGCAGGTTACTTTACTTCTGTGTGGGTTGAAGTGGTTGGTTTTGTTTGTGCCATTCACTAAACTGTAGTAATTGTACATTTACAGGAACAGCATCATCACCGACGGCGCTGAGGCCACCAACGCTGAAGACGTTCAAAAGCTGCGCACCTCCATCATCAAAGACCTGAGTATGGAGACGCCATACAGCCCTCTATCCATCCCACACATCCCTAGGCCAACTAACTGGGCCAAGTCACAGGGGAAGCAGCGCTATAAGCAGGGAGAGACAGAAGATAGGGCTGGGTTTGGTGGGTTCCGTGGAGGGTTCGAGGGAAATAGGGCTGGGTTTGGTGGGTTCCGTGGAGGGTTCGAGGGAAATAGGGCTGGGTTTGGTGGGTTCCGTGGAGGGTTCGAGGGAAATAGGGCTGGGTTTGGTGGGTTCCGTGGAGGGTTCGAGGGAAATAGGGCTGGGTTTGGTGGGTTCCGTGGAGGGTTTGAGGGAAATAGGGCTGGGTTTGGTGGGTTCCGTGGAGGGTTTGGGGGAAAATAGGGCTGGGTTTGGTGTGACGCATATATGGTCAGATTTCTCCTAAGTGCGTGAAAGTACGACACTACAGCACTAACAAATACCACATACAAGCCTACAGCGCACAACAAAAATGCTTCAAGTGATAAATGCTGTAAACATCTTCCTACATTTGTCGAGAAAAATTGTATGAGAATAAACATCTGAAAACCACACTTGTCTGACATAACTTGTGCTCTATTGAAAGTCGGCCCAATAAACTTATTTTATATCATTTATTTTATTAAAAATATTTACATAATTGATTAGAGGTTGATTTTTACAATTTATGACCCAACTTACATAAAACTATACCAGCCCTTTTTTTAAATAGTAGTTAATTACTTACAGTCTAAATTCTCAGAGGTGGGTTGTTGTTAGGTTAAGTTCTCATTGAAAGCCTGTAGTACATAAATTATAATTTATATATTTGTATATATAAATTGCTGCTTCCCCCTCCGGCGCCTCAGGAGGGGGAAGCAGTGCTTCACTAACACTGTTTACAGTGGAGGTGGGGGGCTGCTGACCTCGACTGGGGATGTTGTCGGGCGGTGGAAGGAATACTTCGAGGATCTCCTCAATCCCGCCAACACGTCTTCCGTTGAGGAGGCAGAGGCTGGGGACTCAGAGGTGGACTCTTTCATCACCCAAGCTGAAGTCACCGAGGTGGTTAAAAAGCTCCTCGGTGGCAAGGCACCGGGGGTGGATGAGATCCGCCCTGAGTACCTTAAGTCTCTGGATGTTGTGGGGCTGTCGTGGCTGACACGTCTTTGCAGCATCGCGTGGCGGTCGGGGACAGTACCTCTGGACTGGCAGACCGGGGTGGTGGTTCCTCTTTTTAAGAAGGGGGACCGGAGGGTGTGTTCCAACTATAGGGGCATCACACTTCTCAGCCTCCCCGGGAAAGTCTATTCCGGGGTACTGGAGAGGAGAATTCGGCCGATAGTCGAACCTCGGATTCAGGAGGAACAATGCGGTTTTCGCCCCGGTCGTGGAACAGTGGACCAACTCTATACCCTCCATAGGGTGCTTGAGGGTTCGTGGGAGTTCGCCCAACCTGTCCACATGTGTTTTGTGGATTTGGAGAAGGCGTTCGACCGTGTCCCTCGTGGTATCCTGTGGGGGGTGCTCTGGGAGTATGGGGTTCGAGGCCCTCTGCTAAGGGCTGTCCGGTCCCTGTACGAACAGAGCAGGAGTTTGGTTCGCATTGCCGGTTGTAAGTCAGACCTGTTCCCAGTGCATGTTGGACTCCGGCAGGGCTGCCCTTTGTCACCGGTTCTGTTCATAACTTTTATGGACAGAATTTCTAGGCGCAGCCAGGGGCCGGAGGGAGTCTGGTTTGGGAACCACAGGATTTCATCTCTGCTTTTTGCGGATGATGTTGTCCTGTTGGCTTCATCAAGCCAGGACCTTCAGTGTGCACTGGGGCGGTTTGCAGCCGAGTGTGAAGCGGCTGGGATGAGAATCAGCACCTCCAAGTCCGAGGCCATGGTTCTCGACCGGAAAAGGGTGGTTTGCCCTCTCCAGGTTGGGGGGGAGCTCCTGCCTCAAGTGGAGGAGTTCAAGTATCTTGGGGTCTTGTTCACGAGTGAGGGAAGGATGGAGCGTGAGATCGACAGGCGGATCGGTGCAGCGTCTGCAGTAATGCGGTCGTTGTATCGGTCTGTTGTGGTGAAGAAGGAGCTGAGCCGAAAGGCGAAGCTCTCGATTTACCGGTCGATCTACGTTCCTACTCTCACCTATGGTCATGAGCTTTGGGTCATGACCGAAAGGACAAGATCCCGGATACAAGCGGCCGAAATGAGTTTCCTCCGCAGGGTGGCTGGGCACTCCCTTAGAGATAAGGTGAGGAGCTCGGTCACACGGGAGGAGCTCGGAGTAGAGCCGCTGCTCCTCCACATTGAGAGGAGTCAGCTGAGGTGGCTCGGACATCTGTTTCGGATGCCTCCTGGACGTCTTCCTGGGGAGGTGTTCCGGGCATGTCCCACTGGGAGGAGGCCCCGGGGAAGACCTAGGACACGCTGGAGGGACTACGTCTCTCGGCTGGCTTGGGAACGCCTTGGGGTGCCCCCGGTAGAGCTGGAGGAAGTGTCTGTGGAGAGGGAAGTCTGGGCATCTCTGCTTAGACTGCTGCCTCCGCGACCCGGCCCCGGATAAAGCGGAAGAAGATGGATGGATGGATGGATGGATATTTGTATAAAACTTTTTTTTTTTTTTTATGTAGTCACTCACATCCAGCATTTTGAACTGGGCAGGAAAATCATGTGGTGGGGTAAAGACAGTTGTGGAAAAATATAGTGTTTTAATATATTATGTGAAAGTGTTGCTTATGATAAAGTTAAGATTGTGGGCGCCATGCGAATGTGTGAAGGCAGACCATGTACCACAGCGTCCCGGGTTTGATTCCCTGATTACAACAAATGATGAAAACTGAAAAGACTGGGCCTCAGCATAATCACCAGCTCAGAATCACAAAGTGCCACAGTAGAATATTGAATACATTTGTAGATCCATTACAGTGCGCAATAGCAACAAAGCTAACTTACTGAGCTAACATCCATACAGCTGTTGTAGACTCAAATCTAGCTCTGTATCTGCCAATAGTTTTCACCTGTTACACTATTGTTTAACCAGCAAACACAACACAACCAATGTTTCCTTTTCACATATCATTCTGTGTCAACCCTGCAGTAGAATTAGTAGTAGTAGTAGTAGTAGTAGTAGTAGTAGTAGTAGTAGTAGTAGTAGCAGCAGTATCACTAACAGTACTAGTAGCAGTAGTAGTTCAAACAGAAAGTACCTGGGATTATTAAAGTTAAATTGAATTGATAGTGTTGTAGTCAAGACCGTACAAATCGAGACCAAGACCAGTCCGAGTCCAGAGTGAACCGAGACCAAGACTAGGCCGAGACTCTCAGGGTTCGAGACCGAATCGAGACCAAGACCTTTAAGGACCAAGACCAAGTCCAGACCGAGACCAAGACAAACTGAGGCCAGGTCGAGACCAAACCTTGGGAAATAACACTATAAAGGTGAAAAGGTTTTAAAAAGTAGTTCAAATACAGTAATGATCATTTTAATGATCTAATGCAACAGACTCCACAAACAAACAGAGACGAATCATTTACCTGGTTCTTCTGACGCTGAAAACAAATCACTCCAAAATTATTAAGAGCAAAGACAAGACCGAGTAAAACTGAATTCAAGACCAAGACCAAGACCAAGGCCGAGTAAAACTGCAGCCGAGATCGAGACGAGACCAAGAGGCACCACAACACCATGACCTGAGTAGTAGTAGTAATAGTATAAGTAGTAGTAGTAATACCATTGGTAATAGTTTTGCCTTGCAATTGCAAAATATACTGTACTTTTAAAAGTAATGTGTACTAAAGTCAGCTTTACATGTACTTTTTAGTTCTCAGGCTCTTTTTTCTAAGGCTGAAGTCCTTGAAATGTTGTCCATGTTCTATCAGTCTGTTGTTGCAGCCGTTCTTTTTTATGCTGCTGTCTGTTGGGGGAACAACATCTCTGTCAAAAACTGTAAAAGGCTGGACAAGCTACTTAAGAGGGCGGGCACGTGGTTGGGAGGTCACTGGACTCTGTTGGGACAGTGGTAGAGAGGAGCATGAGGAGAAAGGTTCAGGCCATCCTCAGTAACACCAGGCACCCTCTGCACAAGACTCTGGCTGCTCAGAGGAGGAGCAGGAATGACCGTCTCCTTTCCATGGCTGCAGGACCAAGCGCTATAGGAGATCTTTTATACCTGCTACTGTTAGCTTCTATAATGCTCACTGTTAATGTAAACGTGTGCTGAGGATGTACAGTCATTGATATTTTAGAGTGTTTTTATAAGAATGTAGTAGTATGGTGTTTGTGTCCCTATATAAAGGGCGCTACTTTCCCGTGTGCGCCCCCTCACCTGACCTTTCACCCCTGATGTCAGAGGCCGTTCGGGAGCTGGGCCGTGGCCGCGAGATGGACTCGAGCCAGACTCGAGCCAGACTGCGATTAGGCGCACTACAGCCGCTGTGAACAAGGCGTAAAGCCCAGTGGCTAGAGCAGAGTGTTGCGGGCATCGTAGGTGAGGAGAGAGTTTGTCTTGTCCACTTAATCGTCTTGCGTAGAAGCTAATGTGCTGTTGTTTTTAGCTTACTGGTGGCTCGGCGCTGGACTTCCCCCTCGTGTGCGCTTGGTGTTTGGGTGGCCACATTCAAAGTGGCGTCATGACGAACACTGCTCCCAGTACGTCTCTTCTGTCTAAATTAACTGCGTTCTTAATCATATAACGCAAACTGACGATATGGCTGCTACCTGTAGTGCGCTGTCGGTGGCGAGCCTCCCCTTTGTGATGACCCCTCTCTGTGCTCTCTGTGTGACTTGTGGTGGACGTCTTGCTGCCCGTGGCTGGTCCATGGAGCCGCTGTTTTTATGTTTTACGAAGACACACTGTACACTCCTGCAAAAAGAGTTGTATGTAGCTGTCGTCAACCTGTTTTTAATGTGGTGGTTTTGGTAATGTAATGTTGGATGCTTCCTTTGCGTCAAATGAGGGGCATGGCCGCTAGGGCTACTCTGTTGTATGTGATTTTAACATGATCAAGTATATAATGAAATGTGAAGAAATGTATCTGAACTAATCATGTGACCAGGACCTGACCCAGACTCAAGACGCCACAACAAGTGCAAGGGAACAATCTGTGCTGGAAATGTGGCCTTCATGGGAGAGCAGAAGTGATAACAGCCTCTCCCTTACAACTCGCACTTCTCTGCCTGAGAACTGGTTCAGATCCTGGACTATGCCCATATCTGGAGTGGGTGGTATGAAGTTGAGCCTGGGTATATATTCAGTGTGATAGGGACAGTCATTGTTGGACGCCCAGCGTAAGCCCTGAGTAAGACGTAGGTGGTAGGGACCAGATCCAACCCAGAGCTCTGTTTAATTTGGCTTATGCGAATAAAAAGACAAAAGATAAAAGAAACTGATTGGAGTCTTTATTGATTAGAAAAAGAACACGTCATTATGGTGACCCCGACGTGATGAGGTCAACAAGAAAACAGGGTTAGAGCCCTGGAGGCCTGAAGTCACCTCAACCGCCGGCGTAAAAAGAGTACTCAGAACAGCCTGAAGCCTGTTCTATTCGACACCAAAAGTAGCCTGAAGTCTACATCGCGGCCAGAAGTTCGCACAATTGGATCACTAAAAGATGCGGCCGAGGACAGCCTGAAGTCTGTTCTATTGGACAATAAAAGTAGCCTGAAGTCTACATCGCGGTCAGAAGTTCGCATAATTGGAAAGTACTGAAGTCGTGGCCAGAAGTCCACGGGAAAAAAAAAAGGCGCCAGTCAACCATCGTCATTGCAGTGAACTTCTCCTCCCACTGACCCAGGCGGCCTCTACTAAAAGGTGAGCAGAAAACCTGTTTATTCAAATTTCTGCTATTGGCTAAACTAAATTGTGGTCAGTGGTTTGGAGAGGGCCGCAACAATGGAAGGTGAGTCTGACAAAGAGTTGAGTGAGTGTAAAGCTAAAGGTCAATCTTTTTAGGTTATAGTAGGTCTTTGTGTCATTGTAATCTCATTTTTCTTACTTCTCCAACTGATGCTTGAAAGAGGATACACTATACAGAATATTTAAAATGTTTTCTTGTAATTCAAAAAATTGAAAACAATTTTGATAACAAGCAGAAGAATAAAAAGCAAAGGAAATCTGATTTAGAGAAAGTACAAGAACACAAAATTGTTTTGAAATGTGAATAACATGTAAAAAAAAAAAAAAAAAAAAGAGATCAGATACTGCTGCCTGTGTTTCCTCTGTTTTTCCAGACCTCTCCACGGTGGGACTCCACCTGGACCTGGACTCCTGCCCACTGTCAGTCCCCAGCAACAACAGCAGCAGCCTGAGCGGCCCCAGAGATAACAGCCGAGGTCGAGCCAGATTCCTCCAGTGACCTGCCAGTGAGACCAAAAGCCGACACGATCCACCTACACCATCAGACCAGGCTACAGCTCCATCTGCAGCCACCCAAGCCATCGGACTCAGAACCAGAAGAACAGATAGTCCAGTCCACCAGTTTAAACATGAGTTGAACTGACTGTAGCACCCATCACGTAAGAAAGCAAGTTTCTGTCGGGTTTAAAGCTGCACTCTGTGAACTGGGCTCCTCCACACAATGTCATGGTCCAAGTTGCCAGTGTGAGGAAATGGACAATTACAGCATCACCAAGGACTTACACACAGCTGCTCTGACCATGCAGCTGTGGGCAGAGCGCGGACGCCTGGGACAAGGACGTGGCCGAGGCAAGGGTCGTGGTCACTGGAACAGAGGACAGAGGGTCCACCAAGGACAAAAAAATAGAGGCCAAGACAACGTATGGTACACTTGAGGACAGTCTGGACACTGGACTGAGATTGTATAAGTTGGACACTGCTCCCCAGGGGTCAGACTGACTGGGCAGCGAGGACAGGCCCAGTGAGAGACGCACCGAGGAGACGTCACCCAGAGGAAGGTACTGCACCCACAACACACACACATTCACATCTGTAGCTCTGCAATGAAGAACTGCTTACTGCTAACACACACACATTGATTTCACGAGCAGACACTTATTTGGAGAATAAGACTAAGCCAGCAGCTACAACTTATGCAAGTCTGGTCTCATTGACAAATACAGCCTTGCCAGAATATACCATTGAATTGAATGGTGAAAAAGAAATGTTTCTTGTTAATTCGGGGGCCACTAACTCTGTGGTCAAAAGGCTAGTCTTAAGAAATCTCCCAAAATGAGTGGTTGTTATGTTTTACTCTGTCAGTGCCTCTGGTGACACTGTGCCAGAGCAATATGTCTCCACTTTCATGCTTAGACCCTGCAGGCAAAACTTTTAAGCTCTTTTCCACTTTTCTGCATTATGTCCAGTTAATTTTCTGCGTTGAGATCTGAGGAGCAGATTAGACATTTGCCTTATCTCCACACCAGAAGGTCCTCAGGTTGTAACAATTGATCAATTGGCCAATAACAACATATTCACAGGAGTCAGGTTGGGAACTGGGACTCCTTTATATTTATAGCAATGGAAATTGCCACCAACTCCAATTACTACAGACCTAATCAAAATGGCACAAACCAGGTGTCTCCTGAGGGAACTACTTGTATGCATGAGGATGACTTGCACTGCACATCACACGAGTCACAGACTGGGCCCCCACCTCTGACCCTGGGTCTCATTCTCTTCTGTGCTGAAGCAAACAGAATGCCTTTCACCTCTGTGTTACACTCAAACTGCTCTGTGTCTCTGGTGTCAGATAAACATGACGCTTATCAAAACAGCACCTCCTCCTCCTCTTTCTCTCTGACTCTTAGGCTGCAGCCATCCCTGCTGTAAAAGCAGTTTCACAGGACCTGTGAGCAAAAAGTAAATATGATGTTGGTTTGATCAAAGATTGTGAACCAGTGATGATCAGCCCTAAATCTACTTATAGGCCATACCAGCACCAGTACCCCTTGAAACCAGAAGCGATTGTTGGCATTACTCCAGTTTTAATGCTCTAAGGAAGGCAGGAGTAATAGTGCTTTGTGAAAATTTTCCATTGCTGCCGTTCAGAATATTCCCAAACCAAAATAAAGTTTAAGAATTTGCAAAAGTCTTCCGGAAGCACATAATCACTAATATAAGCTGTAGCGAGCTTCCCTGAGTTTGTTTGTTGTTTGTGTCTCTGTTCTGTGTTTTTGTCTGTTTGTCCAATGTCTTGGTATGTCAAGGTCTTGTCGTTGGTAATAATAATGGCAAGACTGGTCAGTTTACAAGCTACGCCCCTCCTTGTCTGCATACCAACCCAACATGATGATCTTTAGTAGAGGCCTGAATCCCAGCCTTGCCTTCATAACAATTTAAAAATAAAAAAAAAATCGTGCCAAATTGACACATGGGCTGGTCCATGTGTCAAAAGGGGGGATGTTAACAGCACTCAAGCAAAAGTGGTACACATGTGATCACAGACAGGATACTTCCTGGCCTCAGCAATAATGCAACAAAATGTTTGAGTTAACATGACGTCATTCTTAAAAAAATGTGCACAAAAATGAAAGGGGAATGGTAAAATACATTTTTGGGACTGACCAAACTCTGATGTGGACTTGACCAGGTTTAATAACACTTTCTGTGTGAATGTCTGGGTGAATGTGAATATGTGAACTTTAATCACTCTTTGTGTTGTTATGATCCAAAATGTTCATATTTCTGAAATTAACAGGTTTTAACAGGTGCTTAATAAAGATAATAAGGATCCAACAAACTGGAGCCATATGGATCTGAACCCACTGAAAACAACTCTAGGAGAAGAGTTGTTGTGTGTATATGTTGATATTTCCCTCCACAGACTGAACTATCACTAAAAGCAATACAAATGGACCAAAAGACTGAGCTGATATAAACCCATATGAAACAATATGAAATATGGAACAAGCACACTTCAGAAAAGTGTGTATCATTCAAGGAACTAAGGAAAATCCAAGGAAAATACATGGATGTGGTAACTATAACACTTTTGGTAAATTATTTCAGATTGCCTTATCATATTTGATGCTTTTATGTGCTAACTATGTGAGTCTAACTTATTTTGCCAAATTACAACTTTACCAAAAAATCCATGAGAGAATTGAAATCAGAGATCATGGTCCAGACACGAGACCACCCCCCCCCAAAAAAAAAGGGGGGTGGGGGTGGCATTGTTTTGTGTGCAGCGTGTTCCTCTGTTTTTCATCAGCAGGTCCCAGATAATATATTTACCAAAAACATGTTTGAATGGAGACAGTGTAAACGCAGGAGACTGATGTGAGGTATCACAGCTCCTACCTTCACTCTGGGAAGATAGATAACAAAATGGGAGAGTGCTGAGGGGAAAACAGGCATGGCCCAAAGCTCTGCCTGTACTGGAAACATCACAGCTGACCAACTGAGCCACCTGGACAACGCTGGCTCCTTTAAAGGCTGGCTGCGTTGACCTGCACGGACACAGGTGCGAGCCTAGCGCCGCCTGTGTTCGCTCCGGTGAATTCACAACACACACACATCTCACACCGAGCAGAGCACACACCTCACAGGTTGTTACTGCAACTGAAGAACAACAACCAGACTCATTTTGCGCATTTAACAAAAAGACTATGATATCTGAGCAAGACCTGACCCGGAGAGGGGCCAGGCAGCAAAATCAGACATTGTAAATGGGCTTCGGGAAAGAGCCATACATGCAGCTGTCATCAACTTTATTTATTGATTATTATAAACAGGGTTTTATTATAATCAAAAGGGGGGAACGTAGTGGAAATTCATTAATTCCTGTGTTATCCCGTTAGTTTATTATTATCTGAGCTTAGCGCTGTATAAGGACAACAGCAGCGTAACAGCTGCAAGGCCAAAGCATGTTGTGTCTTAGTGCACCTGAGCCAGGACATGGTGACCTCTTATAGATCAGAGCAAAGGTACTCAGATCTGCTGTGACCTGTATCCCTCCTGCAATAACGGATCGACAATTCTGACTTTAACTTTCCTAACCTTTATTACTCGTACTGTGCAATTGCTGGAGTTGATGACCGCTGATTAATAAAGAGGGTTTTAAACACCAGGGGACGTGGTACGAGCCCCTGCATGTGGATATGCAGAGCACGGTCATTTGGTTGAATAAGCTTTGCTAATGTGTAAAAACAAAAAAAAGGAAGATACGTGGTTTTTCATTATTTGCTTTGCAGCTTAAATTTTGTTGATCTCCGATTGGAGATCAAAAGGGGGAATGTTGTATGTGATTTTAACATGATCAAGTTTATAATGAAATGTGAAGAAATGTATCTGAACTAATCATGTGACCAGGATCTTACCCAGACTCAAGACGCCACAACAAGTGCAAGGGAACAATCTGTGCTGGAAATGTGGCCTTCATGGGAGAGCAGAAGTGATAATAGCCCCTCCTTTACAACTCGCACTTCTCTGCCTGAGAACTGGTTCAGATCCTGGACTATGCCCATATCTGGAGTGGGTGGTATGAAGTTGAGCCTGGGTAAATATTCAGTGTGATAGGGACAGTCGTTGTTGGACGCCCAGCGTAAGCCCTGAGTAAGACGTAGGTGGTAGGGACCAGATCCAACCCAGAGCTCTGTAATTTGGCTTATGCAAATAAAAAGACAAAAGATAAAAGAAACTGATTGGAGTCGTTATTGATTAGAAAAAGAACACGTCATTAGAAATAGGCAGAAGGCGCCATGGAGAAATGCGGACTCGGTCAGGGCACAGAGAAGGGAGTGCCGGAGGGCCGAACGAAAATGGCGCAAGTCAAAGCTCCAGGTTCATTATGACATATACAGAAAAATGTTGAATGTTTTCAATCAAATTCTGCGTAGAACAAGGGAAAGGTATTTTTCTGAAATTATTACAAACTGCAGTAACAACTCACGTGTCCTGTTTGCTACAGTAAACAGGTTAACAAACCCCCCAGCTCCATTGCCTTCAGAACTAATTTCCACATCTAAGTGCAATGAGTTTGCAAGATTTTTTAATGACAAGGTTCAGAGTATTAAACATGCTATAAACTCCACAACACAGATAACAACTCTGCAGCCATCCAGACACTCAGAGCTGACACACTTCACCCCTGTCACTGACAAAACAGTCCAAGAGATCATCTCCAGTCTGAGTTCATCCACATGCTGCCTTGATGTGTTACCCACTAGATTTCCAAAATCTGTACTGAGCAGTTTGTTACCTCAACTTTCTCATTTAGTTAACATCTCACTGCAGTCTGGAACATTTCCAAGGGCCTTGAAAACTGCTGTCATCAAACCTCTCCTAAAGAAGAGCAGCCTTGATGCCACAGTACTGAACAACTATCGGCCCATATCAAACCTGCCGTTTTTAGGAAAAGTCCTTGAGAAAGTTGTATACCAACAACTTACTGACTTTCTTCTGCGGAACAACTGCTTTGATGATTTTCAGTCAGGTTTTAGGCCCCATCACAGCACTGAGACTGCTCTTATCAAGGTGACTAATGACATCCGCCTGAACACCGACACAGGCAAAGTCTCTGTCTTAGTTCTGCTGGATCTGAGGCTGCTTTTGACACAGTTGACCATGTGATCCTGTTACAAAGATTAGAGGACTGGGTAGGTATTTCTGGTACTGCCCTAAAATGGTGTAAGTCCTATCTTGAAGACAGGTAGTACTTTGTTGAAATCGGTAACTGTGTTTCAGACCAAATGGCCCTGACCTGTGGAGTGCCCCAGGGGTCCATCCTGGGACCTCTTTTGTTCAATCTTTACATGCTCCCTTTAGGCCAATTAATAAGCAGCCATAACATATCCTACCACAATTATACAGATGACACTCAGATTTACATCTCACTGACAGGAGGTGAATATGGACCTGTGGATTCACTCTGTCACTGCATCCAACAGATCAATGTGGATGAGAAAAAACTTTCTCCAGCTAAACACAGACAAGACTGAAATAATCATCTTTGGCCCACAGAAACAAAGACAAGGTGTCTGTAGTCACCTCGAGTCTCTTTCACTAAAACCTACAAGTCAGGTTAGAAATCTCGGGGTAATCATGGACTCTGACTTGAACTTCAGCAGTCACATTAAATCTATAACATCATCAGCATTTTACCATCTCAAAAACATTGCCAGAATCAAAGGTTTACTGTCTAAACCAGACCTAGAGAGACTTATTCATGCGTTCATCTCCAGCAGGTTAGACTCCTGTAACGGTCTGCTCACTGGACTCACTAAGCGAGCTGTAAGACAGCTGCAGGACGTCCTGAATGCTGCTGCTCGGGTCCTGACCAAAACCAGGAAGTACGACCATATTAGTCCTGTCCTCAGGTCTCTGCATTGGTTTCCTGTTGCTCAGAGAATAGACTTTAAAACATCTCTGCTTGTGTACAAGTCTCTCCATGGCTTAGCACCAAAGTACATCTCTGACCTGTTGGTCCCATATGAACCATCTCAGACTCTGAGAACCTCAGGGACAGGTCTCTGCTGGGACTCTGAGGACCTCAGGGACAGGTCTCTGCTGGGACTCTGAGGACCTCAGGGACAGGTCTCTGCCGGGACTCTGAGGACCTCAGGGACAGGTCTCTGCTGGTCCCAGAGTCAGGACTAAACTCGGTGAAGCAGTGTTTCAGTTTTCTGCAGCTAAACTCTGGAACAGTCTCCCTGATGATGTTAAACCTCTACTCTGACAATGTTCAAGTCCAGACTTAAAACTGTTCTTTTTAACTGTGCATATGCCAACTGAAAGTGTTTTATCTGCACTCTTCTCTTTTAATTTAATTTTAAATTGATTCTTAATTATACTCTTTAAATTTGATTTTATTGTTTTAATTGTGTTTTGTACTTTTAAATTTGCCTTTTATTTTCTGTAAAGCACTTTGAATTGCTCTGTGTATGAATTGTGCTATACAAAAAAAAAAAAAAAAAAAAATTGTTTGTTACTAACTTCTGTTAGCCTTTAGCTTATCTTAGCATTAGCATGGCGTCTACGTCCTCCACTTTCCCCCCTCAGTTCTGCTCAATGTGCCATATGTTCAGTGAGAATCCTGCCTCCTTTAGTGATGATAGCAGCAGGTGTGTGAAGTGTAGTTTGTTTTTAGTTTTGGAGGCCAGGTTAGCACAGTTAGAAGCGTGGCTCCGGACAGTGGAGGCTAAGCCAGCTAGCCAGGTAGCTACAGGGACTGCGCTAGCAGTAGCAGGAGCACAGGTGGAGGCGGGGGAGTGGCAGTAATATCACAGTCTAGTTTACTTCTTAGCCCCAAATCTAAACACACACATAATTCCTTTGAAAGCATCATACTGACTATAAATCACCCAAACTGTAAGAAACAAGAAACAGTTATGTTTATAATCATCTACCGCCTCCTGGTCACTATTCCAAATGTTTAATTGTGTTCTCTGACTTTCTGTCCAGTATAGTTTTAGGCCATTCCTGTTTCTGTCCTCACACTTGATTAAACAATGTTTAACTTAACTTCAGCAAAGTTTATCAAAGGAAGCTTCGAGGACTGTGTCTCTTTACTCTCTCACGAATCAAAACAGGACAGGACCAGCTGGCCCCAGAAAGATAGTTAATTTATGACCAACAGCACATCGTGTGACCCAGGTCACCTTAACCCAAATGTGTTATGGCCTTACCTGTTAAAGTAATTCAGATGTCCATTTTTTTTAACCTAAATTAGAGCAATTTGAAATTGTATAATTAATATTATCATTATTAGTTATGAGTGTGCGTCATTATAGTGATCAAAATTAAAATGACAAAGGCAATTCAATTAAATTAGTTCCTCTTTGAAGGAACGTACTAATCTCAAAATTGATGGAATCAACTTTGGATTAGAATCAGTCTAGTGTTAGTGTATGTGTCCCTGCATTTGTTATCAGAAGGTGTATGGCCTAATGTGGTTTAATCCATCTTTATTTATGAAGCATTTTCATACTAATATACCACACAAGCACGGATTATGCAAATCTTTAATAGAAAATATAAATAAAAAGGTTTAATATTTTGAGTTAATCCTCTGACATCTAGGTCCAAAGTATAGAATGCTTCCCCAATTTTATTTTTGCATTTTATCAACTTTAGTCATGGACAAAAATACCAAATTCCTAATAATTGTCCTATGTTTTACTCATTTAGTGCTATGCTTGTAATAGAAACAAACCATATTCTTATACCAGAAGGTTAAATGCTAACTTATGATCTCAAACATTTCAAAGTTGATTTTTCTTTGGATTTTGGCTGTTCATTTGTGCAGAAAAGCTGAGAAAAAAATAAATAAATAAGATTTTCTGAGCTAACAGTGCACTGTGTTATTTGATAATGAGGAGAGGCCTGGTGTTGCTGATGAGTGTTAGTTCTCAGTTCTCTGCTCTAGCACTGAACTGAACAAGGTCACATGACTCTGGGAGCTGCTTTGTTTACAGAGACTCATCTGAGAACACTCAGACTTCAAATCAACACATTACTGTTGTATCTTTGTAAATGAGCCCTGTTAAAGCATTAGAACTTATTTTCAACGCCTCATCTGTGCACTAAAAGCTGCACTCTTACCTCCGCAAAACTTTTGCACCTGCTTCTCCAACGAACTAAATTTTCACGCAGATTTAGCTCCGTACTCGTGATAAATCAAACAGCGACTGCAAAGCGACTTCATTTGCATTTTCCACGTCTTGAATTTTGCCCGTTTTGGCAAGAACGCCTTGTTTTACAGATTCATTGAATCACAGGAGCAAAATCTGCACCGCGCTGAATTTGCTCCTGTGAGGAGCAAATCTCAGCTGCGCCTGGGTTTGCTCCATTTTTAGCTCGTCTTTTTCATTTAGCGTGCACACAAACCTTTGATAAATGTGGCCCATGGTCTCTTACTCTCTCTCCATGATTTCCATGCTTATCCTTATTCTCAGACCTACTCTCTGTTTATCTCCTGAGGACCTAATTCTGCTCTTAACTCTTTTCACCTGCAGAGGTACTTTTCTGGCCTGACTAAATGTTATTTCATTTTATTATTTTTTGCACTGACAAAGGCGTTACTTCTAATTTCATTGCATTGCATTGCATGGGATTTTTTTTTTGTATTATCATTATTATTATTATTTGGGTGTCAAGCATGGTGCTATTATAGGCAACCAAGTCAAAACTGCACATATTGGCTGAATTGTAAAAGCTACAAGTTATCAAATAAAGAGCCATTTAGGAGCTGGAAGAGCCCCAATACATTAGTAATTGAATTTTATAGCAAGACTCAGAATAATTGCGATTAAAAATTTTAATTGCATTATTTAATATAAAAGTATATTTATTGCACTTGTAGTTTGTGGAAAAACTGGTGTCCCTGTTAGAGAAAGTGTCACCATACATATTTTTAGCAGGGGCTTAATTAGGAATTGAATTTTTTTTCTCTCTCTTTCTCCTTTTCCCCCACAGTGGGACGTCCAGCCCCAGCTGAAGTCCACACCAGAGTCCTGCCTCCTGACTCTGGGACAAGGACCAGAGCAGCTCTCAAGCATCTGTCATTTAACAGAGTTACAGCGAGTGGAAAGTAAAGGAGGACTTTATGTGAGATATCTGATGGACTTTTTTACTGATGAATTAATATTATACTGCTGATGATGTTGTGACGTGTTTTAAATCCAGAACAGTTCTTTTTGTTTCATTGGTTTTGTGAAAATAAATGTTTTCTAACTGAATACTGTGGTGTTCATTATAAGCATTTAACTAATCATATGGGTCAAAATAACACAGCACAGCAGTTGAATATAACCCAGTATTGGGTAGAACATATAACCCAGCCTGCAGGTTAAAATAATAACCCATATCATTGGGTCAAAATAACCCAGCGTTGTGTTATCTCAGTAGTTACCCAGCAGCTGGGTTCAAAACAACCCAATTTGGGTTATTTTTAATACAGCATTTTTTAGTGTGTAAGGTGAAAAACTGTGAGCTTACAGTGCGACAGCAGGTGTGTTGGGTTGAGTATCCTAGTATTGGTGAAAAGTCTGGTTATATTGTGTTGTTTTATTGGATTTTATTGTGACTAGTAGTTGATAGTTGTGGCAAAAGCTGGGACTATATTGGCTTCTGGATGTGTTCATTGTGCTGTGGAGTTGTGGGCGCTGCTTTGTGGGGTGCGGACACTGCCTAGTGGTTCTATCAATACAAAGATTTTGAGCTGTGTTGCATTTGTGGTCATGTGTCATGTGTTAAAGAATAAGGGTAAAAAGCTCCAGGCTACAACAGAGAGCTTATACATTTGAAACTAATAACACATAGAGACTGGAAAGATTCTGCTTGCTTTATTGGGAAAACAGTGGTGGATTGAAATTATTATTATTATTTAAAGTTTTAGGCCATTCCTGTTTCTGTCCTCACACTTGATTAAACAATGTTTAACTTAACTTCAGCAAAGTTTATCAAAGGAAGCTTCGAGGACTGTGTCTCTTTACTCTCTCACGAATCAAAACAGGACAGGACCAGCTGGCCCCAGAAAGATAGTTATTTTATGACCAACAGCACATCGTGTGACCCAGGTCACCTTAACCCAAATGTGTTAGTCTCCTTGTAAGGCCGTAAATGGTACGGCCCCATCCTACATTAATGATGTTATAGAGCCATACCAACCAAGCAGAGTACTGCGCTCACAAAATGCAGGGCTATTAGTGGTTCCCAGGGTTTCTAAAAGTACAGTTGGAGGTAGAGCCTTTAGTTACCAAGCTCCTGTTTTATGGAATCAGCTTCCAGCTCATGTTAGAGGCAGACACAGTCTCTACATTTAAGGTTAGGCTTAAAACGTTCCTCTGTGAGAAAGCTTATGGTCAGGCCAGGAACAGGGTTAACTCCACAGCTGAAGCTAGGCTGCTCTAGGAGCTAGAAGCTGGGGGAAGTATGGTGCACTGACCTCTGACCTCTGGTTTCATCTGCTGCTCCTCTTCTATCACTGTCATTAATATAATCTAATATTCTATATCTCCAGTCAGTTCATAGCTGTTCACAAGTTGTCCCTCTGTCCCGCTCCCCTCTGGGGGAGTGGGGACTGTTTCAGATGCCTGGCTGCTGGCAGATGTCCCAGTGACGATTGGATCTTAGCTGACCCCATCTGTGCTCCTGTCCCGACCTGTGGGCCCTCAACCTCACCTCTAAGGATTTCCCAGATCTCCCTCACCCACTCCCCTGTCTGGATGAATCCTTACAGAGTGAACTATGATCCTATAGATGAGTAATGGACTAACTCCTGACACATGTTGCTGTCCGTCCTGGGAGAGGATCTCTCCTTCAGTATGGGCTCCATAAGGTTTCTGCTTTTGTTCCCACAGCTGTTTTTTAGGAGTTTTAGTGTAGTTATTGTTTGTGTTGATTGTGTGTTGATGTTTGTTTAACTGTTTGTGAAGCCGTTTGAGGCGACTTTTGTTGTGATACTGGGACATACAAATAAAACTGAATTGAATTTATTGTTACATCAGTTTATTTTAGTTTTGCATCAATTCATTTTATAGAAACAAATATAGCTCCATACAGTAGTAGTGTTACACAGGTGACGAGGGACAAGGGCAGTGTGCAACAGTTTGTTTTATTCTGTAAAACAATTAAAACAGCTTTCATGAGTAATGGCTTCACTGGACTGACTGTACACACAGCTTACACTGAACTGAGCTGCTTCTGCGTAAGGACCTTGTTGTCAGTCTAACATCTGCGCCTTTACTGCCATCTATTGGCGTAACACATGTACTGCACTGTGAACCCACTCGTTCATTTACCAGGTGATTTACTGTCTCAGTGTGAGGGCCACAAAGCATGGAGTAACAATACAAGAATAATAACCAGAAATGTAGAACCTTAATAAGATGAAAATTGTATGGGGTACATTTTATGTCAAATAAGTTCTGGGGCCACACCCTCCCCTGCTTAATTAAAGAAAAAAAATGCTTTCCCATTTTCTTTTCCTTTAACGCTCTTATTACTGAACCAAACCAGTGTCCCTCGAGTACATACAGTGGTTCCATTCACTCATGGCATCACTTTTGGTATGAAGCAATGTCACATTACCTTCAGGAGACATTTTCCATGAACTTATCCCTCGTATTGTCCTCCTGTTACACTTACACGCCTTGTCCTCGGGGTCAGAGTGACCCCAATTTGTTTGCCTGTTATTTAATGCAAATAGTATAAAATGTCAAATAAGTTTGTGTTCCACATTTATTCTTACTTCAGATTGGAGCTGTGTTGGGTGCTCTTGGTTTTGCCGTCGTCGTTGCGATCGGAGTCGTCTTGTACAGAAGATTCCACAGTAAGACTGCATTAAAAAGACGTTTGTTTTTAGTTATGAATAAACTTACAAAACATTTTTAACATTTTTTGCTTTTCCTTTTCCAGACAAAAAGCCCTCGTCTCGTAAGTATCATATGAACAGCAGCCTCACATTAATATTTGTATTTCTAATTAATGAATGTTTGTTTTTTCCAGCTCCAAGTGAACCAGGAGTCGAGGAAGAACTGGAGCAAAAATGTAAAACAATACAGACATTTTATAACTTAACTTTATAAAACAACCATTTATTGATAAAAGAAAACAATGTCATGGTAAATAAATTGAGTGACCAAAGTCTTTAGACAAAGGTTTTTATAGATATATGTTGATTTTTGTTGGGACATGGGACAAGGAGCCTAAAACTGGGACATATGGTCGCCCTAACTAAACAGCAATAAAAGTGTCTCTAAATGAAACTAAATAAGAAGTGCAGAAGACTCCTGAGCAGCACCATCAGCCTCAGAGCAGTCTCCTTTTCACCCGTTCACCTACACATGTCCTGTCCGTTTGATTTACCAAATATAATGTGTTGGGCAAATGCTTTTGGTCGTGTTTGGTTTTGGTGTTTTGATGTAGCACCGTCTTAGTCGATGCTGGTGAAGTATTTACATTTTTAAATCTCTGCTGTTTGTGTACAATATTTAGTACTGTTAATGCCTTATTCTTATTTTCCAGTTGTGTAAATACTTTTGTTTGGGGTTTGTTAAAATTAACTAATTTATGCTTTCATTATTTTATTTTTTGCTGTGTGGTTTTTGTGGGATATAAAGTTTAAAATCTGTTCTTGTTTAGTTAATGTCCACTGATGATGCACTGTTTGATCCATTCTGTACAGCTCTGCTTTTAATAAAATCTGGTAAAATGTATTTGTGGATTACTTCATTTACAGTTAGGTCCATAAGTATTTGGACACTGACACAAGTTTTGTTATTTTAGCTGTAAACCAAAACTATTCAAAATACAGTTCTATACAGTTTCATATGGGCTTAAAGTGCAGACTCTCAGCTGTAATTTGAGAATATTCACGTCCAAATCAGATGAAGTGTTAAAGAGTTACAAGTCTTTAAAGTGTAGGAGCCTCTTTTTCAGGGGCTCAAAAGTAATTGGACAGTTGCTGTAGGAGCCATTTTGCTGTTTGTTCTTCCTGCCACTAGATGGGGATATTTGTTAATTTGTGCTCTACCTGTACCACCCTATATAAGGTTAAACAACAACAGGTGCTGCTTAATGAGGAGACAGTTTCTTAACCGTGTCAAAGGTCCTGGTGGATGTCATTTTGTGTGGTATTTGGGCTTATTAGAAGCAAAATAAAGGAGTTTTGAAGCACTACATTTTGGACAGTTTATTGGTGGCACGCGTCTGGAACAACAACACTTTTAAGCAGCCACGGTGGCAATGCGCAGTGAGCAAATTGCCTCTACAGTTGCTTCAAAAGCTATTTCTTGAGCTGCATGGGCTTTTCCCTCAGTAATCTGCCATAAACTGAGCAGGTCCAAGGTCTGGACTTGGTTCCAGGTTTTATTGTGTTCATGAGAGAAAATACAGAAGGTTCACCACAAACTGCAGACTCAACAACAGAAAGAACACATTAGACTTGGCCAAAAACTCCTAAAGAAGCCAGACTCAGACCTGGACCAGACTCAGATCTGGACCAGACTCAGACCTGGACCAGACTCAGACCTGGACCAGGCTCAGACCTGGACCAGACTCAGACCTGGACCAGACTCAGACCTGGACCAGACTCAGACCTGGACCAGACTCAGAGCTGGACCAGACTCAGACCTGGACCAGACTCAGACCTGGACCAGACTCAGATCTGTAGAATGATGAGCAGAGAAAAGTCTGGAGAAGGCCAAGTCTAATGTGTCCTTTCTGTTGTTGAGGCTGAAGTCTGCAGCTTGTGGTGAACTCTCTGTATTTTCTCTCATTAACACTTCTCGTTATAGTGGACCTAGACTCTGATAAACCTACTTCCTGGAGAGAGTTCTACTCTAAGGTGGATGCTCTGAAGGTTTTTTTTCTCTCCAGTCTAAGGATGATCTGGTTCACTTTCATTGAGATACTGTACGTAGTGATTTCACAGAAACAGCTTTCAAATACAAATGTAACATCTGGAACCAGGTCCAGACCTTGGACCTGCTCAGTTTATGAAGGATTACTGAGGGAAAAGCCCAGGCAGCTCAAGAAATAGCTTTTGAAGCAACTGTCCAAATACTTTTGAGCCTCTGAAAAAGAGACAGCTACACATTAAAGAGCTGTAATTCCTAAACCCTTTCTCTGATTTGGACGTGAATATTCTCAAATTTCAGCTGAGAGTCTGCACTTTAAGCCCATATGAAACTGTATATAACTGTATTTTTAATATGTTTTGGTTTACAGATCAAATAACAAACCTTGTGTCTGTGTCCAAATACTTATGGACCTAACTGTAAATTACAGTGTTTTGAGCAAATAAAAGGTAAATGTGAGTAATAGTAGTAATGTAAAAATATGTATAAAGAGCAGGCAGATGTCACCTGGAGTAGTCCTAATCATAAATTGGTTTTGGTGAATCTTTGGAGGATAGCTGCATACCCCCAGTGGTGTCATTGGAACAGGATTTCTTTTGTGAATAAATTTTGCTGTCTCAAAATGTATGTATGTATGTTGTGGTAACTCTAATCGACTAAAGTAAAGATTCCTACGAATATACACAAGGAAAACTATTGCTAACTATCGAAGCACCGTCAGCGATGCCCCCGAAGAAAAATTTGCAGATGGAGAATGACATAGAGGAGATCCGCAAGTCGCTAAATTTCTTGTCGGGAGACATGGCCAGAGTATCCCAACAGCTGACTAAGCTAACAGAACTTGTTGAAGAAGTGAAGCTGTTGAAAGAAACGATCAGGGAAAGAGACAAAACTATCATCGAACTTGAAAAGAGAATTGATAATTTGGAACAGTACACAAGGATGGAGGATGTTATTATTACTGGTCTGAACATCAAAATCCGTTCCTACGCCAGAGCTGCGGTGATGAGACGGAATGTTGGCGAGGACGCAGAGACTGAGGATTTGCTAACGCTGGAGGGGCAAGTCCTACAGTTTTTGAAGGAAAAGGACATTCACCTGGACGCAAATAACATCTCAGCGTGCCACACTCTTCCGTTAAAAGACAAAATAAAACCTGCAATCATTCTGCGTCTTGTGAATAGAAAGCGTAAAACAGAGCTTTTACGTCAAGGGAAAAAGTTGAAAGGAACTAACGTTTATATGAACGAGCATCTAACTAAGAAAACTGCTGCTGTTGCTAGAGAAGCCCGCATCCTGAGGAAAAATAATAAGATCAAACCTACGTGGACAAGGAATTGCAAAGTCTTCATTCAGCTCAATGGATCCACTCCGGAGCAAGCGAAAGTTATACTGGTAAGCGAATGTAAAGACCTTGATCAGTTCAGATAACGCTGTTCATTCCACTACGTACTAAACTGCATACATACATTATGGGAGAGACTTTAATTTTATGGATTATATGCACTAATATGCAAAGCTGTGGACAATCAGTAGAAGAGGACAAGGAAATAGATCTATGTGGGAGTTGGCCTTTACTATAATACACTTTAATAGTAGAAGTTTGTACAAAAATTACAATAATATTAAGGAATATCTAAATCAATTTGATAAATTTAGTGTTGTAGAAGTCTGAGACCTGGCTTGATGCAGATAAGTGTTCAGAAATAGAACTGGAAGGATATGAATTGTTTACCACAAATAGGACTAGTAAAAAGGGAGGGGGGGTTGCACTCTACGTAAATGCAGATTTGAAATGCAGTAAGATTAACAGTAAATCAGTCACAATGGATGGAGTCCTGGAAAGTCTAACAGTGGAAATTCAAGTTAAAAAATCTAAAAATATTTATGTCAGTTGTATATATAGAACTCCTGGATTGTGTCTTGATACTTTTAACCAAAAAGTTGATAGTTTGTTTAGCAATAATAATAAGTTTCAGATTGTGTGTGGTGACTTCAATATTAATCTTTTAAACCCACAGAAAAATATAAAAACAACAGACTTTACAACAGTTATGTACAGCAATCATTTTTTCCCTCTTATCACTAAAGCAACTAGAATTACAACAAATACAGCCACACTTATAGATCAATCAATCAATCAATCAATCAATCAAACTTCATTTATAAAGCACTTTTCATACAGTAATGCAGCACAAAGTGCTTCACAAGGTTAAAAGCAAAACACCCCCTCCCCACACCCCCTCACACACCAATGTATACAGACCCATCAACACACACACACACACACAGACACACAAACACACACACACACACAGACACACAAACACACACACACACACACACACACACACACAGACACACACACAGACACACACACAGACATTAAAATTCCAACGTCAGGCTGAGCACGGAGGAACCAGGCAAGGAAACACTATCACAGGGAGCCGTCTGCACCGGGAGCCGCTCACAGAACACAGCCCCCAGGAACCGACCCAGGGCACACAGCAAAGCTGCAGGCAGAGAAGCCACCCAACCCTGGCAGAAAGAACCCACAGGACAGAGCCACAGCAGCCACAGCTGATCACTGCTCCCGGTGCAGAGGGCCCCCTCCGAGGAAACACTGGAAATATGACCTAATAATGGTAAAAAAAGAGTAAAATAATAGAATGAATAAGAGTGGGATAAAAAATAAAATAAAATAAAAATAAAATAATAATAATAAAATAATAGTAATATGATAAAAACAAGAATGGAATAAAAAATAAATATAATAAATGAGAATGAAATGAATAAATATCAGGTAAAAGCTAAATTAAAAAGGTGGGTCTTGAGCCTGCTCTTAAAAACATTAATGTTCTCTGCAGCCCTGAGGTTCTCCGGCAGACCGTTCCACAGACGAGGACCATACCACTGGAAAGCTGCCTCTCCATGCACATGGGTCCTGACCTTAGGAACTATCAGGAGGCCGGTACCGGAGGACCTCAGGGTCCGCGAGGGTTTGTATGGTAAAAGCAAGTCAGAGAGATAAGAAGGCCCAAGACCGTTAAGACATTTAAAAACCAATAAAAGAACCTTAAAATCGATCCTGAAACACACGGGGAGCCAATGCAATGATTCTAAAACCGGTGTAATGTGGGCCCGCCTTCTGGTCTTCGTCAGCACACGAGCTGCAGAGTTTTGTAAAAGTTGTAGAGGTGCAATACTCTTTTTGGGGAGACCAGAAAGCAGGGCATTACAGAAGTCAATACGACTGGTGATAAAAGCATGCATCAGTGTCTCCGTGTTGGCCCGAGAGAGAATGGGGCGGACTCTGGCTATGTTTTTCAGATGATAAAAACCTATTTTAGTAATATACTTAATGTGTGGATTAAAACCAAGCTCAGAGTCAAAAATAACGCCCAGGTTTTTCACTTGTGAGGATGGGTTTAAGGAAAATTCCTGTAGTTTAAATAAGAGTTTCTCTCTCTGAGCCTCAGGACTGATGATTAAAACTTCAGTTTTGTCCCGGTTAAGCTGCAAAAAGTTCTCTGCCATCCAGGATTTAATATCTAAAATACAGTTAAAAAGGGCATCCATTGGTCGTGTGTCATCAGGAGACACAGAGAAGTACAGCTGAGTATCATCAGCGTAACTGTGGAAGTTTACTCCATGCCTCCTGATGACACGGCCAAGAGGGAGCATATACAAATTAAAAAGAACAGGGCCTAAAACTGACCCTTGGGGCACACCACATGTCATCTTATGGATTTCTGAGGAGCACGTATCCATACTTACCATAAATGTTCTGTCTGTGAGATAGGACGTGAACCAGTTGTGAACAGCACCAGAGAGGCCGACCAGGTGTTTGAGTCTGTTTAAAAGAATAGTGTGGTCTACTGTGTCAAAGATAATATTTTCACTAATCAATTGAGTAATCAAATTACAGCAGGATTACTCCTTAATGATATAAGTGACCATTTACCTGTTTTCAGTATTTTTCATCAATTAGTACCAAAGGAAGAGACACCGAAAAAATCCCTCTATATGTTTAGGAGACATCGAACACCTGCGGCCATGGCTGCATTCAAAACTGACCTATGTGCACAGACCTGGGATGAGGTCTATGCTACTGAAGACCCAGACAAGGCCTATGATGCCTTCCTGAAAAAAATAATGCAATTATATGATAAGCACTGTCCAATTAGTAAACACTACATCAAAAATACATCTAGACAAGAAAAGCCATGGATTACAAAAAGTATAGCAAAAGCTTGTAAAAAGAAAAATCATCTCTATAGAATATATATGAAACATAGAACCAAAGAAACTGAATACAGGTATAAAATATATAAAAATAATTTAACAAAAATAATTAAAAACAGCAAAAAATCATACTATTGTAACTTACTAGAACAACATAAGTATAACATTCAAGGAACTTGGGAAGTACTAAATGGCATAATTAAGTATGGGACAGAAAAGAAGCAATACCCAAATTATTTTATAGAAAATAATCAAACTATGAGTAAAATTAAGGAAATAACAAATGTATTTAATAAATTCTTTGTAAATGTTGGACCTGTACTGGCTAATGAAATTGTACAACCATCAAATACTGATGGATTAAATGAAGGAAACATTCAGAAAACTGTGGAATCGCTTTTCTTATCAAGTGTATATGAAAATGAAATAATTGAAATTGTAGGTACCTTTAAGAATAAAAGATCAACTGATTGTTTTGATATAGATATGGCATTGGTAAAAGAAATTATAAATTATATAGTTGTACCATTTACATATATCTGTAATCAGTCTTTTTTAACAGGTATCTTCCCAGGTAAAATGAAAACAGCAAAAGTTATACCCATCTTTAAAAATGGAGATAGGCACCATTTTACTAATGATAGGCCAATCTCATTACTGCCACAATTTTCAAAAAATTTAGAAAAATTATTTGTAAAAAGACTTGATGGTTTCATAAACAAACACAATTTATTAAGTGAACAACAATATGGTTTTAGAACGAACAGGTCCACTTTAATGGCAGTGATGGAATTGGTGGAGGAGATATCAACTGCATTTGATAAAAAAGATTATACAGTGGGTGTTTTCAGAGACTTAAGCAAGGCCTTTGACACCATAGACCACACATTACTTTTGAATAAAATGGAAAGGTATGGTGTCAGGGGTCCTGCATATGCTTGGCTTAAAAGTTACCTAATCAACAGGGATCAGTACATGCACATAAACAACGTAAATTCTGAAAAGAGCAGTATTACACACGGAGTTCCCCAAGGCTCTGTATTGGGGCCAAAATTATTTATAATGTATATAAACGACATCTGTAAAGTCTTAAAAAATCTGCATTGCATTCTATTTGCTGATGTCACAAGTTTATACTGCTCTGGACCAGATCTTGACCACCTCTTGGATACAGTCGAAAATGTGGGACAAATGTCTCAAAAAGATCCAAATGTGCAGAGTTGATGAATGCATGAATGGAACGATCAACAAATGCAGATTGGACTATTCACATGCAAAACTGCAGATTTATAAATGACAAACATGATTGATTTGTGAAATAATTGCAAATAATATATTTGCAAATTAGAATTTATTTGCAAAAATCGCTGCATGCAAGTCACAAATGAGTCATTTTGAATAAATCATTCTAGTTTCATCAATACATTTATTGTTGCATCATTCATTTTAGTGAAACAAATATAGCTCCATACTACTGCTACTACATGCCCAAACTATACGAACAAACTCAGGACCTTCTGATGAGTTACCCACACTGCCTCTGAAGTGGAAAAATACTTTTACTACTTCAAGTCTTTTGAAAATAAGTCTTGTTCCTCTAAGATTTACTCAAGAGAATGAATAAAATACAAAGTGTACATTTTAAGTAATTGAGTAAAAGGTGGATTCTCAGTTTGTTGGAGCGCAGAGAACACCGTGTCCATGCCTTCGTTAAGAGTTTGTTAAAGTTTATCCATAAGGTCCGACGTAGCCTTCTTCACATCGTCAAACTGTGGCAAAACGTCTAACGGGAAGACGCAGAGGATTAGGGGTTGTCCAGGACTACAGCCTGTGGGTCTAAGCTTTGTCAGGGCCTGCCTCAGTTGGGTGACCTCCTGCTGTAGCTCGTCCTTGAGCCTCTCAGTTCTGGCCTTGTGCCTGTCGTACTGGGATCTGATGCATTGGTCCACTTCGGTCTGTTTATTCTGCAGAAGTTGGATCAGACCTGTGAAGTGGTGCTGCCCAAAACTCCATCGGCACAGGCACAGATCCGGTCTCCTTCAGTCTGAGCCACTAGCACTCGTTCTTTGGTCTGGATTTAGATCACGAGCTCTTGTGGATCTCTCCATCGCTCAGCAGGACTGCACACAAATGAAACACATCATAAAGTTACTGCTGAAAAATTACCCCAATATAAAAATATACAAAGAAAGGCAGTTTTAAAACACAAAAATGTGTGTAAGAGGAATTGAGACTTTTTAATTTTCTTATGGCCATCATGGGCTGTGGGCGGCTGGAGCCTATCCCTGCAACTATGGGCCTGAGGCGGGGTACACCCTAGACCAAAGCCATACAACCAGAGTTAGAAACATACACTGGCAGATAACCATTCACTTTTACAAATGAATGATACTGAATGAAATAAATGCATGTGGACGATAACAATATTGTTCATTTGTAAAATAACAGAAATATATATCTATCATATCATACTTTTGCTTTTTATTTTTAGAGTTTATTTTTATATTCAAGTTCATTTATCATCTTTCAGAGACTCCAGCGATAGCCCGAGCATCACAACGGCAATAAGTTACAAAGGCAACACTGACAGAAACACAATGACTCTACCATTCACTCTCACATTCACTCACTATAGGGAGAATCAAAAAGCATACTTCAAAATAAAGTCAGGGAAACACTCGCCAACAATTAACAGTGATACAAAGACCTGCAACAAAAAATGTAGGCTAAAGGACTCCTCTAAAGTACGGTTGTGTGCAGTGGTGAAAGTAAGCCGGTACGGCCCGGTACTACGTACCGGCATAAGATTTAGAGGGGGTACGCAGTACTGGGTGGAAGGAGATCAGCTGTCCAGCCGCTCTTTGCAGCTTTAACACACATTAGAAAGCAGCCGCAGAGCGTGGACGCTTTTATGAGAAAAAAAAAATCTGACGCTAAAGCATATGAACCAGGCAGCACTTTATCTCATCATATATGTGTCTGTGTGGTTTTTAGTGGCTTATGATCGCTCCGTGATGTGATTTAATGCCCAGAATGTCCCTCTCCCCTCTCATCATTCACTGATTCTCTCGCTTCCTTAAACAAATGCATTGAGCATGCGCGTCTTAAGCCCAAAGCACACCTGGAGTGCCGCGTCAAATTACACCAAACACTTGAGAAGGCTTTAATATAAACAACGTGGAGTTTAAAATATGTGTTTTATCTGTGAATAACAGGACAAAGTGATAGAAGTCGCCCAGGCTGTGTGAGGACAGACTGGGCTGTTCTATTGCAGGTTATTAGCAGGTTTTTAGCAGGTTATTAGCGAGTTAGCGACAGAAAGAAGTTTCCCCATGCTCTGAGTGCAGAGGAGTCAGTAGCTGCTGCCTGTGTCCCCTGATGCAGCAGCTACTCTCCCTCAGTGTTTACAGCTGTGTGTCTGTGGCACACGGAGCAGAAAACCGTCTTTGTTACTGCAGAAGTACGGAGGGCCATGTGTTTTCAGCTGCCGCCGCGCGCCTCATAGAAAACAATAGGGGTGTATTTTTTGACGTGCGTCCGGTGTGTGTTGGCCTTTATAGGGTGCGTTTGATTTGTTGTCAAACCCTGTTAAACCCCATATAAGCCATGTCTATATTTTTTCATTTATAGTCAAGATTCATTCTCAACCGCGTTCTGCTTTTTCTGCTATTAAAAATATATATGTAGGCATAATTTGTTATAGTACCGGCATAAGCAAAAATCTACTTTCACCCCTGGTTGTGTGAGTGTTTCAATCACATGACCCTCTTCACTCTATTACTATGACTATTCCTCAATAAATCAATAGTTAACAAAGTTGAGTGTGAGATAGAACAACAAGTAATAGACTGGCAGTCTTTGGACCAAACATGGTGCACTCACCCAGACTGACTTCGTAAATGTGTCATCAGCTCAAATAGGCCACTGTGCAAAATGCTACAAAAACTACAGTATAATGAATATTGTGAGCTGTTGTTACAATAATCAAATTAAAAAAATAGTAGGGCTGCAACTAACGATTATTTCCATAATTGATTTTCTGTTGATTATTGTTTTGATTAATGAACTTATCGGATAGTGATGCATGTGTGGTTAAGTGGTTAAAAACTTTCTATGTTTTATAGTCCTGTTAAAAATTGTGAAAATCTTACCAAAACTCGCTTAAATTTTAAAATTTGAACCAGATGAAGCTACAACTATGTCTCTGGAGGACATTTGGACAGAGCATATATACAGACAAAGATATTTTTAATCAAAAACACAAAATGTACATTGTTTTTGTTGCTTTCCTGCTCTTTTTTTGGTAATAAACCCTTCTCTCTCAGCACATGGCATGTTTCAGAGTCTGAGAATACTCCAGTTAACAGTTAAACGATTATTAAATTAGTTGACGATTATTTCAGTAATTGATTATAATCGATTAATCTGATTAATTGTTGTTGGGGCCCCGGCTGCGCCGTACCGGGCGATGTAACTGGCCTGTTTTTTTCTGTTTTCATAAAGGGCTTCTGAACCAGTCTTAGTCTGGCCCATCACCTAGGACCTGTTTGCCATGGGAGACCCTACCAGGGGCATTAAGCCCCCGACAACATAGCTCCTAGGATCATTCGGGCCCTCAAACCCCTCCACCATGATAAGGTGGAGGTTTAAGGAGGGGTTATAATAATGGCAGCTGTTGCAATTAGTAGCAACTGTAGTATTAGTAGTAGTATGGTAGTAGTAGCATTGAATGTAGCAGTGAGGGTAGCAGTAGAAGCAGTAGTAGTAGTAGTAACAGTAGTAGTGTTAGTATTAGTGGTAATAGCATCAGAAGAAGTAATAATGGCAATGGTCTTAGTAGCAGTAAGCACTTTTATGTAAACTTTACACTCATTACTTTTTTACTTTTACTTATGATATTTGTGTTGAATACTTTCACTTGTACTTCAGTAATAATATTTTGAAGTAGCGGTACTTTTACTTGAGTACAGATTTAAGTATTTCTCCCACTTCTGATATCTATTAGATTTTATTTAATCTTCCTGTACATTGCTCGTGTAAATGGAGGCCCGTCCCAGCAGGTTACCATTGAACTGGGCGGAGCGTTCCGGGGGTGAGGTCCAGCTCCACAGAGACACTCAGTCCCCTCGGGCCCTCCCCGCTCCCTCCCCCGTTTGTCCCGTCCCACGTGCTTCCTGTCAGGCTCATTGCACAGCCCCGGCCCTATAAAAAGTTCACTCCAGCCCCAAGTCCCTCACTTTCATCAAGAACTCCAACAGGTAAGGACTTTTCAATGGATGATGCCACTAAACAACACTATTTTATACTTTTTAAATATTGTTAATTATATGTTTAAATACTAGGGCTCTGCATGCTAACTCTACAACTTTCCAAGCCTTTTCTTTTAAAAATACTTACACAAAACAAAAACAACATATATTATAATTAAAATACGTCGGAGTGTGGGCGTCGTCTTTAATTGGGCGCAAGCCCCAATGATGGCGCAGGGATTTTTGTAACTGAAGAGCAATGCGCGAAACGCTAATCATTAATCAAACGCTAATAGCCACACTCATGGCGTCAAGTACTCTCCGGTGATATAGGTATGTGCCACAAATGCAGCATATTTGTAATTGTTCAGACTAAAAATAGGACAATGGGCTATCGCCAAACGCGTTGCACTCGTCATTGACTATGGACCCCGCGAGTGCATTACTTGGCGCGAGTACTTTCTAAATACATTTATATTGTTATAAGAAAAAACACCTAATTGAAATTGTTCGTTTTTTTCTTATTAATATTTTTAGGCCCGAGCGCCAGGAATGGCGCCAGAGACGCCATTTCTTCCCCTCGTACTTTAACAAACTCGTCCTAGGGCGTTTAACCCAGTGACACCAAAATGGCTCCACATCATCCAGACAAGTGGGACATTAAAAGTTGTTGAAGGTTTTGAAGAATATTAAACGGTGTTACCACAGCACTGCGCCAAATTTTATGTTTATTTTGTGGCTCGCTAACAAACTCTAATTTGTTATAACTCACACATGCAGAGTCCAGTGTGGACCAAATTTTAATCACGTATTTATTCCTTGGGCCTATGGGCATGAAAGAAGAAAAAATGCCAGTTGCTGCAGTAGCGCCTCCTGCAGAGGGAGGCAAAAATCCCTGAGAGAGGGAAAAAATAAATTTTATTGGAAATGTATGAAATTTGACAGAGAAATCCATTTGGTCACAACAATGAAAAAAGTCAATGGGACTCATGCTTTACTTTGTATGGTTTTGCCATGGCAATGTCAGAAACTTCCCATTATATTCCAATGGGAATCCTATACAATGTAATCCTATGGAGCCACTGAATTATGTCACATGTGGTCAATTTTTAAAGAGCCACATCTAAAACTTTGGCAAATTGTGGCAAATCTGCCCCAGCTCCAGGCGCGGCAGGCGAGGGCCTACCATCGCCGCTTGTGGCTATATTTTGGTTTATAATGGTCTCCTTATTTTTTGCATGTTTTTAGACAATCGGCCATTGCCATTGTAGTTGTGTTTGTTTTTAAGTATTGATTTGTTGAAGCCTAAGTAAACAGTATAATTTCTGGATAAAAGAAATACAGAGAAGTTGAAATGTTGTAACTTGATGCAATGTTACGTGGCATAAAATCACAAAAAGAGGAGGGTATGATAGAACTTAAATATAAAATGTCAAGTAGTAACAATAGTAGTAGTGCATGTATGTACACAGTTGGCATAACAAGGTTTGTCTTGTCTGTCCGTAGACTGCCATCATGAAGTTTGTGGCTCTTGCTCTTCTGCTCGCCGTTGGTAAGTGTTTCAAAGCAGCTTCATTTTTCATACAGTTTCATACTCATTTAAAGGTGCAATGCTTTGTTTTTGGTAATATTATTTGAGTGTTATTTATGTCATTATAGACTCAAATGATTGCTATGAATTGTGTCTAATTTTGTATTTTTCTTTTTGCTCCTAGGTTCCCAGGCTGCCTCTCTGCAGGCCAATGCCCGCTCACAGCTGGACGATGCCCAGGACGCCGGCGAGGCCGATGTAGTGTACCTGATCTTGAAAGATGACAATGAAGACACCGAGTCAGTATTTAACCTAACACAATATATTATACATAATATAATGTGTTGATGAATATAGTAAGACTGTATATCATCAAGAAAATGGGCCAGTAATTTAAATTTAGTCAAGAGCTGGTAAAGTAAAGTAGTAGTGGTAGTAGCATGGTAGTAATTAGTAGTAAGTATTAGTAGTAGTAGTATTAGCAGCTGTACATTAGTAGTAGCAGTAGTAGTTGCAATACCTGATCAGGTCTCTTCATGGGGAATGGCAGTTCATTATTTTGTCACGTTGTAAAAGTAGTATTAGTACTGATGGCAATCACAGCTCAGCCACAGAGGCTCACAGGCCAGTATGCTCTTTGTGCCTGTCCCAAGCCTGGATTAATTGGAGGGATTACATCATAAAGGTCATATGGCGTAAAACCTATGCCAAATCAATACTTGAATCACTGCACACTAGCAGGCAGATGTGGCGAGTTAGTCAGTTAGTGGCAGTCACAGTAGTAGGAGTAGAGGTAGAAGTTCTAGTCAGTAATTGTAGCAGTAGTAGCAGGTTACCATACTTCTAAAGGATTTTTAATGCCTGGTTGATTCTTTGTCTTTTTACTACTGACTAAAATGTAGTAATTGTATATTTACTTGAAATACAAGTTGTACTTGTAGCAGTAATAGTAGCAGGTTACTATACTTCTGTGTGGGTTGAAGTGGTTGGTTTTGTTTGTGCCATTCACTAAACTGTAGTAATTGTACATTTACAGGAACAGCATCATCACCGACGGCGCTGAGGCCACCAACGCTGAAGACGTCCAAAAGCTGCGCACCTCCATCATCAAAGACCTGAGTATGGAGACGCCATACAGCCCTCTATCCATCCCACACATCCCTAGGCCAACTAACTGGGCCAAGTCACAGGGGAAGCAGCGCTATAAGCAGGGAGAGACAGAAGATAGGGCTGGGTTTGGTGGGTTCCGTGGAGGGTTTGGGGAAAATAGGGTTGGGTTTGGTGGGTTCCGTGGAGGGTTCGAGGGAAAAAGGGCTGGGTTTGGTGGGTTCCGTGGAGGGTTCGAGGGAAATAGGGCTGGGTTTGGTGGGTTCCGTGGAGGGTTCGAGGGAAATAGGGCTGGGTTTGGTGGGTTCCGTGGAGGGTTCGAGGGAAATAGGGCTGGGTTTGGTGGGTTCCGTGGAGGGTTTGAGGGAAATAGGGCTGGGTTTGGTGGGTTCCGTGGAGGGTTTGAGGGAAATAGGGCTGGGTTTGGTGGGTTCCGTGGAGGGTTTGGGGGAAAATAGGGCTGGGTTTGGTGTGACGCATATATGGTCAGATTTCTCCTAAGTGCGTGAAAGTACGACACTACAGCACTAACAAATACCACATACAAGCCTACAGCGCACAACAAAAATGCTTCAAGTGATAAATGCTGTAAACATCTTCCTACATTTGTCGAGAAAAATTGTATGAGAATAAACATCTGAAAACCACACTTGTCTGACATAACTTGTGCTCTATTGAAAGTCGGCCCAATAAACTTATTTTATATCATTTATTTTATTAAAAATATTTACATAATTGATTAGAGGTTGATTTTTACAATTTATGACCCAACTTACATAAAACTATACCAGCCCTTTTTTTAAATAGTAGTTAATTACTTACAGTCTAAATTCTCAGAGGTGGGTTGTTGTTAGGTTAAGTTCTCATTGAAAGCCTGTAGTACATAAATTATAATTTATATATTTGTATATATAAATTGCTGCTTCCCCCTCCGGCGCCTCAGGAGGGGGAAGCAGTGCTTCACTAACACTGTTTACAGTGGAGGTGGGGGGCTGCTGACCTCGACTGGGGATGTTGTCGGGCGGTGGAAGGAATACTTCGAGGATCTCCTCAATCCCGCCAACACGTCTTCCGTTGAGGAGGCAGAGGCTGGGGACTCAGAGGTGGACTCTTTCATCACCCAAGCTGAAGTCACCGAGGTGGTTAAAAAGCTCCTCGGTGGCAAGGCACCGGGGGTGGATGAGATCCGCCCTGAGTACCTTAAGTCTCTGGATGTTGTGGGGCTGTCGTGGCTGACACGTCTTTGCAGCATCGCGTGGCGGTCGGGGACAGTACCTCTGGACTGGCAGACCGGGGTGGTGGTTCCTCTTTTTAAGAAGGGGGACCGGAGGGTGTGTTCCAACTATAGGGGCATCACACTTCTCAGCCTCCCCGGGAAAGTCTATTCCAGGGTTCTGGAGAGGAGAATTCAGCCGATAGTCGAACCTCGGATTCAGGAGGAACAATGCGGTTTTCGCCCCGGTCGTGGAACAGTGGACCAACTCTATACCCTCCATAGGGTGCTTGAGGGTTCGTGGGAGTTCGCCCAACCTGTCCACATGTGTTTTGTGGATTTGGAGAAGGCGTTCGACCGTGTCCCTCGTGGTATCCTGTGGGGGGTGCTCTGGGAGTATGGGGTCCGAGGCCCTCTGCTAAGGGCTGTCCGGTCCCTGTACGAACAGAGCAGGAGTTTGGTTCGCATTGCCGGTTGTAAGTCAGACCTGTTCCCAGTGCATGTTGGACTCCGGCAGGGCTGCCCTTTGTCACCGGTTCTGTTCATAACTTTTATGGACAGAATTTCTAGGCGCAGCCAGGGGCCGGAGGGAGTCTGGTTTGGGAACCACAGGATTTCATCTCTGCTTTTTGCGGATGATGTTGTCCTGTTGGCTTCATCAAGCCAGGACCTTCAGTGTGCACTGGGGCGGTTTGCAGCCGAGTGTGAAGCGGCTGGGATGAGAATCAACACCTCCAAGTCCGAGGCCATGGTTCTCGACCGGAAAAGGGTGGTTTGCCCTCTCCAGGTTGGGGGGGAGCTCCTGCCTCAAGTGGAGGAGTTCAAGTATCTTGGGGTCTTGTTCACGAGTGAGGGAAGGATGGAGCGTGAGATCGACAGGCGGATCGGTGCAGCGTCTGCAGTAATGCGGTCGTTGTATCGGTCTGTTGTGGTGAAGAAGGAGCTGAGCCGAAAGGCGAAGCTCTCAATTTACCGGTCGATCTACGTTCCTACTCTCACCTATGGTCATGAGCTTTGGGTCATGACCGAAAGGACAAGATCCCGGATACAAGCGGCCGAAATGAGTTTCCTCCGCAGGGTGGCTGGGCACTCCCTTAGAGATAAGGTGAGGAGCTCGGTCACACGGGAGGAGCTCGGAGTAGAGCCGCTGCTCCTCCACATTGAGAGGAGTCAGCTGAGGTGGCTCGGACATCTGTTTCGGATGCCTCCTGGACGTCTTCCTGGGGAGGTGTTCCGGGCATGTCCCACTGGGAGGAGGCCCCGGGGAAGACCTAGGACACGCTGGAGGGACTACGTCTCTCGGCTGGCTTGGGAACGCCTTGGGGTGCCCCCGGTAGAGCTGGAGGAAGTGTCTGTGGAGAGGGAAGTCTGGGCATCTCTGCTTAGACTGCTGCCTCCGCGACCCGGCCCCGGATAAAGCGAAAGAAGATGGATGGATGGATGGATGGATGGATGGATATTTGTATAAAACTTTTTTTTTTTTTTTATGTAGTCACTTACATCCAGCATTTTGAACTGGGCAGGAAAATCATGTGGTGGGGTAAAGACAGTTGTGGAAAAATATAGTGTTTTAATATATTATGTGAAAGTGTTGCTTATGATAAAGTTAAGATTGTGGGCGCCATGCGAATGTGTGAAGGCAGACCATGTACCACAGCGTCCCGGGTTTGATTCCCTGATTACAACAAATGATGAAAACTGAAAAGACTGGGCCTCAGCATAATCACCAGCTCAGAATCACAAAGTGCCACAGTAGAATATTGAATACATTTGTAGATCCATTACAGTGCGCAATAGCAACAAAGCTAACTTACTGAGCTAACATCCATACAGCTGTTGTAGACTCAAATCTAGCTCTGTATCTGCCAATAGTTTTCACCTGTTACACTATTGTTTAACCAGCAAACACAACACAACCAATGTTTCCTTTTCACATATCATTCTGTGTCAACCCTGCAGTAAAATAACACTATAAAGTGGAATAGGTTTTAAAAAGTAGTTCAAATACAGTAATGATCATTTTAATGATCTAATGCAACAGACTCCACAAACAAACAGAGACGAATCATTTACCTGGTTCTTCTGATGCTGAAAACAAATCACTCCAAAATTATGAAGAGCAAAGACAAGACCGAGTAAAACTGAATTCAAGACCAAGACCAAGACCAAGACCAAGACCAAAGCCGAGTAAAACTGCAGCCGAGATCGAGACGAGACCAAGAGGCACCACAACACCATGACCTGAGTAGTAGTCGTAATAGTATAAGTAGTAGTAATAGTATAAGTAGTAGTAGTAATAGTATAAGTAGTAGTAGTAATAGTAGTAGTAGTAATAGTATAAGTAGTAGTAGTAATACCATTGGTAATAGTTTTGCCTTGCAATTGCAAAATATACTGTACTATAATAATTTTCAACCTACACAAGACACATTGAAAAAAAATTGCCATGACCCCCCAACATATATTTTGAGGGGGTAAAACATTTTTTGGGGTTTTTTTGTACAGTGATTTTATGTTTTCAAACTGGCATTGTAAGGGTTAAAATCCTAAAAATCATCAAATGTTTGGTAGTTTTGCGCAAGACTGAAGTTGTTTAGAAGATTTATGCAGAAAAAAACTGGAAAAATTATTAATCCAATCAATTTTTGTAGCAGTATTTTGTAAGTGGACATTTATGTTCTTAAGGTCACAAGTTGTATTGTATTTAGACATTGTACAATAAGAGATTCTGATGGTATGATAACCTTAACCAAGAATATCACAGTATCACGTCTCAGTATTGCAGTTAAAGCTTAAAAACAGGTTATTCTGAAACGCTTGTATTAAAGACAAACTTTGTATTGACACTTAATAAATGCAACTTTATTATAAACACAATCTTTAACTGTGAAAATTAAAATATCATAGAAATAAATGAAATAATAATGAATAAAAATGTACGTAGATGTTGTAAGAAAGTCATGGAACAGCTCAGTCAATACTGTGTAAAGGTTGATTTTATTTGTATGGATACTGTGACATTTTAATCCCACAGTAAAACCAGTTAGAGTCACCTGCCTAATGGTGTAACTTATTAAATAGAAGTAATTATAATTGTAGCAGAATATGTTTTTAAAGTAAGTATCCAGCCCTGACAGTAACGTACCTTACTTCAGGAGTAACTTCCAGACGCTGCCTCTTCACTCCGACTCTGCAGGGACCACACAACCACTGCTCCAGGTTCACAGCTTTTACTTTCAGGAGATTTCTCTAAAACACAGACAGTATGGTTGGTTAAGGTTTGACCACTGATATCTGCTCATGTCCTGTGTCTGTGTTCATAAATGTCTTTTATTGTCAACACTGTCATTGTTAACCTGATGTACAGATGCTGCTGATTACATCCATGTCCTACAGATCACTTACTCAGGTCATATACCCTCAGTGCTTTGTCACACCTTACATACTTTATTTTCAACCTTATACTAATTCTATATTTCATGCTGAGTGCCTTTGTGATGCTGCCGCTGGAACCTAAATTTCCTTCTGGATCAATTAAGTATCTATCTAATCTGATTATTTTAATCTGTGGCAATGAGAGGGAATTAAATATTCAAAAACATATTGTTATTAGTATATATTGCATACAGTTAATAATAATCACTACTTCTTTGCATTAGATTTGCTAGATACAGGTCTTTTTGATTTTTTTGTTACCAGCAGTACAACAAGAGTGATATAGGCAAAATAAAATTATTCATTTCAAAAAATGAGAAAATCATGAAAAAGTGACATTGTTTTGGCAGTGAAACTCATAAAGATTTATTATTACACACAGAGTGAATACTTGTTTCACTTTGATTTGAAGTAATTACTGAAATAGAAAAGCACCTGTATCTAGCCTTTTTATATTTTATACCAACATTTAAAACAGCCATATGAGGCAAAAATATAACTCTAAAATATACTATTAATATATAAAAATATGCATTTTCTTTGAACTGCCTCTTCATTAAAGTTAAGTAAACACATATCAGTAACATTTTAGCGTAGAGAGTAGCAGAGGCCTATAATAGCAACAAGGTTTTACAAAAATATTAATTATATTATATTTATTATATATATTAATTTACTGTGGCTGGTTGTGACTGGAAGGGCATCTGGCGTAAAAACCCTGCCACCTGGTTTGCTGTGGCAACCCTGAATAAGAAAGGGAGAAGCTGAAAGAAAAAAACAAAACAATATTTCTTAAAACAGTGCAGAGCCATTAGCACATATTTAAGCTAGCAAACTTTACAAAGTAATTTTAACTCGACCAAACTGTAAAACACTGTACACTAAAGACAAACAAACTGTCACAAAACACGTTTAAACGTTTTATATCATGTACAACATATGTTATGTTTGTTTTATTCACGTTACAAATGAATAAATGAAAAATAAAAGCTATAAATGTACATACCGTTTATGGAGTCGGTCCGTTACAAAATGGCGGAGCTGAGGAAAGTCCGAGCTGCGTCTCCTCCACTGTCACGAGAGGGATTTCTGAAAAATAAAAGCAGAGAAACACAACGAGCTTTAGAGGTAACCAGGAGATAAACTGGAGCATTTCTTTTATTTTCTATCACTTTTGTAAGTCCCAGGAGTTTATTATTACCTGTGTAAATGTGATTTTTGGACATATCCAGTAACAGTAGCCGTGTCTTAACCTGTGTACTTGTATATTATGTGATGGTGATTCTGGTTTGTTTGTATCTGGGCTGTACAGAAGCTAATATTCAGGATTTGTTCCAACACTGTTTGCTGTTACCAGGTTTGGACACTAGATGGGAATGTTGTGCAAAGTATATTTTTGTTCACCAACGCTAGACTTCTCTGCTTTGGATGAACACACGGTAAAAACAAAGCAGCCCTGAGACTTTGTATTCTCAGAGACATAGACTAGTTCATATATATTTATGTGTGTGTGTTTTTAATACATGTCTTTGCATTGTATTTAGGGAGCAACGCGTGTTTTGAGGCACGGTAAAGTGAGGCTTAATTTTTTTATTTCTTATTTTTTGGGTGCAGTTACTGCAGCGTAAAAGTCAATAGTGAATCTTCACATGTGACGCTAATCTTCACAATCACATCCACACAATCGGGTACACGGAGAGAGGAGAGACAGGGACAGGCGTGGAAAGGAACAGGGTGAAGCAAGAATGGACTGAAAACGGCTTCATCCTCCCAGAGACCTGCTCTGAACCAGGCTCTCATTGTTATGGGACAGTGGCCTTTATTAAAAGCATCAAAATTAAGCTTCACTTTGAAACCAAGCCCAACACTGCACAGCCCTCACAGCAGCAGTCACAGCACAACATAGAGTTAATCGCCAAGTTTAAAAGTAAGAGCTGATTATTATTTCTCCTAAAATAGGCATTAAGAACAATCAAATTGAATTTAAAATGATATTTATTTGAGATAATAGAAAATGTACCTTTTTATTTTATTATTTGAAATATAATGGACATCTAATTAAAATAAATGCTATTTGAAGGAATAAAGAGACCTTGTTGTGTTCTGGACTTAACTTGAGGACATTTTCTCAGATTGGACCTCAGTGAATGTTTCTTTATATCAGGGCAGAGCTATGGATCACAGGCAGCTTGTTGCACTTTTGGAGGAGCAGGAGTGAACCTGGAGACATGGGGCCTGCTGCTGTCAGAGCTCAGTGTAGGCAGAGGATTGAAGAGGGGTTTGGGACCTGAGGAAAGAGATCCATGAGTTTTGACAAAAGAAAGGAGAGCTCCCAGATGCAGACTGGAGCTGGCATTCTGTTGATTTGACTCAAGTGTTCAGTGAACTAACACTAATACAACTAAATGCACATTTAAACTGAATGATCTGTTTTTGTTAATGCTGTTTTAATAAATGCTGAAATGTCCTGCCTTCTTTTTGCATTTATCTGCTTACATTTACTCAGCCTAAACATAAAAAGATACACAGTTGTTATTGAGAACAAGTGTTTAGCTTTTTACAGCTAAAATAACAAAACTTGTGTCAGCGTCCAAATACTTATGGACCTAACTGTAAATGAAGTAATCCACAAATACATTTTACCAGATTTTATTAAAAGCAGAGCTGTACAGAATGGATCAAACAGTGCATCATCAGTGGACATTAACTAAACAAGAACAGATTTTAAACTTTATATCCCACAAAACCACACAGCAAAAAATAAAATAAAATAAAATAATGAAAGCATAAATTAGTTCATTTTAATAAAAACCAAACAAAAGTATTTACACAACTGGAAAATAAGAATAAGGCATTAACAGTACTAAATATTGTACACAAACAGCAGAGATTTAAAAATGTAAATACTTCACCAGCATCGACTAAGACGGTGCTACATCAAAACACCAAAACCAAACACGACCAAAAGCATTTGCCCAACACATTATATTTGGTAAATCAAACGGACAGGACATGTGTAGGTGAACGGGTGAAAAGGAGACTGCTCTGAGGCTGATGGTGCTGCTCAGGAGTCTTCTGCACTTCTTATTTAGTTTCATTTAGAGACACTTTTATTGCTGTTTAGTTAGGGCGACCATATGTCCCAGTTTTAGGCTCCTTGTCCCATGTCCCAACAAAAATCAACATATATCTATAAAAACCTTTGTCTAAAGACTTTGGTCACTCAATTTATTTACCATGACATTGTTTTCTTTTATCAATAAATGGTTGTTTTATAAAGTTAAGTTATAAAATGTCTGTATTGTTTTACATTTTTGCTCCAGTTCTTCCTCGACTCCTGGTTCACTTGGAGCTGGAATAACAAACACCATATTTATTAATTACAAATACAAATATTAATGTGAGGCTGCTGTTCATATGATACTTACGAGACGAGGGCTTTTTGTCTGGAAAAAGAAAAGCAAAAAATGTTAAAAATGTTTTGTAAGTTTATTCATAACTAAAAACAAACGTCTTTTTAATGCAGTCTTACTGTGGAATCTTCTGTACAAGACGACTCCGATCGCAACGACGACGGCAAAACCAAGAGCACCCAACGCAGCTCCAATCTGAAGTAAGAATAAATGTGGAACACAAACTTATTTGACATTTTATACTATTTGCATTAAATAACAGGCAAACAAATTGGGGTCACTCTGACCCCGAGGACAAGGCGTGTAAGTGTAACAGGAGGACAATACGAGGGATAAGTTCATGGAAAATGTCTCCTGAAGGTAATGTGACATTGCTTCATACCAAAAGTGATGCCATGAGTGAATGGAACCACTGTATGTACTCGAGGGACACTGGTTTGGTTCAGTAATAAGAGCGTTAAAGGAAAAGAAAATGGGAAAGCATTTTTTTTCTTTAATTAAGCAGGGGAGGGTGTGGCCCCCAGAACTTATTTGACATAAAATGTACCCCATACAATTTTCATCTTATTAAGGTTCTACATTTCTGGTTATTATTCTTGTATTGTTACTCCATGCTTTGTGGCCCTCACACTGAGACAGTAAATCACCTGGTAAATGAATGAGTGGGTTCACAGTGCAGTACATGTGTTACGCCAATAGATGGCAGTAAAGGCGCAGATGTTAGACTGACAACAAGGTCCTTACGCAGAAGCAGCTCAGTTCAGTGTAAGCTGTGTGTACAGTCAGTCCAGTGAAGCCATTACTCATGAAAGCTGTTTTAATTGTTTTACAGAATAAAACAAACTGTTGCACACTGCCCTTGTCCCTCGTCACCTGTGTAACTCTACTACTGTATGGAGCTATATTTGTTTCAATAAAATGAATTGATGCAACAATAAATTCAATTCAGTTTTATTTGTATGTCCCAGTATCACAACAAATTCGCCTCAAACGGCTTCACAAACAGTTAAACAAACATCAACACACAATCAACACAAACAATAACTACACTAAAACTCCTAAAAAACAGCTGTGGGAACAAAAGCAGAAACCTTATGGAGCCCATACTGAAGGAGAGATCCTCTCCCAGGACGAACAGCAACATGTGTCAGGAGTTAGTCCATTACTCATCTATAGGATCATAGTTCACTCTGTAAGGATTCATCCAGACAGGGGAGTGGGTGAGGGAGATCTGGGAAATCCTTAGAGGTGAGGTTGAGGGCCCACAGGTCGGGACAGGAGCACAGATGGGGTCAGCTAAGATCCAATCGTCACTGGGACATCTGCCAGCAGCCAGGCATCTGAAACAGTCCCCACTCCCCCAGAGGGGAGCGGGACAGAGGGACAACTTGTGAACAGCTATGAACTGATTGGAGATATAGAATATTAGATTATATTAATGACAGTGATAGAAGAGGAGCAGCAGATGAAACCAGAGGTCAGAGGTCAGTGCACCATACTTCCCCCAGCTTCTAGCTCCTAGAGCAGCCTATCTTCAGCTGTGGAGTTAACCCTGTTCCTGGCCTGACCATAAGCTTTCTCACAGAGGAACGTTTTAAGCCTAACCTTAAATGTAGAGACTGTGTCTGCCTCTAACATGAGCTGGAAGCTGATTCCATAAAACAGGAGCTTGGTAATTTAGGTAAAAAAAATGGACATCTGAATTACTTGAACAGGTAAGGCCATAACACATTTGGGTAAAGGTGACCTGGGTCACACGATGTGCTGTTGGTCATAAAATAACTATCTTTCTGGGGCCAGCTGGTCCTGTCCTGTTTTGATTCGTGAGAGAGTAAAGAGACACAGTCCTCGAAGCTTCCTTTGATAAACTTTGCTGAAGTTAAGTTAAACATTGTTTAATCAAGTGTGAGGACAGAAACAGGAATGGCCTAAAACTATACTGGATAGAAAGTCAGAGAACACAATTAAACATTTGGAATAGTGACCAGGAGGCGGTAGATGATTATAAACATAACTGTTTCTTGTTTCTTACAGTTTGGGTGATTTATAGTCAGTATGATGCTTTCAAAGGAATTATGTGTGTGTTTAGATTTGGGGCTAAGAAGTAAACTAGACTGTGATATTACTGCCACCGCCTGTGCTCCTCGCTGTCTGAAAGTTTACTCTGCTAAAAGTTTGCTCTGCTAAAGTACCTTTATACTGGGTTTGTAGCAGCTCATAAGGAAGCTCAGAGAAGTGTTCTAAACTACTGCTCTGTGCCCGGGTCCCACCTCTGGTTCGTCAGGTTGGACGACTAATGCTCTCAGCCATATTTCTACTCAGCAGTGCGGCTCCATCCAACGTGGGATCAATGCCGTCTCTCCGTAAGAGACCGGGCTTTCCCCAAAACGCTCGCCAATTATCAGTAAAGCCTATGCTGTTTTCTGGGCACCATCTAGATAACCAGCGGTTGAATGATGAAAAGCAGCTGTACATTTCATCATTGGTCAAATTGTGCAGGGGACCAGAGAATATTACGGTGTCCCACATCGACTTAGCAAGTTTGCACACCGACCCTACGTTCAATTTGAGCACCTCTGATTGTCTCCGCCGGGCGTTGTTACCACCAACGTGAATCACGATTCGACGGAACCTGGTCCTACTCTGGGCTAAAATCCTAACCCGGAAAACCCCTAACTGTAGCTGCTGGCAGCTTCATGTCTCTAACTATCGAGCTCCCAATCACCAGAGTCGAAGGTTCAGCGAGTGTGTCGCTGAGGAGAGAAAACCTATTCCAGACGGGAAGCTTTGGGTGGTCTAAGTGTTTGTGTTTAGCGCTATGCTTCCTTCTTACTGTTACAAAGCCGTTCTGCTTGTCCCCCGGCTGCTGTGGAGGCGCTGGGGGGCTAGTCTGGCTAGCACTCCTGCTACTACTAGCGCAGTCCCTGTAGCTACCTGGCTAGCTGGCTTAGCCTCAGCCTCCACTGTGCGGAGCCATGCTTCTAACTGCTCTAACCTGGCCTCCAAAACTAAAAACAAACTACACTTCACACACCTGCTGCTATCATCACTAAAGGAGGCAGGATTCTCACTGAACATATGGCAGATTGAGCAGAACTGAGGGGGGAAAGTGGAGGACGTAGACGCCATGCTAATGCTAAGCTAAGATAAGCTAAAGGCTAACAGAAGTTAGTAACAAACTATTACTGAGTCGCGAGCTGAAAATGGCTTGGACACAAAATGATTATATACGATACTAGATTTCTCACAGAGAAACTAAACTGCTAGAGATATGCCTTAAATAATTCAATTTAGTCAAATGATGAAGAGCAGTAGGGTATGCTACCAAGAACAACAATGGAATGCACTCACCGGGAAGTGATTAATCAACTTATCAGATAGTGATGCATGTGTGGTTAAGTGGTTAAAAACTTTCTATGTTTTATAGTTCCCGTTAAAAATTTTGAAAATCCTACCAAAAATTGCTTAAATTTTACAAAATTTGAACCAGATAAAGCTACAACTATGTCTCTGGAGGACATTTGGACAGAGCATATATACAGACAAAGATATTTTTAATCAAAAACACAAAATGTACATTGTTTTTGTTGCTTTCCTGCTCTTTTTTGGTAATAAACCCTTCTCTCTCAGCACATGGCATGTTTCAGAGTCTGAGAATACTCCAGTTAACAGTTAAACAATTATTAAATTAGTTGACGATTATTTCAGTAATTGATTATAATCGATTAATCTGATTAATTGTTGTTGGGGCCCCGGCTGTGCCGTACCGGGCGATGTAACTGGCCTCGTTTTTTCTGTTTTCATAAAGGGCTTCTGAACCAGTCTTAGTCTGGCCCATCACCTAGGACCTGTTTGCCATGGGAGACCCTACCAGGGGCATTAAGCCCCCGACAACATAGCTCCTAGGATCATTCGGGCCCTCAAACCCCTCCACCATGATAAGGTGGAGGTTTAAGGAGGGGTTATAATAATGGCAGCTGTTGCAATTAGTAGCAACTGTAGTATTAGTAGTAGTATGGTAGTAGTAGCATTGAATGTAGCAGTGAGGGTAGCAGTAGAAGCAATAGTAGTAGTAGTAACAGTAGTAGTGTTAGTATTAGTGGTAATAGCATCAGAAGAAGTAATAATGGCAATGGTCTTAGTAGCAGTAAGCACTTTTATGTAAACTTTACACTCATTACTTTTTTACTTTTACTTATGTTATTTGTGTTGAATACTTTCACTTGTACTTCAGTGATAATATTTTGAAGTAGCGGTACTTTTACTTGAGTACAGATTTAAGTATTTCTCCCACTTCTGATATCTATTAGATTTTATTTAATCTTCCTGTACATTGCTCGTGTAAATGGAGGCCCGTCCCAGCAGGTTACCATTGAACTGGGCGGAGCGTTCCGGGGGTGAGGTCCAGCTCCACAGAGACACTCAGTCCCCTCGGGCCCTCCCCGCTCCCTCCCCCGTTTGTCCCGTCCCACGTGCTTCCTGTCAGGCTCATTGCACAGCCCCGGCCCTATAAAAAGTTCACTCCAGCCCCAAGTCCCTCACTTTCATCAAGAACTCCAACAGGTAAGGACTTTTCAATGGATGATGCCACTAAACAACACTATTTTATACTTTTTAAATATTGTTAATTATATGTTTAAATACTAGGGCTCTGCATGCTAACTCTACAACTTTTAAACGTCTTATAGCATAGCATGTGACTGTGTATCCAAGACTTTTCTTTTAAAAATACTTACACAAAACAAAAACAACATATATTATAATTAAAATACGTAGGAGTGTGGGCGTCGTCTTTAATTAGGCGCAAGCCCCAACGATGGGGATTTTTGTAACTGAAGAGCAATGCGCGAAACGCTAATCAATAATCAAACGCTAATAGCCACACTCATGGCGTCAAGTACTCTCCGGTGATATTGCTATGTGCCACAAATGCAGCATATTTGTAATTGTTCACACTAAAACAAAGACAAAAGAAACAGGTCAATGACGAGTGCAACACGGAGTGGAAAGTTTTGAAATAGGTACGGTCAAAAAACACCAAAAAGTGGCGCGACAGTGCCCCCTGCAAAATCAAAATACATTGCGCCTATGGCTATACACCAAAAATTTACTTTGTCGTATCCAAATGAAATTTGGCAAAATAATTGGTCATATAACCCTGAAAAAAAATAAAATAAATAAATAAAAATGCTGTTGCTTGGCAACCACCAGGAAGTCGGCTATATTGGAATGATCATGTGACTCGGCGCTGGAGACGCCATTTCTTCCCCTCGTACTTCAACAAACTCGTCTGAGGGCGTTTAAGTAAATTACCACAAATTTTGATAACATCATCTGGAGAGGTGTCTGACCAAAAGTTGTTGAAGGTTTTGTAGAATATTAAACGGTGTTACCACAGCACAGCGCCAAATTTCAAGTTTATTTTGTGGCTCACTAACAAACTCTAATTTGTTATAACTCACACATGCAGAGTCCAATGTGGACCAAATTGTAATCACTTATTTATTCCTTGAGCCTGAAAGAAAGCATGAAAGAAGAAAAATGCCAGTTGCTGCAATAGCGCCCCCTGCAGAGTGAGGCAAAAATTTTATTGGAAATGTATGAAATTTGGCAGCGAAATCTATTTGGTCACAACAATGAAAAAAGTCAATTGGACTCATGCTTTACTTTGTACGGTTTTGCCATGGCAATGTCAGAAACTCCCCATTATATTCCAATGGGAATCAAATACAATGTAATTCTATGGAGCCACCAAATTATGTCACATTTGGTAAATTTTTAAAGAGCCACATCTAAAAATTTGGCAAATTGTGGCAAATCTGCCCCAGCTCCGTGCGCGGCAGGCGAGGGCCTACCATCGCCGCTTGCGGCTATATTTTGGTTTATAATGGTCTCCTTATTTATTGCATTTTTTTTAAGACAATCGGACATTGGCCGATGTTTGCACTTTAAGGCCGATTTTTGGTCGGGCACATGTGCGGGCGACCATGTCAGTAAAGGACACCAACTGCGCAGCCACATCCATGCGCAGCCCCTGCAGATGTGAGCTTTAGCAGTGGTACAGCACAACAGAGAGAGTGAGAGAAGGCTACTCACAGGAGGCTCCAGTTTTAAAGGAAAAAGCACTTGGATTATTTCTTTCAAAGGCCGCACATGTAAGGCTGTGGTTTAACTTTTAAATGTCTCTTTGGGAGGAAATGTAAAAAACCACAGTCAGTGGAACTGAAGTTACACTACATTCATCTTTGTAAATGTGGACTGAACCTAAGGCATGCAACGTAATCTAAATATCTGTTTATTTATATTTCCTCTCAGAGAGACATTTGATGTTAAACAGCAGCAAACAGCATTGCAGGCACAGCTTTTGAAAGTAAAAATTCAAGCCTTACTTTATTTCCAAATCAGTAACAGTAACAATGTGCATTATATAAATACTAATACAATAATAAAAATAATCACATTGCCTCTAAAGCAGCTTTTGACAGCAGTTTTAAAGTGCACACCATCTTTTACCAGTGTGGGCATCTTACACTGCAGTTCATAGGAAACATCCAAAATCTCTTTATCTAGGCCTGAAAAGCTCAAAACGACAATAAAAAGATTTTGCTCATTTCTCTGGAACAGAACCTCGTTGAACAAAAAATCCAAAAACATTTTGTAGCTCTCCCCAAGCTCTACCTGCACAAAGTGTGTGAGTGAGATGGACTTAATTGTTTTTCTCAAAAAACTCATCTTTAACTGTTCTCACTGTCACTATAAGCATTACTAAAACAAATGGCTTTATTATATTAATTTATTTTATAAAATTAAGAAAATCGGCAGTACTTATCGGCCATCGGAATTTTAATAATCAGTATCGGCATCGGCCATAGAAAAACTCATATCGGTCGATCTTTAGGCCTCACTGCTGTAAAATGTAACGTCAAATGTAATTTGAGCTGTGTTTGTTTTTAAGTATTGATTTGTTGAAGCCTAAGTAAACAGTTTCATTTCTGGGTAAAAGAAATACAGAGAAGTTGAAATGTTGTAACTTGATGCAATGTTACGTGGCATAAAAACACAAAAAGAGGAGAGTATGATAGAACTTAAATATAAAATGTCAAGTAGTAACAATAGTAGTAGTGCATGTATGTACACAGTTGGCATAACAAGGTTTGTCTTGTCTGTCCGTAGACTGCCATCATGAAGTTTGTGGCTCTTGCTCTTCTGCTCGCCGTTGGTAAGTGTTTCAAAGCAGCTTCATTTTTCATACAGTTTCATACTCATTTAAAGATGCAATGCTTTGTTTTTGACGCCCTCTGGTGGTAATATTACAAATTGCAAATCCACACCTCACACTGCTGACTGCTCTGTTCTATCTAGGCAACTAGATACAGAAATTAGTGTCTTTTTCTACCTGTTTAACATTATTTTTGAGTGTTATTTATGTCATTATAGACTCAAATTATTGCTATGAATTGTGTTTAATTTTGTATTTTTCTTTTTGCTCCTAGGTTCCCAGGCTGCCTCTCTGCAGGCCAATGCCCGCTCACAGCTGGACGATGCCCAGGACGCCAGCGAGGCCAGTTTAATTCTAAAGGACGTCCCTGTGACATTTCAGAGGTTAAATGAACTCAAATGAATTGGGAAAACCGATTGCAAGTTTATTAACTGAAACTAATTAAATTCATACAAACTTACTTTAAAAGAGTCTGAGCAACTCCAACAAATTTTCTACATGCCAACATGATTAAAGATATTAGGGAGGATCTTTATAAATTCATTTTTTGCAATATTTATTAAAACTACCTTCATTGCCCTGTATAAAGGCTGATTTATACTTCCGCGTCTTCCTGACGCCAAACTACCACCGTTGGCTTGACGACGTTGAAAACTCTTCATACTTCTGCGTTGCTCCTCTGCGGTGTTTCATGCAGTGCCAGTTCATCGCGAGACCAAGCAACCAATCACAGCGCTTGCGGTCCGCGTCGCCTTGACGCGTAGTTACATTTTCGACCAGGTGCACGTCAGGGCTACGGCGTAGCTTTTGAGAGGGTTCACGGTGACGCAAAGGAGTCCGCGGGGCTACGCCGTCGTTTTGACGCGGAAGTATAAATCAGCCTTAAGGCTTATAAATTGGTGTATTAGAAAATATAATAATAATATTAATAAACTGTGGACTCTGTGGGACTTAAAAAACCTCAACCAATTGTTTTTGTTATGAGTACAGTAACCGTTGTTCCACGGACTCATCAATCATTCTGACTTCCTGGTTTCGGCGATACGTGCGCGTTCTTGTGCCTGCGCATGTGTACGCAGTCTGTTTATGTAGCCCAGCGTTAGCCTCATCATAGCGCAGCCTGACTTCGAAGAGCACAATGGCTCAATGGACAGGGTGGACAGGGTGGACAGGATGGACAGGATGGACAGGGTGGACAGAGTGGACAGGGTGGACAGAGTGGACAGGGTGGACAGAGTGGACAGGGTGGACAGGATGGACAGAGTGGACAGGGTGGACAGAGTGGACAGGGTGGACAGGATGGACAGGGTGGACAGAGTGGACAGGGTGGACAGAGTGGACAGAGTAGACAGGGTGGACAGCGTGGACAGAGTGGACAGGGTGGACAGAGTGGACAGGGTGGACAGGATGGACAGAGTGGACAGGATGGACAGGGTGGACAGGGTGGACAGGGTGGACAGGATGGGCAGCATGGACAGGATGGACAGGGTGGACAGGGTGGACAGGATGGGCAGCATGGACAGGATGGACAGGGTGGACAGGGTGGACAGGGTGGACAGGATGGGCAGCATGGACAGGGTGGACGGGGTGGACAGGATGGACAGGGTGGACAGGGTGGACGGGGTGGACGGGGTGGACGGGGTGGACGGGTTGGACAGGATGGACAGGGTGGACAGGGTGGACAGGATGGACGGGGTGGACAGGGTGGACGGGGTGGACAGGATGGACGGGGTGGACGGGATGGACAGCATGGACAGGGTGGACAGGATGGACGGGGTGGACGGGGTGGACAGCATGGACAGGGTGGACAGGATGGACAGCATGGACAGGGTGGACAGGATGGACAGGATGGACAGGGTGGACGGGGTGGACGGCGTGGACAGGATGGACAGGGTGGACAGGATGGACAGGATGGACGGGGTGGACAGGATGGACAGGGTGGACGGCGTGGACAGGATGGACAGAGTGGACAGCTGCAGGCTCAGGACAAGTCCGGTCCAGGGACGAACCGCGCTGGTGCCGTGTGCAAAGCTGATGTCAGGACAACATTCATTTATTGACAGTCATTATTTTGTCACGTTGTAAAAGTAGTATTAGTACTGATGGCAATCACAGCTCAGCCACAGAGGCTCACAGGCCAGTATGCTCTTTGTGCCTGTCCCAAGCCTGGATTAATTGGAGGGATTACATCATAAAGGTCATATGGCGTAAAACCTATGCCAAATCAATTCTTGAATCACTGCACACTAGCAGGCAGATGTGGCGAGTTAGTCAGTTAGTGGCAGTCACAGTAGTAGGAGTAGAGGTAGAAGTTCTAGTCAGTAATTGTAGCAGTAGTAGCAGGTTACCATACTTCTAAAGGATTTTTAATGCCTGGTTGATTCTTTGTCTTTTTACTACTGACTAAAATGTAGTAATTGTATATTTAGTTGAAATACAAGTTGTACTTGTAGCAGTAATAGTAGCAGGTTACTATACTTCTGTGTGAGTTGAACTGGTTGGTTTTGTTTGTGCCATTCACTAAACTGTAGTAATTGTACATTTACAGGAACAGCATCATCACCGACGGCGCTGAGGCCACCAACGCTGAAGACGTCCAAAAGCGTTTCCATCATCATTTACACGTCCATCATCAAAGACCTGAGTATGGAGACGCCATACAGCAGCGGTTTGGCTCAAGTTCAAACCAACAATTCTTATTAATCACAAGAGTCATAGAAAGTGGAACACACCTCTTCACGTGGCCGCGTGGAGGGATAGGGGCAGGGTTCGGGTGAGGTTACTACTAAGTGCGTGGAAGTAAGACGCACTAACAAATACCACATCCAAGCCTACAGCGCACGACAACAATGCATCAAGTGATAAATGCTGTAAACATCTTCCTACATTTGTGGAGAAAAATTGTATGAGAATAAACATCTGAAAACCACACTTGTCTGACATAACTTGTGCTCTATTGAAAGTCGGCCCAATAAACTTATTTTATACCATTTATTTTATTAAAAATGTTAATAAATGCATAATTGATTAGAGGTTGATTTTTTTACAATTTATGACCCAATTTACATAAAACTATACCAGCCCTTTTTTTAAATAGTAGTTAATTACTTACAGTCTGCATTCTCAGAAGTGGGTTGTTGTTAGATTAAGTTCTCATTGAAAGCCTGTAGTACATCAATTATAATTTATATATTTGTATAAAACTCTTTCTTTTTTGTAATGTAGTCACTTCCAGCATCCAGCATTTTGAACTGGGCAGGAAAATCATGTGGTGGGGTAAAGACAGTTGTGGAAAAATATATTGTTTTAATATATTATGTGAAAGTGTTGCTTATGATAAAGTTAAGATTGTGGGCGCCATGCGAATGTGTGAAGGCAGACCATGTACCACAGCGTCCCGGGTTTGATTCCCTGATTACAACAAATGATGAAAACTGAAAAGACTGGGCCTCAGCATAATCACCAGCTCAGAATCACAAAGTGCCACAGTAGAATATTGAATACATTTGTAGATCCATTACAGTGCGCAATAGCAACAAAGCTAACTTACTGAGCTAACATCCATACAGCTGTTGTAGACTCAAATCTAGCTCTGTATCTGCCAATAGTTTTCACCTGTTACACTATTGTTTAACCAGCAAACACAACACAACCAATGTTTCCTTTTCACATATCATTCTGTGTCAACCCTGCAGTAGTAGTAGTAGTAGTAGTAGTAGTAGTAGTAGTAGTAGTAGTAGTAGCAGTAGTAGTAGTAGTAGTAGTATCACTAACAGTACTAGTAGCAGTAGTAGTACAAACAGAAAGTACCTGGGATTATTAAAGTTAAATTGAATTGATAGTGTTGTAGTCAAGACCGTACAAATCGAGACCAAGACCAGTCCAAGTCCAGAGTGAACCGAGACCAAGACAAGGCCGAGACTCTCAGGGTTCGAGACCGAATCGAGGCCAAGACCTTTAAGGACCAAGACCAAGTCCAGACCGAGACCAAGGCAAACTGAGACCAGGTCGAGACCAAACCATGGGAAATAACACTATAAAGGAGAAAAGGTTTTAAAAAGTAGTTCAAATACAGTAATGATCATTTTAATGATCTAATGCAACAGACTCCACAAACAAACAGAGACGAATCATTTACCTGGTTCTTCTGATGCTGAAAACAAATCACTCCAAAATTATGAAGAGCAAAGACAAGACCGAGTAAAACTGAATTCAAGACCAAGACCAAGACCAAGGCCGAGTAAAACTGCAGCCGAGATCGAGACGAGACCAAGAGGCACCACAACACCATGACCTGAGTAGTAGTAGTAATAGTATAAGTAGTAGTAGTAATAGTATAAGTAGTAGTAGTAATACCATTGGCAATAGTTTTGCCTTGCAGTTGCAAAATATACTGTACTTTTAAAAGTAGCGTGTACTTAAGTCAGCTTTACATGTACTTTTTAGTTCTCAGGCTCTTTTTTCTAAGAAGGCTGAAGTCCTTGAAATGTTGTCCATGTTCTATCAGTCTGTTGTTGCAGCCGTTCTATCAATCTATCTATCTATCTATCTATCTATCTATCTATCTATCTTTATCTATCCAGTAATAAAAAGTGTTGAGTGACTTACTTCTACTTGAATGATTATTTGGAGGTAACAGTGTTATTCCTTGGTCTACCTCAGCTGTCTGACATCAGCGTTGTCACATTGATAGTAACCACCTTTGTTGCACTTTCTGATGCTCAGTTAAACTTCACCAGGTTTGTCTTGAACATGTCTGCATACCTCAGGCATTAGGTTGCATTCATTTTTATGTTTACCAGATATTTTTAGAAGTATGCGTATATTATAATGTGGCTGGTGATCACTCTTAAACAAATAGTTAGACAAATAGTGGATGTTGCCCCCTAAAAACACATTAAAAACATGTTGGAAAAAATATTGGCTTGGCTTTTGTCTCAGATTTAGGATTTTAGTCAGATTTGGGATATTTGTTTTATCCAGTTTGCCAAAACTGACACAAAAATGTGAACAAAATACATGTTTAATATAGACATTTATTCAGTTTATTTCTGGCCTGCTTTATTTAATTATTCATTAACATGACTGATGGGCAAGAAATTAACTTTTGGATTATTGTACTTATAATTACACTTAGTGAGCACTGAGGCCACAGCACTTAATCATATGTATTGTGTCAGTTGCACTGAATTCTCTTCTAATATTGTAATAGGACTGTGAAACGGTAAATGTTTGATTTATTTATGTTTTAAAACCTGTTTTATTAAGAGTGTTACCTAAAAGTTTTAATCAGGGGGTGTGAGTACTGAGGGCACTCTCAGAGTTGTTCTGTTGGGCACAAATGCTAACTCAAAACTTGAGATGTGCATAAAAAACCCAGCGTGGGCCTCCAAGTTAAGATTTTAAAATTGTCAGTAGATTTTCCAAACCTGAGAGACCTCACACATGGCGATAAAAAATCATAGATATCCCAGGTTTGGTCCTACAGCGTGTGGTGTGCGGCCACACGGCAAAGACAACACACCACACACAAACAGATTTCACTCACAAACTGTTCCAGGTCAGACGGGAAATCTCACAAAACCTCATGAGATTAAACGTGACTTCAGCGAACACAAACATGGCGGACGACAAAGAAGCAACTGCTATAGTTTGAGGACTAGTTCTAACAGAGAAAAAACAATACAAAAAGAAAAGGCGTTGGTGTCAAGCCAGGCTCGTATAGGGCTTGACAAAACAAGACAGGGACGGGATGGATGACAATTAAATTAAAGTTTATCAAAGTAAAGTAATCAAAAGAAAATAAAAAGCAGTAAATATGTGGCCTATATGGGTCATCTGTAACGTCTGTAGTGTGTGTAAATGTTGGATGTGTGAAAGTGTTGTATGTGGAAGCTAAAGTGGAACAAACTAAAAAGGAGCACAAACAAAGGAAACGGTGGCTGCAGGTGAGCAGGCCGGCGCCAGCAGAGAGCACGCGGCGCAGGAGGCCTGGTTTTTAAACTGGTTGGCCACGCCCCGCCAGGTAGCGCAGCCAATCCTGGAGCAGCGCAGACCACCTGAGAGGAGGAGGACAGAGAGGCGGAGACAGAGCAGGAGACAGGACTGGAGGCAAAAGTTCAGCCCCACAGAGGCAGACTACATCAGGCCTGCTCTGGGCTCGGCACACTTGGTTAAAGGACTTTCTGCTGCGCCACCACAGCTGTTTGGATTTTGGATTCCCCTCCGTGCTTCCGTCGCCTCGCTTTCTGATTGGCTACACGTCACATTCCACAGGGCGCGTGCTCGTTTGTCCTCGGGACGCCACACACGCTGCGATATCGGGCCAAGACGATCCAACGTATGTTGAATATCCTCGATTTGAGATGGGAGCGGTCCCGACGTCGCTCTGAGCAGAGCAGAGCTCTCTGAACTCACCACACACAGCAGGAACATCTGATCAGATTATCTTTAGTGCCATTACCATCATCGGGACGTCCTTAAGATTGTTGGAAGTGGAGAATCGGGCCAAAAATGGGCAGCATTATCTTGCCGTGTGAACCAGGCAGTTAGCTAGCTATATCACGTTAGCAGGTTCATGAATTTGTCACCTTTCTGAAGCTGTTTACCTCTACGCTGTTGTCATTATTTTCATATAATATGTAATTATGAAGCTAAAACGACAGACAACACAAGAAGTAGTTAAAAACAACTCCTCTTACACTGTGTCGGAGTTCTCTTCGCTCTTGCAGTGCTGTTCACTTCCACGATAGACTCATGAAGTTATGTAAACATGGAAATACTATAAAAACTAAACAAAAGTCGTGCTTTCTCCCACAGACGCTTTCATGGTTCAGTAGCTCCTGTGGTGGTGACTGTAAACAGAGAGAGTCAAAGGCACGGCCACGGTGAAGATGGGCAATGTTCAATTACAAACAAATTAAGAAACATTTTAAAGAAATGTATTTTTATTGTCTCACTTGTTAAAACCAAGTACAGCTTATTTAAATAAGTAAAAACACAATTAATAACAAAAATACCTTACTGAAAACATTTCTGTTTGTGCATGAACACATGAATGGAACTAATGCTTCTGGTACAAATGCAGCAAGTCCACGTTTCATGCTCATTTTTTGACGGCGTATTTTAGACTCCAAATTTGGCCAATCTAATTTGAACTCGAACATATTTGCATTGAGCTTTTTAAACTGCAATTTTTTTATTCTGAAAATATTTACTGTGAAATAATGCAGTGAAAATTTGATACTGAAATTTCAGTGACTGAAATTCATAGACAAAAGAATTCAGTCTCCTTTTTCAGTGTTAAAAAATTCAATGGTAGAAATTCAAAGGCATTTAAAATTCAAAATGTGATGAGACAAGTTTGCTTCCATAATCGATCACATTCATTTTATGAAAGGCTCAAAAATACTGATCAGGTACATTCACATTATACTCGACTGGCTTGTAACACAAATTCAGTCATTACCTGTTCAAATACTCATTTTTATACAAAAGTCTGTCTATTTTAGATCATGTCACCTGTGAAATAAATGACCAAAAAAGTGAAGGGATTTGCCCACTTTACATAATTTTAAAAAAGCTCTGAGATCTAAGCTCACTTTTAAATTTTAATTTTTGATTGTAAATGTATTTTTGTATTGGTAGAAAACTAGCGACCACTGCGGTGAAAGCTAATGGGGATCTCAATAAATAAACAAAGTAAACAAAATAAACTTGTCTGCACTTTTCTCATTTGTTATTAAAATATCCATGATTATTAAAGCCATAGCACCAATATCCACAGTGGATTAGAGCAGGGGCGGGCAATTATTTTTTCCTGAGGGCCACATTTGAGTCTGTGCCGGTTGCGGAGGGCCGGGTCAACACTAACCACACTTGTTCTCAATAACAACTGTGTATCTTTTTATGTTTAGGCTGAATAAATGTAAGCAGATAAATGCAAAAAGAAGGCAGGACATTTCAGCATTTATTAAAACAGCATTAACAAAAACAGATCATTCAGTTTAAATGTGCATTTAGTTGTATTAGTGTTAGTTCACTGAACACTTGAGTCAAATCAACAGAATGCCAGCTCCAGTCTGCATCTGGGAGCTCTCCTTTCTTTTGTCAAAACTCATGGATCTCTTTCCTCAGGTCCCAAACCCCTCTTCAATCCTCTGCCTACACTGAGCTCTGACAGCAGCAGGCCCCATGTCTCCAGGTTCACTCCTGCTCCTCCAAAAGTGCAACAAGCTGCCTGTGATCCATAGCTCTGCCCTGATATAAAGAAACATTCACTGAGGTCCAATCTGAGAAAATGTCCTCAAGTTAAGTCCAGAACACAACAAGGTCTCTTTATTCCTTCAAATAGCATTTATTTTAATTAGATGTCCATTATATTTCAAATAATAAAATAAAAAGGTACATTTTCTATTATCTCAAATAAATATCATTTTAAATTCAATTTGATTGTTCTTAATGCCTATTTTAAGAGAAATAATAATCAGCTCTTACTTTTAAACTTGGCGATTAACTCTATGTTGTGCTGTGACTGCTGCTGTGAGGGCTGTGCAGTGTTGGGCTTGGTTTCAAAGTGAAGCTTAATTTTGATGCTTTTAATAAAGGCCACTGTCCCATAACAATGAGAGCCTGGTTCAGAGCAGGTCTCTGGGAGGATGAAGCCGTTTTCAGTCCATTCTTGCTTCACCCTGTTCCTTTCCACGCCTGTCCCTGTCTCTCCTCTCTCCGTGTACCCGATTGTGTGGATGTGATTGTGAAGATTAGCGTCACATGTGAAGATTCACTATTGACTTTTACGCTGCAGTAACTGCACCCAAAAAATAAGAAATAAAAAAATTAAGCCTCACTTTACCGTGCCTCAAAACACGCGTTGCTCCCTAAATACAATGCAAAGACATGTATTAAAAACACACACACATAAATATATATGAACTAGTCTATGTCTCTGAGAATACAAAGTCTCAGGGCTGCTTTGTTTTTACCGTGTGTTCATCCAAAGCAGAGAAGTCTAGCGTTGGTGAACAAAAATATACTTTGCACAACATTCCCATCTAGTGTCCAAACCTGGTAACAGCAAACAGTGTTGGAACAAATCCTGAATATTAGCTTCTGTACAGCCCAGATACAAACAAACCAGAATCACCATCACATAATATACAAGTACACAGGTTAAGACACGGCTACTGTTACTGGATATGTCCAAAAATCACATTTACACAGGTAATAATAAACTCCTGGGACTTACAAAAGTGATAGAAAATCAAAGAAATGCTCCAGTTTATCTCCTGGTTACCTCTAAAGCTCGTTGTGTTTCTCTGCTTTTATTTTTCAGAAATCCCTCTCGTGACAGTGGAGGAGACGCAGCTCGGACTTTCCTCAGCTCCGCCATTTTGTAACGGACCGCTCCATAAACGGTATGTACATTTATAGCTTTTATTTTTCATTTATTCATTTGTAACGTGAATAAAACAAACATAACATATGTTGTACATGATATAAAACGTTTAAACGTGTTTTGTGACAGTTTGTTTGTCTTTAGTGTACAGTGTTTTACAGTTTGGTCGAGTTAAAATTACTTTGTAAAGTTTGCTAGCTTAAATATGTGCTAATGGCTCTGCACTGTTTTAAGAAATATTGTTTTGTTTTTTTCTTTCAGCTTCTCCCTTTCTTATTCAGGGTTGCCACAGCAAACCAGGTGGCAGGGTTTTTACGCCGGATGCCCTTCCAGTCACAACCAGCCACAGTAAATTAATATATATAATAAATATAATATAATTAATATTTTTGTAAAACCTTGTTGCTATTATAGGCCTCTGCTACTCTCTACGCTAAAATGTTACTGATATGTGTTTACTTAACTTTAATGAAGAGGCAGTTCAAAGAAAATGCATATTTTTATATATTAATAGTATATTTTAGAGTTATATTTTTGCCTCATATGGCTGTTTTAAATGTTGGTATAAAATATAAAAAGGCTAGATACAGGTGCTTTTCTATTTCAGTAATTACTTCAAATCAAAGTGAAACAAGTATTCACTCTGTGTGTAATAATAAATCTTTATGAGTTTCACTGCCAAAACAATGTCACTTTTTCATGATTTTCTCATTTTTTGAGATGCATCGTTCTTAAATGAATAATTTTATTTTGCCTATATCACTCTTGTTGGACTGCTGGTAACAAAAAAATCAAAAAGACCTGTATCTAGCAAATCTAATGCAAAGAAGTAGTGATTATTATTAACTGTATGCAATATATACTAATAACAATATGTTTTTGAATATTTAATTCCCTCTCATTGCCACAGATTAAAATAATCAGATTAGATAGATACTTAATTGATCCAGAAGGAAATTTAGGTTCCAGCGGCAGCATCACAAAGGCACTCAGCATGAAATATAGAATTAGTATAAGGTTGAAAATAAAGTATGTAAGGTGTGACAAAGCACTGAGGGTATATGACCTGAGTAAGTGATCTGTAGGACATGGATGTAATCAGCAGCATCTGTACATCAGGTTAACAATGACAGTGTTGACAATAAAAGACATTTATGAACACAGACACAGGACATGAGCAGATATCAGTGGTCAAACCTTAACCAACCATACTGTCTGTGTTTTAGAGAAATCTCCTGAAAGTAAAAGCTGTGAACCTGGAGCAGTGGTTGTGTGGTCCCTGCAGAGTCGGAGTGAAGAGGCAGCGTCTGGAAGTTACTCCTGAAGTAAGGTACGTTACTGTCAGGGCTGGATACTTACTTTAAAAACATATTCTGATACAATTATAATTACTTCTATTTAATAAGTTACACCATTAGGCAGGTGACTCTAACTGGTTTTACTGTGGGATTAAAATGTCACAGTATCCATACAAATAAAATCAACCTTTACACAGTATTGACTGAGCTGTTCCATGACTTTCTTACAACATCTACGTACATTTTTATTCATTATTATTTCATTTATTTCTATGATATTTGCATTTTCACAGTTAAAGATTGTGTTTATAATAAAGTTGCATTTATTAAGTGTCAATACAAAGTTTGTCTTTAATACAAGCGTTTCAGAATAACCTGTTTTTAAGCTTTAACTGCAATACTGAGACGTGATACTGTGATATTCTTGGTTAAGGTTATCATACCATCAGAATCTCTTATTGTACAATGTCTAAATACAATACAACTGTGACCTTAAGAACATAAATGTCCACTTACAAAATACTGCTACAAAAATTGACTGGATTAATAATTTTTCCAGCTTTTTTCTGCATAAATCTTCTAAACAACTTCAGTCTTGCTAGAAATCACCAAACATTCAATGATTTTTAGGATTTTAACCCTTACAATGCCAGTTTGAAAAAATAAAATCACTGGACAAAAAAACACAAAAAAATGTTTTGCCCCCTCAAAATATATGTTGGGGGTCATGGCAATTTTTTTCCTATGTGTCTTGTGTAGGTTGAAGATTATTATAGTACAGTATATTTTACAATTGCAAGGCAAAACTATTACCAATGGTATTACTACTACTACTTATACTATTACTACTACTACTTATACTATTACTACTACTACTTATACTATTACTACTACTTATACTATTACTACTACTACTTATACTATTACTACTACTACTACTACTTATACTATTACTACTACTACTTATACTATTACTACTACTACTTATACTATTACTACTAATACTTATACTATTACTACTACTACTTATACTATTACTACTACTTATACTATTACTACTACTACTTATACTATTACTACTAATACTTATACTATTACTACTACTACTTATACTATTACTACTACTACTTATACTATTACTACTACTTATACTATTACTACTACTACTTATACTATTACTACTACTACTCAGGTCATGGTGTTGTGGTGCCTCTTGGTCTCGTCTCGATCTCGGCTGCAGTTTTACTCGGCCTTGGTCTTGGTCTTGGTCTTGGTCTTGGTCTTGAATTCAGTTTTACTCGGTCTTGTGTTTGCTCTTCATAATTTTGGAGTGATTTGTTTTCAGCGTCAGAAGAACCAGGTAAATGATTCGTCTCTGTTTGTTTGTGGAGTCTGTTGCATTAGATCATTAAAATGATCATTACTGTATTTGAACTATTTTTAAAACCTTTTCTCCTTTATAGTGTTATTTCCCATGGTTTGGTCTCGACCTGGTCTCAGTTTGCCTTGGTCTCGGTCTGGACTTGGTCTTGGTCCTTAAAGGTCTTGGTCTTGATTCGGTCTCGAACCCTGAGAGTCTCGGTCTTGTCTTGGTCTCGGTTCACTCTGGACTTGGACTGGTCTTGGTCTCGATTTGTACGGTCTTGACTACAACACTATCAATTCAATTTAACTTTAATAATCCCAGGTACTTTCTGTTTGTACTACTACTGCTACTACTACTACTACTACTACTACTACTACTACTACTACTACTACTACTACTACTACTGCAGGGTTGACACAGAATGATATGTGAAAAGGAAACATTGGTTGTGTTGTGTTTGCTGGTTAAACAATAGTGTAACAGGTGAAAACTATTGGCAGATACAGAGCTAGATTTGAGTCTACAACAGCTGTATGGATGTTAGCTCAGTAAGTTAGCTTTGTTGCTATTGCGCACTGTAATGGATCTACAAATGTATTCAATATTCTACTGTGGCACTTTGTGATTCTGAGCTGGTGATTATGCTGAGGCCCAGTCTTTTCAGTTTTCATCATTTGTTGTAATCAGGGAATCAAACCCGGGACGCTGTGGTACATGGTCTGCCTTCACACATTCGCATGGCGCCCACAATCTTAACTTTATCATAAGCAACACTTTCACATAATATATTAAAACACTATATTTTTCCACAACTGTCTTTACCCCACCACATGATTTTCCTGCCCAGTTCAAAATGCTGGATGCTGGAAGTGACTACATTACAAAAAAGAAAGAGTTTTATACAAATATATAAATTATAATTTATGTACTACAGGCTTTCAATGAGAACTTAACCTAACAACAACCCACTTCTGAGAATGCAGACTGTAAGTAATTAACTACTATTTAAAAAAGGGCTGGTATAGTTTTATGTAGGTTGGGTCATAAATTGTAAAAATCAACCTCTAATCAATTTTTTTAATAAAATAAATGGTATAAAATAAGTTTATTGGGCAGACTTTCAAAAGAGCACAAGTTATGTCAGACAAGTGTGGTTTTCAGATGTTTATTCACATACAATTTTTCTCCACAAATGTAGGAAGATGTTTACAGCATTTATCACTTGATGCATTGTTGTCGTGCGCTGTAGGCTTGGATGTGGTATTTGTTAGTGCGTCTTACTTCCACGCACTTAGTAGTAACCTCACCCGAACCCTGCCCCTATCCCTCCACGCGGCCACGTGAAGAGGTGTGTTCCACTTTCTATGACTCTTGTGATTAATAAGAATTGTTGGTTTGAACTTGAGCCAAACCGCTGCTGTATGGCGTCTCCATACTCAGGTCTTTGATGATGGACGTGTAAATGATGATGGAAACGCTTTTGGACGTCTTCAGCGTTGGTGGCCTCAGCGCCGTCGGTGATGATGCTGTTCCTGTAAATGTACAATTACTACAGTTTAGTGAATGGCACAAACAAAACCAACCAGTTCAACTCACACAGAAGTATAGTAACCTGCTACTATTACTGCTACAAGTACAACTTGTATTTCAACTAAATATACAATTACTACATTTTAGTCAGTAGTAAAAAGACAAAGAATCAACCAGGCATTAAAAATCCTTTAGAAGTATGGTAACCTGCTACTACTGCTACAATTACTGACTAGAACTTCTACCTCTACTCCTACTACTGTGACTGCCACTAACTGACTAACTCGCCACATCTGCCTGCTAGTGTGCAGTGATTCAAGTATTGATTTGGCATAGGTTTTACGCCATATGACCTTTATGATGTAATCCCTCCAATTAATCCAGGCTTGGGACAGGCACAAAGAGCATACTGGCCTGTGAGCCTCTGTGGCTGAGCTGTGATTGCCATCAGTACTAATACTACTTTTACAACGTGACAAAATAATGACTGTAAATAATGAATGTTGTCCTGACATCAGCTTTGCACACGGCACCAGCGCGGTTCGTCCCTGGACCGGACTTGTCCTGAGCCTGCAGCTGTCCACTCTGTCCACCCTGTCCACCCTGTCCACCCTGTCCATCCTGTCCATCCTGTCCATCCTGTCCACGCTGTCCACCCTGTCCATCCTGTCCATCCTGTCCATCCTGTCCACCCTGTCCACGCTGTCCACCCTGTCCACCCTGTCCATCCTGTCCATCCTGTCCACGCTGTCCACCCTGTCCACGCTGTCCACCCTGTCCACCCTGTCCACCCTGTCCATCCTGTCCACCCTGTCCATCCTGTCCACCCTGTCCACCCTGTCCACTCTGTCCACCCTGTCCACCCTGTCCATCCTGTCCATCCTGTCCATCCTGTCCACTCTGTCCATCCTGTCCACCCTGTCCACCCTGTCCATCCTGTCCACGCCGTCCACCCCGTCCACCCCGTCCACCCTGTCCACCCTGTCCATCCTGTCCATCCTGTCCACCCTGTCCATCCTGTCCATCCTGTCCACGCTGTCCACCCTGTCCATCCTGTCCATCCTGTCCACGCTGTCCACCCTGTCCACCCTGTCCATCCTGTCCACCCTGTCCATCCTGTCCACCCTGTCCACCCTGTCCACTCTGTCCACCCTGTCCACCCTGTCCATCCTGTCCACGCCGTCCACCCCGTCCACCCCGTCCACCCTGTCCACCCTGTCCATCCTGTCCATCCTGTCCACCCTGTCCATCCTGTCCACGCTGTCCACCCTGTCCACCCCGTCCACCCTGTCCACCCCGTCCATCCTGTCCACCCTGTCCACCCTGTCCATGCTGTCCATCCTGTCCACCCTGTCCAACCCGTCCACCCCGTCCACCCCGTCCACCCCGTCCACCCTGTCCACCCTGTCCACCCCGTCCACCCTGTCCATCCTGTCCATCCTGTCCATCCTGTCCACCCTGTCCACCCTGTCCATCCTGTCCACCCTCTCCATCCTGTCCACCCTGTCCACCCTGTCCATCCTGTCCACGCCGTCCACCCCGTCCACCCCGTCCACCCTGTCCACCCTGTCCATCCTGTCCATCCTGTCCACCCTGTCCATCCTGTCCACGCTGTCCACCCTGTCCACCCCGTCCACCCTGTCCACCCCGTCCATCCTGTCCACCCTGTCCATGCTGTCCATCCTGTCCACCCTGTCCACCCCGTCCACCCTGTCCACCCTGTCCACCCCGTCCACCCTGTCCATCCTGTCCACCCTGTCCATGCTGCCCATCCTGTCCACCCTGTCCACCCTGTCCATCCTGTCCATGCTGCCCATCCTGTCCACCCTGTCCACCCTGTCCATCCTGTCCATGCTGCCCATCCTGTCCACCCTGTCCACCCTGTCCATCCTGTCCATCCTGTCCACTCTGTCCATCCTGTCCACCCTGTCCACCCTGTCCACTCTGTCCACCCTGTCTACTCTGTCCACCCTGTCCATCCTGTCCACCCTGTCCACCCTGTCCACTCTGTCCACCCTGTCCATCCTGTCCACCCTGTCCACCCTGTCCACCCTGTCCATCCTGTCCACTCTGTCCATCCTGTCCACCCTGTCCACCCTGTCCACTCTGTCCACCCTGTCTACTCTGTCCACCCTGTCCATCCTGTCCACCCTGTCCACCCTGTCCACTCTGTCCACCCTGTCCATCCTGTCCATCCTGTCCACTCTGTCCACCCTGTCCACCCTGTCCACCCTGTCCATTGAGCCATTGTGCTCTTCGAAGTCAGGCTGCGCTACGATGAGGCTAACGCTGGGCTACATAAACAGACTGCGTACACATGCGCAGGCACAAGAACGCGCACGTATCGCCGAAACCAGGAAGTCAGAATGATTGATGAGTCCGTGGAACAACGGTTACTGTACTCATAACAAAAACAATTGGTTGAGGTTTTTTAAGTCCCACAGAGTCCACAGTTTATTAATATTATTATTATATTTTCTAATACACCAATTTATAAGCCTTAAGGCTGATTTATACTTCCGCGTCAAAACGACGGCGTAGCCCCGCGGACTCCTTTGCATCGCCGTGAACCCTCTCAAAAGCTACGCCGTAGCCCTGACGTGCACCTGGTCGAAAATGTAACTACGCGTCAAGGCGACGCGGACCGCAAGCGCTGTGATTGGTTGCTTGGTCTCGCGATGAACTGGCACTGCATGAAACACCGCAGAGGAGCAACGCAGAAGTATGAAGGGTTTTCAACGTCGTCGAGCCAACGGTGGTAGTTTGGCGTCAGGAAGACGCGGAAGTATAAATCAGCCTTTATACAGGGCAATGAAGGTAGTTTTAATAAATATTGCAAAAAATGAATTTATAAAGATCCTCCCTAATATCTTTAATCATGTTGGCATGCAGAAAATTTGTTGGAGTTGCTCAGACTCTTTTAAAGTAAGTTTGTATGAATTTAATTAGTTTCAGTTAATAAACTTGCAATCGGTTTTCCCAATTCATTTGAGTTCACTTAACCTCTGAAATGTCACGGGGACATCCTTTAGAATTAAACTGGCGCCGCTGGCGTCCTGGGCATTGTCCAGCTGTGAGCGGGCATTGGCCTGCAGAGAGGCAGCCTGGGAACCTAGGAGCAAAAAGAAAAATACAAAATTAAACACAATTCATAGCAATCATTTGAGTCTATAATGACATAAATAACACTCAAAAATAATGTTAAACCGGTAGAAAAAGACACTAATTTCTATGTCTAGTTGCCTAGATAGAACAGAGCAGTCAGCAGTGTGAGGTGTGGATTTGCAATTTGTAATATTACCACCAGAGGGCGTCAAAAACAAAGCATTGCATCTTTAAATGAGTATGAAACTGTATGAAAAATGAAGCTGCTTTGAAACACTTACCAACGGCGAGCAGAAGAGCAAGAGCCACAAACTTCATGATGGCAGTCTACGGACAGACAAGACAAACCTTGTTATGCCAACTGTGTACATACATGCACTACTACTATTGTTACTACTTGACATTTTATATTTAAGTTCTATCATACTCTCCTCTTTTTGTGTTTTTATGCCACGTAACATTGCATCAAGTTACAACGTTTCAACTTCTCTGTATTTCTTTTACCCAGAAATGAAACTGTTTACTTAGGCTTCAACAAATCAATACTTAAAAACAAACACAGCTAAAATTACATTTGACGTTACATTTTACAGCAGTGAGGCCTAAAGATCGACCGATATGAGTTTTTCTATGGCCGATGCCGATACTGATTATTAAAATTCCGATGGCCGATAAGTACTGCCGATTTTCTTAATTTTATAAAATAAATTAATATAATAAAGCCATTTGTTTTAGTAATGTTTATAGTGAGAGTGAGAACAGTTAAAGATGAGTTTTTTGAGAAAAACAATTAAGTCCATCTCACTCACACACTTTGTGCAGGTAGAGCTTGGGGAGAGCTACAAAATGTTTTTGGATTTTTTGTTCAACGAGGTTCTGTTCCAGAGAAATGAGCAAAATCTTTTTATTGTCGTTTTGAGCTTTTCAGGCCTAGATAAAGAGATTTTGGATGTTTCCTATGAACTGCAGTGTAAGATGCCCACACTGGTAAAAGATGGTGTGCACTTTAAAACTGCTGTCAAAAGCTGCTTTAGAGGCAATGTGATTATTTTTATTATTGTATTAGTATTTATATAATGCACATTGTTACTGTTACTGATTTGGAAATAAGGTAAAGCTTGATATTTTACTTTCAAAAGCTGTGCCTGCAATGCTGTTTGCTGCTGTTTATCATAAAATGTCTCTCTGAGAGGAAATATAAATAAACAGATATTTAGATTACGTTGCATGCCTTAGGTTCAGTCCACATTTACAAAGATGAATGTAGTGTAACTTCAGTTCCACTGACTGTGGTTTTTTACATTTCCTCCCAAAGAGACATTTAAAAGTTAAACCACAGCCTTACATGTGCGGCCTTTGAAAGAAATAATCCAAGTGCTTTTTCCTTTAAAACTGGAGCCTCCTGTGAGTAGCCTTCTCTCACTCTCTCTGTTGTGCTGTACCGCTGCTAAAGCTCACATCTGCAGGGGCTGCGCATGGATGTGGCTGCGCAGTTGGTGTCCTTTACTGACATGGTCGCCCGCACATGTGCCCGACCAAAAATCGGCCTTAAAGTGCAAACATCGGCCAATGTCCGATTGTCTTAAAAAAAATGCAATAAATAAGGAGGCCATTATAAACCAAAATATAGCCGCAAGCGGCGATGGTAGGCCCTCGCCTGCCGCGCCTGGAGCTGGGGCAGATTTGCCACAATTTGACAAATTTTTAGATGTGGCTCTTTAAAAATTTACCAAATGTGACATAATTTGGTGGCTCCATAGGATTACATTGTATAGGATTCCCATTGGAATATAATGGGGAGTTTCTGACATTGCCATGGCAAAACCCTACAAAGTAAAGCATGAGTCCAATTGACTTTTTTCATTGTTGTGACCAAATAGATTTCGCTGCCAAATTTCATACATTTCCAATAAAATTTTTGCCTCACTCTGCAGGGGGCGCTATTGCAGCAACTGGCATTTTTCTTCTTTCATGCTTTCTTTCAGGCTCAAGGAATAAATAAGTGATTACAATTTGGTCCACATTGGACTCTGCATGTGTGAGTTATAACAAATTAGAGTTTGTTAGTGAGCCACAAAATAAACATGAAATTTGGCGCTGTGCTGTGGTAACACCGTTTAATATTCTACAAAACCTTCAACGACTTTTGGTCAGACACCTCTCCAGATGATGTTATCAAAATTTGTGGTAATTTACTTAAAAGCCCTAGGACGAGTTTGTTAAAGTACGAGGGGAAGAAATGGCGTCTCCAGCGCCGAGTCACATGATCGTTCCAATATAGCCAACTTCCTGGTGGTTGCCAAGCAACAGCATTTTTATTTATTTATTTTATTTTTTTTCAGGGTTATATGACCAATTATTTTGCCAAATTTGATTTGGATACGACAAAGTAAATTTTTGGTGTATAGCCATAGGCGCAATGTATTTTGATTTTGCAGGGGCACTGTCGCGCCACTTTTTGGTGTTTTTTGATCGTACATATTTCAAAACTTTCCACTCCGTGTTGCGCTCGTCATTGACCTGTTTCTTTTGTCTTTGTTTTAGTTGGAACAATTACAAATATGCTGCATTTGTGGCACATAGCAATATCACCGGAGAGTACTTGACGCCATGAGTGTGGCTATTAGCGTTTGATTATTGATTAGCGTTTCGCGCATTGCTCTTCAGTTACAAAAATCCCCATCGTTGGGGCTTGCGCCTAATTAAAGACGACGCCCACACTCCTACGTATTTTAATTATAATATATGTTGTTTTTGTTTTGTGTAAGTATTTTTAAAAGAAAAGTCTTGGATACACAGTCACATGCTATGCTATAAGACAGTTTAAAAGTTGTAGAGTTAGCATGCAGAGCCCTAGTATTTAAACATATAATTAACAATATTTAAAAAGTATAAAATAGTGTTGTTTAGTGGCATCATCCATTGAAAAGTCCTTACCTGTTGGAGTTCTTGATGAAAGTGAGGGACTTGGGGCTGGAGTGAACTTTTTATAGGGCCGGGGCTGTGCAATGAGCCTGACAGGAAGCACGTGGGACGGGACAAACGGGGGAGGGAGCGGGGAGGGCCCGAGGGGACTGAGTGTCTCTGTGGAGCTGGACCTCACCCCCGGAACGCTCCGCCCAGTTCAATGGTAACCTGCTGGGACGGACCTCCATTTACACGAGCAATGTACAGGAAGATTAAATAAAATCTAATATATATCAGAAGTGGGAGAAATACTTAAATCTGTACTCAAGTAAAAGTACCGCTACTTCAAAATATTATCACTGAAGTACAAGTGAAAGTATTCAACACAAATATCATAAGTAAAAGTAAAAAAGTAATGAGTGTAAAGTTTACATAAAAGTGCTTACTGCTACTAAGACCATTGCCATTATTACTTCTTCTGATGCTATTACCACTAATACTAACACTACTACTGTTACTACTACTACTATTGCTTCTACTGCTACCCTCACTGCTACATTCAATGCTACTACTACCATACTACTACTAATACTACAGTTGCTACTAATTGCAACAGCTGCCATTATTATAACCCCTCCTTAAACCTCCACCTTATCATGGTGGAGGGGTTTGAGTGAATGTTAATAAATGTTAATATCTTCTACTTGAGATCTTATTTTAACATTAATAGTAAACATGAGGACATTGAAAAGAGATTGAATGTAGATTTTTATTCCTTGGAACACTCAAAAATAACAACAGCTCACAATATTCATTATACTGTAGTTTTTGTAGCATTTTGCACAGTGGCCTATTTGAGCTGATGACACATTTACGAAGTCAGTCTGGGTGAGTGCACCATGTTTGGTCCAAACACTGCCAGTCTATTACTTGTTGTTCTATCTCACACTCAACTTTGCTAACTATTGATTTATTGAGGAATAGTCATAGTAATAGAGTGAAGAGGGTCATGTGATTGAAACACTCACACAACCAGGGGTGAAAGTAGATTTTTGCTTATGCTGGTACTATAACAAATTATGCCTACATATATATTTTTAATAGCAGAAAAAGCAGAACGCGGTTGAGAATGAATCTTGACTATAAATGAAAAGATATAGACATGGCTTATACGGGGTTTAACAGGGTTTGACAACAAATCAAACGCACCCTATAAAGGTCAACACACACCGGACGCACGTCAAAAAATACACCCCTATTGTTTTCTATGAGGCGCGCGGCGGCAGCTGAAAACACATGGCCCTCCGTACTTCTGCAGTAACAAAGACGGTTTTCTGCTCCGTGTGCCACAGACACACAGCTGTAAACACTGAGGGAGAGTAGCTGCTGCATCAGGGGACACAGGCAGCAGCTACTGACTCCTCTGCACTCAGAGCATGGGGAAACTTCTTTCTGTCGCTAACCTGCTAATAACCTGCTAATAACCTGCTAATAACCTGCTAATAACCTTCTAATAACCTGCAATAGAACAGCCCAGTCTGTCCTCACACAGCCTGGGCGACTTCTATCACTTTGTCCTGTTATTCACAGATAAAACACATATTTTAAACTCCACGTTGTTTATATTAAAGCCTTCTCAAGCGTTTGGTGTAATTTGACGCGGCACTCCAGGTGTGCTTTGGGCTTAAGACGCGCATGCTCAATGCATTTGTTTAAGGAAGCGAGAGAATCAGTGAATGATGAGAGGGGAGAGGGACATTCTGGGCATTAAATCACATCACGGAGCGATCATAAGCCACTAAAAACCACACAGACACATATATGATGAGATAAAGTGCTGCCTGGTTCATATGCTTTAGCGTCAGATTTTTTTTTTCTCATAAAAGCGTCCGCGCTCTGCGGCTGCTTTCTAATGTGTGTTAAAGCTGCAAAGAGCGGCTGGACAGCTGATCTCCTTCCACCCAGTACTGCGTACCCCCTCTAAATCTTATGCCGGTACGTAGTACCGGGCCGTACCGGCTTACTTTCACCACTGCACACAACCGTACTTTAGAGGAGTCCTTTAGCCTACATTTTTTGTTGCAGGTCTTTGTATCACTGTTAATTGTTGGCGAGTGTTTCCCTGACTTTATTTTGAAGTATGCTTTTTGATTCTCCCTATAGTGAGTGAATGTGAGAGTGAATGGTAGAGTCATTGTGTTTCTGTCAGTGTTGCCTTTGTAACTTATTGCTGTTGTGATGCTCGGGCTATCGCTGGAGTCTCTGAAAGATGATAAATGAACTTGAATATAAAAATAAACTCTCAAAATAAAAAGCAAAAGTCTGATATGATAGATATATATTTCTGTTACTTTACAAATGAACAATATTGTTATCGTCCACATGCATTTATTTCATTCAGTATCATTCATTTGTAAAAGTGAATGGTTATCTGCCAGTGTATGTTTCTAACTCTGGTTGTATGGCTTTGGTCTAGGGTGTACCCCGCCTCAGGCCCATAGTTGCAGGGATAGGCTCCAGCCGCCCACAGCCCATGATGGCCATAAGAAAATTAAAAAGTCTCAATTCCTCTTACACACATTTTTGTGTTTTAAAACTGCCTTTCTTTGTATATTTTTATATTGGGGTAATTTTTCAGCAGTAACTTTATGATGTTTTTCATTTGTGTGCAGTCCTGCTGAGCGATGGAGAGATCCACAAGAGCTCGTGCTCTAAATCCAGACCAAAGAACGAGTGCTAGTGGCTCAGACTGAAGGAGACCGGATCTGTGCCTGTGCCGATGGAGTTTTGGGCAGCACCACTTCACAGGTCTGATCCAACTTCTGCAGAATAAACAGAGCGAAGTGGACCAATGCATCAGATCCCAGTACGACAGGCACAAGGCCAGAACTGAGAGGCTCAAGGACGAGCTACAGCAGGAGGTCACCCAACTGAGGCAGGCCCTGACAAAGCTTAGACCCACAGGCTGTAGTCCTGGACAACCCCTAATCCTCTGCGTCTTCCCGTTAGACGTTTTGCCACAGTTTGACGATGTGAAGAAGGCTACGTCGGACCTTATGGATAAACTTTAACAAACTCTTAACGAAGGCATGGACACGGTGTTCTCTGCGCTCCAACAAACTGAGAATCCACCTTTTACTCAATTACTTAAAATGTACACTTTGTATTTTATTCATTCTCTTGAGTAAATCTTAGAGGAACAAGACTTATTTTCAAAAGACTTGAAGTAGTAAAAGTATTTTTCCACTTCAGAGGCAGTGTGGGTAACTCATCAGAAGGTCCTGAGTTTGTTCGTATAGTTTGGGCATGTAGTAGCAGTAGTATGGAGCTATATTTGTTTCACTAAAATGAATGATGCAACATTAAATGTATTGATGAAACTAGAATGATTTATTCAAAATGACTCATTTGTGACTTGCATGCAGCGATTTTTGCAAATAAATTCTAATTTGCAAATATATTATTTGCAATTATTTCACAAATCAATCATGTTTGTCATTTATAAATCTGCAGTTTTGCATGTGAATAGTCCAATCTGCATTTGTTGATCGTTCCATTCATGCATTCATCAACTCTGCACATTTGGATCTTTTTGAGACATTTGTCCCACATTTTCGACTGTATCCAAGAGGTGGTCAAGATCTGGTCCAGAGCAGTATAAACCTGTGACATCAGCAAATAGAATGCAATGCAGATTTTTTAAGACTTTACAGATGTCGTTTATATACATTATAAATAATTTTGGCCCCAATACAGAGCCTTGGGGAACTCCGTGTGTAATACTGCTCTTTTCAGAATTTACGTTGTTTATGTGCACGTACTGATCCCTGTTGATTAGGTAACTTTTAAGCCAAGCATATGCAGGACCCCTGACACCATACCTTTCCATTTTATTCAAAAGTAATGTGTGGCCTATGGTGTCAAAGGCCTTGCTTAAGTCTATGAAAACACCCACTGTATAATCTTTTTTATCAAATGCAGTTGATATCTCCTCCACCAATTCCATCACTGCCATTAAAGTGGACCTGTTCGTTCTAAAACCATATTGTTGTTCACTTAATAAATTGTGTTTGTTTATGAAACCATCAAGTCTTTTTACAAATAATTTTTCTAAATTTTTTGAAAATTGTGGCAGTAATGAGATTGGCCTATCATTAGTAAAATGGTGCCTATCTCCATTTTTAAAGATGGGTATAACTTTTGCTGTTTTCATTTTACCTGGGAAGATACCTGTTAAAAAAGACTGATTACAGATATATGTAAATGGTACAACTATATAATTTATAATTTCTTTTACCAATGCCATATCTATATCAAAACAATCAGTTGATCTTTTATTCTTAAAGGTACCTACAATTTCAATTATTTCATTTTCATATACACTTGATAAGAAAAGCGATTCCACAGTTTTCTGAATGTTTCCTTCATTTAATCCATCAGTATTTGTTGGTTGTACAATTTCATTAGCCAGTACAGGTCCAACATTTACAAAGAATTTATTAAATACATTTGTTATTTCCTTAATTTTACTCATAGTTTGATTATTTTCTATAAAATAATTTGGGTATTGCTTCTTTTCTGTCCCATACTTAATTATGCCATTTAGTACTTCCCAAGTTCCTTGAATGTTATACTTATGTTGTTCTAGTAAGTTACAATAGTATGATTTTTTGCTGTTTTTAATTATTTTTGTTAAATTATTTTTATATATTTTATACCTGTATTCAGTTTCTTTGGTTCTATGTTTCATATATATTCTATAGAGATGATTTTTCTTTTTACAAGCTTTTGCTATACTTTTTGTAATCCATGGCTTTTCTTGTCTAGATGTATTTTTGATGTAGTGTTTACTAATTGGACAGTGCTTATCATATAATTGCATTATTTTTTTCAGGAAGGCATCATAGGCCTTGTCTGGGTCTTCAGTAGCATAGACCCCATCCCAGGTCTGTGCACATAGGTCAGTTTTGAATGCAGCCATGGCCGCAGGTGTTCGATGTCTCCTAAACATATAGAGGGATTTTTTCGGTGTCTCTTCCTTTGGTACTAATTGATGAAAAATACTGAAAACAGGTAAATGGTCACTTATATCATTAAGGAGTAATCCTGCTGTAATTTGATTACTCAATTGATTAGTGAAAATATTATCTTTGACACAGTAGACCACACTATTCTTTTAAACAGACTCAAACACCTGGTCGGCCTCTCTGGTGCTGTTCACAACTGGTTCACGTCCTATCTCACAGACAGAACATTTATGGTAAGTATGGATACGTGCTCCTCAGAAATCCATAAGATGACATGTGGTGTGCCCCAAGGGTCAGTTTTAGGCCCTGTTCTTTTTAATTTGTATATGCTCCCTCTTGGCCGTGTCATCAGGAGGCATGGAGTAAACTTCCACAGTTACGCTGATGATACTCAGCTGTACTTCTCTGTGTCTCCTGATGACACACGACCAATGGATGCCCTTTTTAACTGTATTTTAGATATTAAATCCTGGATGGCAGAGAACTTTTTGCAGCTTAACCGGGACAAAACTGAAGTTTTAATCATCGGTCCTGAGGCTCAGAGAGAGAAACTCTTATTTAAACTACAGGAATTTTCCTTAAACCCATCCTCACAAGTGAAAAACCTGGGCGTTATTTTTGACTCTGAGCTTGGTTTTAATCCACACATTAAGTATATTACTAAAATAGGTTTTTATCATCTGAAAAACATAGCCAGAGTCCGCCCCATTCTCTCTCGGGCCAACACGGAGACGCTGATGCATGCTTTTATCACCAGTCGTATTGACTTCTGTAATGCCCTGCTTTCTGGTCTCCCCAAAAAGAGTATTGCACCTCTACAACTTTTACAAAACTCTGCAGCCCGTGTGCTGACGAAGACCAGAAGGCGGGCCCACATTACACCGGTTTTAGAATCATTGCATTGGCTCCCCGTGTGTTTCAGGATCGATTTTAAGGTTCTTTTATTGGTTTTTAAATGTCTTAACGGTCTTGGGCCTTCTTATCTCTCTGACTTGCTTTTACCATACAAACCCTCGCGGACCCTGAGGTCCTCCGGTACCGGCCTCCTGATAGTTCCTAAGGTCAGGACCCATGTGCATGGAGAGGCAGCTTTCCAGTGGTATGGTCCTCGTCTGTGGAACGGCCTGCCGGAGAACCTCAGGGCTGCAGAGAACATTAATGTTTTTAAGAGCAGGCTCAAGACCCACCTTTTTAATTTAGCTTTTACCTGATATTTATTCATTTCATTCTCATTTATTATATTTATTTTTTATTCCATTCTTGTTTTTATCATATTACTATTATTTTATTATTATTATTTTATTTTTATTTTATTTTTTATCCCACTCTTATTCATTCTATTATTTTACTCTTTTTTTACCATTATTAGGTCATATTTCCAGTGTTTCCTCGGAGGGGGCCCTCTGCACCGGGAGCAGTGATCGGCTGTGGCTGCTGTGGCTCTGTCCTGTGGGTTCTTTCTGCCAGGGTTGGGTGGCTTCTCTGCCTGCAGCTTTGCTGTGTGCCCTGGGTCGGTTCCTGGGGGCTGTGTTCTGTGAGCGGCTCCCGGTGCAGACGGCTCCCTGTGATAGTGTTTCCTTGCCTGGTTCCTCCGTGCTCAGCCTGACGTTGGAATTTTAATGTCTGTGTGTGTGTATCTGTGTGTGTGTGTCTGTGTGTGTGTCTGTGTGTGTATCTGTGTGTGTGTGCGCGTGTTGATGGGTCTGTATACATTGGTGTGTGAGGGGGTGTGGGGAGGGGGTGTTTTGCTTTTAACCTTGTGAAGCACTTTGTGCTGCATTACTGTATGAAAAGTGCTTTATAAATAAAGTTTGATTGATTGATTGATTGATTGATCTATAAGTGTGGCTGTATTTGTTGTAATTCTAGTTGGTTTAGTGATAAGAGGGAAAAAATGATTGCTGTACATAACTGTTGTAAAGTCTGTTGTTTTTATATTTTTCTGTGGGTTTAAAAGATTAATATTGAAGTCACCACACACAATCTGAAACTTATTATTATTGCTAAACAAACTATCAACTTTTTGGTTAAAAGTATCAAGACACAATCCAGGAGTTCTATATATACAACTGACATAAATATTTTTAGATTTTTTAACTTGAATTTCCACTGTTAGACTTTCCAGGACTCCATCCATTGTGACTGATTTACTGTTAATCTTACTGCATTTCAAATCTGCATTTACGTAGAGTGCAACCCCCCCTCCCTTTTTACTAGTCCTATTTGTGGTAAACAATTCATATCCTTCCAGTTCTATTTCTGAACACTTATCTGCATCAAGCCAGGTCTCAGACTTCTACAACACTAAATTTATCAAATTGATTTAGATATTCCTTAATATTATTGTAATTTTTGTACAAACTTCTACTATTAAAGTGTATTATAGTAAAGGCCAACTCCCACATAGATCTATTTCCTTGTCCTCTTCTACTGATTGTCCACAGCTTTGCATATTAGTGCATATAATCCATAAAATTAAAGTCTCTCCCATAATGTATGTATGCAGTTTAGTACGTAGTGGAATGAACAGCGTTATCTGAACTGATCAAGGTCTTTACATTCGCTTACCAGTATAACTTTCGCTTGCTCCGGAGTGGATCCATTGAGCTGAATGAAGACTTTGCAATTCCTTGTCCACGTAGGTTTGATCTTATTATTTTTCCTCAGGATGCGGGCTTCTCTAGCAACAGCAGCAGTTTTCTTAGTTAGATGCTCGTTCATATAAACGTTAGTTCCTTTCAACTTTTTCCCTTGACGTAAAAGCTCTGTTTTACGCTTTCTATTCACAAGACGCAGAATGATTGCAGGTTTTATTTTGTCTTTTAACGGAAGAGTGTGGCACGCTGAGATGTTATTTGCGTCCAGGTGAATGTCCTTTTCCTTCAAAAACTGTAGGACTTGCCCCTCCAGCGTTAGCAAATCCTCAGTCTCTGCGTCCTCGCCAACATTCCGTCTCATCACCGCAGCTCTGGCGTAGGAACGGATTTTGATGTTCAGACCAGTAATAATAACATCCTCCATCCTTGTGTACTGTTCCAAATTATCAATTCTCTTTTCAAGTTCGATGATAGTTTTGTCTCTTTCCCTGATCGTTTCTTTCAACAGCTTCACTTCTTCAACAAGTTCTGTTAGCTTAGTCAGCTGTTGGGATACTCTGGCCATGTCTCCCGACAAGAAATTTAGCGACTTGCGGATCTCCTCTATGTCATTCTCCATCTGCAAATTTTTCTTCGGGGGCATCGCTGACGGTGCTTCGATAGTTAGCAATAGTTTTCCTTGTGTATATTCGTAGGAATCTTTACTTTAGTCGATTAGAGTTACCACAACATACATACATACATTTTGAGACAGCAAAATTTATTCACAAAAGAAATCCTGTTCCAATGACACCACTGGGGGTATGCAGCTATCCTCCAAAGATTCACCAAAACCAATTTATGATTAGGACTACTCCAGGTGACATCTGCCTGCTCTTTATACATATTTTTACATTACTACTATTACTCACATTTACCTTTTATTTGCTCAAAACACTGTAATTTACAGTTAGGTCCATAAGTATTTGGACACAGACACAAGGTTTGTTATTTGATCTGTAAACCAAAACATATTAAAAATACAGTTATATACAGTTTCATATGGGCTTAAAGTGCAGACTCTCAGCTGAAATTTGAGAATATTCACGTCCAAATCAGAGAAAGGGTTTAGGAATTACAGCTCTTTAATGTGTAGCTGTCTCTTTTTCAGAGGCTCAAAAGTATTTGGACAGTTGCTTCAAAAGCTATTTCTTGAGCTGCCTGGGCTTTTCCCTCAGTAATCCTTCATAAACTGAGCAGGTCCAAGGTCTGGACCTGGTTCCAGATGTTACATTTGTATTTGAAAGCTGTTTCTGTGAAATCACTACGTACAGTATCTCAATGAAAGTGAACCAGATCATCCTTAGACTGGAGAGAAAAAAAACCTTCACAGCATCCACCTTAGAGTAGAACTCTCTCCAGGAAGTAGGTTTATCAGAGTCTAGGTCCACTATAACGACAAGTGTTAATGAGAGAAAATACAGAGAGTTCACCACAAGCTGCAGACTTCAGCCTCAACAACAGAAAGGACACATTAGACTTGGCCTTCTCCAGACTTTTCTCTGCTCATCATTCTACAGCTCTGAGTCTGGTCCAGGTCTGAGTCTGGTCCAGGTCTGAGTCTGGTCCAGGTCTGAGTCTGGTCCAGGTCTGAGTCTGGTCCAGGTCTGAGTCTGGTCCAGGTCTGAGTCTGGTCCAGCTCTGAGTCTGGTCCAGGTCTGAGTCTGGTCCAGGTCTGAGTCTGGTCCAGATCTGAGTCTGGTCCAGGTCTGAGTCTGGTCCAGGTCTGAGTCTGGTCCAGGTCTGAGTCTGGTCCAGGTCTGAGTCTGGTCCAGGTCTGAGTCTGGTCCAGGTCTGAGTCTGGTCCAGGTCTGAGTCTGGTCCAGATCTGAGTCTGGTCCAGGTCTGAGTCTGGTCCAGGTCTGAGTCTGGTCCAGGTCTGAGTCTGGTCCAGGTCTGAGTCTGGTCCAGGTCTGAGTCTGGTCCAGGTCTGAGTCTGGCTTCTTTAGGAGTTTTTGGCCAAGTCTAATGTGTCCTTTCTGTTGTTGAGTCTGCAGTTTGTGGTGAACCTTCTGTATTTTCTCTCATGAACACAATAAAACCTGGAACCAAGTCCAGACCTTGGACCTGCTCAGTTTATGGCAGATTACTGAGGGAAAAGCCCATGCAGCTCAAGAAATAGCTTTTGAAGCAACTGTAGAGGCAATTTGCTCACTGCGCATTGCCACCGTGGCTGCTTAAAAGTGTTGTTGTTCCAGACGCGTGCCACCAATAAACTGTCCAAAATGTAGTGCTTCAAAACTCCTTTATTTTGCTTCTAATAAGCCCAAATACCACACAAAATTACCTCCACCAGGACCTTTGACACGGTTAAGAAACTGTCTCCTCATTAAGCAGCACCTGTTGTTGTTTAACCTTATATAGGGTGGTACAGGTAGAGCACAAATTAACAAATATCCCCATCTAGTGGCAGGAAGAACAAACAGCAAAATGGCTCCTACAGCAACTGTCCAATTACTTTTGAGCCCCTGAAAAAGAGGCTCCTACACTTTAAAGACTTGTAACTCTTTAACACTTCATCTGATTTGGACGTGAATATTCTCAAATTACAGCTGAGAGTCTGCACTTTAAGCCCATATGAAACTGTATAGAACTGTATTTTGAATAGTTTTGGTTTACAGCTAAAATAACAAAACTTGTGTCAGTGTCCAAATACTTATGGACCTAACTGTAAATGAAGTAATCCACAAATACATTTTACCAGATTTTATTAAAAGCAGAGCTGTACAGAATGGATCAAACAGTGCATCATCAGTGGACATTAACTAAACAAGAACAGATTTTAAACTTTATATCCCACAAAAACCACACAGCAAAAAATAAAATAATGAAAGCATAAATTAGTTCATTTTAACAAACCCCAAACAAAAGTATTTACACAACTGGAAAATAAGAATAAGGCATTAACAGTACTAAATATTGTACACAAACAGCAGAGATTTAAAAATGTAAATACTTCACCAGCATCGACTAAGACGGTGCTACATCAAAACACCAAAACCAAACACGACCAAAAGCATTTGCCCAACACATTATATTTGGTAAATCAAACGGACAGGACATGTGTAGGTGAACGGGTGAAAAGGAGACTGCTCTGAGGCTGATGGTGCTGCTCAGGAGTCTTCTGCACTTCTTATTTAGTTTCATTTAGAGACACTTTTATTGCTGTTTAGTTAGGGCGACCATATGTCCCAGTTTTAGGCTCCTTGTCCCATGTCCCAACAAAAATCAACATATATCTATAAAAACCTTTGTCTAAAGACTTTGGTCACTCAATTTATTTACCATGACATTGTTTTCTTTTATCAATAAATGGTTGTTTTATAAAGTTAAGTTATAAAATGTCTGTATTGTTTTACATTTTTGCTCCAGTTCTTCCTCGACTCCTGGTTCACTTGGAGCTGGAAAAAACAAACATTCATTAATTACAAATACAAATATTAATGTGAGGCTGCTGTTCATATGATACTTACGAGACGAGGGCTTTTTGTCTGGAAAAGGAAAAGCAAAAAATGTTAAAAATGTTTTGTAAGTTTATTCATAACTAAAAACAAACGTCTTTTTAATGCAGTCTTACTGTGGAATCTTCTGTACAAGACGACTCCGATCGCAACGACGACGGCAAAACCAAGAGCACCCAACACAGCTCCAATCTGAAGTAAGAATAAATGTGGAACACAAACTTATTTGACATTTTATACTATTTGCATTAAATAACAGGCAAACAAATTGGGGTCACTCTGACCCCGAGGACAAGGCGTGTAAGTGTAACAGGAGGACAATACGAGGGATAAGTTCATGGAAAATGTCTCCTGAAGGTAATGTGACATTGCTTCATACCAAAAGTGATGCCATGAGTGAATGGAACCACTGTATGTACTCGAGGGACACTGGTTTGGTTCAGTAATAAGAGCGTTAAAGGAAAAGAAAATGGGAAAGCATTTTTTTTCTTTAATTAAGCAGGGGAGGGTGTGGCCCCCAGAACTTATTTGACATCAAATGTACCCCATACAATTTTCATCTTATTAAGGTTCTACATTTCTGGTTATTATTCTTGTATTGTTACTCCATGCTTTGTGGCCCTCACACTTAGACAGTAAATCACCTGGTAAATGAATGAGTGGGTTCACAGTGCAGTACATGTGTTACGCCAATAGATGGCAGTAAAGGCGCAGATGTTAGACTGACAACAAGGTCCTTACGCAGAAGCAGCTCAGTTCAGTGTAAGCTGTGTGTACAGTCAGTCCAGTGAAGCCATTACTCATGAAAGCTGTTTTAATTGTTTTACAGAATAAAACAAACTGTTGCACACTGCCCTTGTCCCTCGTCACCTGTGTAACTCTACTACTGTATGGAGCTATATTTGTTTCTATAAAATGAATTGATGCAAAACTAAAATAAACTGATGCAACAATAAATTCAATTCAGTTTTATTTGTATGTCCCAGTATCACAACAAAAGTCGCCTCAAACGGCTTCACAAACAGTTAAACAAACATCAACACACAATCAACACAAACAATAACTACACTAAAACTCCTAAAAAACAGCTGTGGGAACAAAAGAAGAAACCTTATGGAGCCCATACTGAAGGAGAGATCCTCTCCCAGGACGGACAGCAACATGTGTCAGGAGTTAGTCCATTACTCATCTATAGGATCATAGTTCACTCTGTAAGGATTCATCCAGACAGGGGAGTGGGTGAGGGAGATCTGGGAAATCCTTAGAGGTGAGGTTGAGGGCCCACAGGTCGGGACAGGAGCACAGATGGGGTCAGCTAAGATCCAATCGTCACTGGGACATCTGCCAGCAGCCAGGCATCTGAAACAGTCCCCACTCCCCCAGAGGGGAGCGGGACAGAGGGACAACCTGTGAACAGCTATGAACTGATTGGAGATATAGAATATTAGATTATATTAATGACAGTGATAGAAGAGGAGCAGCAGATGAAACCAGAGGTCAGAGGTCAGTGCACCATACTTCCCCCAGCTTCTAGCTCCTAGAGCAGCCTAGCTTCAGCTGTGGAGTTAACCCTGTTCCTGGCCTGACCATAAGCTTTCTCACAGAGGAACGTTTTAAGCCTAACCTTAAATGTAGAGACTGTGTCTGCCTCTAACATGAGCTGGAAGCTGATTCCATAAAACAGGAGCTTGGTAACTAAAGGCTCTACCTCCAACTGTACTTTTAGAAACCCTGGGAACCACTAATAGCCCTGCATTTTGTGAGCGCAGTACTCTGCTTGGTTGGTATGGCTCTATAACATCATTAATGTAGGATGGGGCCGTACCATTTACGGCCTTGTAAGTCAGGAGAAGGATTTTAAACCTAATTCTGAATTCAACTGGGAGCCAGTGAAGTGAAGCTAGCACAGGAGTAATATGTTCTCTCCTGTTAGTTCCTGTTAATAATCTTGCTGCTGCATTTTGAATGAGCTGAAAACATTTTAAAGAGTTTTTAGGGCACGCTGCCAGCAGAGAGTTACAGTAATCTAACCTAGATGTAACAAACACATGGACGAGCTTTTCAGCGTCACTTTTAGATAAAATATTTCTGATTTTGGCGATGTTACGTAAGTGAAAGAACGCTGTTTTCACACTGGTGCTGCTGGCCAGTCACGAGACTGTCATTGTGTTGCTGGGATGTCACTGGCACAACCTGCACAGATTGTGGGGCTGTAGCTGGGGAGCTGCCTGCTGGACGATGATTTCCTTCTGAGCATGTGGTGACCTCTGACCTCTGAGCAGCTGTAGCAGTTGTCACAAATAAGAGTTCATTTAACACGAGGAGCCCAGTCCACAGAGTGTATAAGAGCCGACAGAAACTTTCTTTCTTACGTGAGGGTTCATAGTCAGCTGAACTCCTGTTTCTCACTTGTCCCAGTAGATTCTTTCATTGTCTACTATGGGCACACGTAACTATGGAAAAAAACAAAAAAACTAAATTAATGTAATGAATGAACTGAAATTGTCAAAGAGGCAGGAGCAAGCAGCAGCAGTCACGTTCTCAGATGAGTCTCTGTAAACAAAGCAGCTCCCAGAGTCATGTGACCTTGTTCAGTTCAGTGCTAGAGCAGAGAACTGAGAACTAACACTCATCAGCAACACCAGGCCTCTCCTCATTATCAAATAACACAGTGCACTGTTAGCTCAGAAAATCTTATTTATTTATTTTTTTCTCAGCTTTTCTGCACAAATGAACAGCCAAAATCCAAAGAAAAATCAGCTTTGAAATGTTTGAGATCATAAGTTAGCATTTGAACCTTCTGGTATAAGAATATGGTTTGTTTCTATTACAAGCATAGCACTAAATGAGTAAAACATAGGACAATTATTAGGAATTTGGTATTTTTGTCCATGACTAAAGTTGATAAAATGCAAAAATAAAATTGGGGAAGCATTCTATACTTTGGACCTAGATGTCAGAGGATTAACTCAAAATATTAAACCTTTTTATTTATATTTTCTATTAAAGATTTGCATAATCCGTGCTTGTGTGGTATATTAGTATGAAAATGCTTCATAAATAAAGATGGATTAAACCACATTAGGCCATACACCTTCTGATAACAAATGCAGGGGCACATACACTAACACTAGACTGATTCTAATCCAAAGTTGATTCCATCAATTTTGAGATTAGTACTTTCCTTCAAAGAGGAACTAATTTAATTGAATTGCCTTTGTCATTTTAATTTTGATCACTATAATGATGCACACTCATAACTAATAATGATAATATTAATTATACAATTTCAAATTGCTCTAATTTAGGTTAAAAAAGAAAGACATCTGAATTACTTAAACAGGTAAGGCCATAACACATTTGGGTTAAGGTGACCTGGGTCACACGATGTGCTGTTGGTCATAAATTAACTATCTTTCTGGGGCCAGCTGGTCCTGTCCTGTTTTGATTCGTGAGAGAGTAAAGAGACACAGTCCTCGAAGCTTCCTTTGATAAACTTTGCTGAAGTTAAGTTAAACATTGTTGAATCAAGTGTGAGGACAGAAACAGGAATGGCCTAAAACTATACTGGACAGAAAGTCAGAGAACACAATTAAACATTTGGAATAGTGACCAGGAGGCGGTAGATGATTATAAACATAACTGTTTCTTGTTTCTTACAGTTTGGGTGATTTATAGTCAGTATGATGCTTTCAAAGGAATTATGTGTGTGTTTAGATTTGGGGCTAAGAAGTAAACTAGACTGTGATATTACTGCCACTCCCCCGCCTCCACCTGTGCTCCTGCTACTGCTAGCGCAGTCCCTGTAGCTACCTGGCTAGCTGGCTTAGCCTCCACTGTCCGGAGCCACGCTTCTAACTGTGCTAACCTGGCCTCCAAAACTAAAAACAAACTACACTTCACACACCTGCTGCTATCATCACTAAAGGAGGCAGGATTCTCACTGAACATATGGCACATTGAGCAGAACTGAGGGGGGAAAGTGGAGGACGTAGACGCCATGCTAATGCTAAGCTAAGATAAGCTAAAGGCTAACAGAAGTTAGTAACAAACTATTACTGAGTCGCGAGCTGAAAGTGGCTTGGACACAAAATGATTATATACGATACTAGATTTCTCACAGAGTAGGACCTGTTTGCCATGGGAGACCCTACCAGGGGCATTAAGCCCCCGACAACATAGCTCCTAGGATCATTCGGGCCCTCAAACCCCTCCACCATGATAAGGTGGAGGTTTAAGGAGGGGTTATAATAATGGCAGCTGTTGCAATTAGTAGCAACTGTAGTATTAGTAGTAGTATGGTAGTAGTAGCATTGAATGTAGCAGTGAGGGTAGCAGTAGAAGCAATAGTAGTAGTAGTAACAGTAGTAGTGTTAGTATTAGTGGTAATAGCATCAGAAGAAGTAATAATGGCAATGGTCTTAGTAGCAGTAAGCACTTTTATGTAAACTTTACACTCATTACTTTTTTACTTTTACTTATGATATTTGTGTTGAATACTTTCACTTGTACTTCAGTAATAATATTTTGAAGTAGCGGTACTTTTACTTGAGTACAGATTTAAGTATTTCTCCCACTTCTGATATCTATTAGATTTTATTTAATCTTCCTGTACATTGCTCGTGTAAATGGAGGCCCGTCCCAGCAGGTTACCATTGAACTGGGCGGAGCGTTCCGGGGGTGAGGTCCAGCTCCACAGAGACACTCAGTCCCCTCGGGCCCTCCCCGCTCCCTCCCCCGTTTGTCCCGTCCCACGTGCTTCCTGTCAGGCTCATTGCACAGCCCCGGCCCTATAAAAAGTTCACTCCAGCCCCAAGTCCCTCACTTTCATCAAGAACTCCAACAGGTAAGGACTTTTCAATGGATGATGCCACTAAACAACACTATTTTATACTTTTTAAATATTGTTAATTATATGTTTAAATACTAGGGCTCTGCATGCTAACGCTACAACTTTTAAACGTCTTATAGCATAGCATGCGACTGTGTATCCAAGCCTTTTCTTTTAAAAATACTTACACAAAACAAAAACAACATATAATTAAAATACGTAGGAGTGTGGGCGTCATCTTTAATTAGGCGCAAGCCCCAACGATGGCGCAGGGCTTTTTGTAACTGAAGAGCAATGCGCGAAACGCTAATCAATAATCAAACGCTAATAGCCACACTCATGGTGTCAAGTACTCTCCGGTGATATAGGTATGTGCCACAAATGCAGCATATTTGTAATTGTTCACACTAAAAATAGGACAAAAGAAACAGGTCAATGACGAGCACAACACGGAGTGGAAAGTTTTGAAATAGGTATGATCAAAAAACACCAAAAAGTGCCGCGACAGTGCCCCCTGCAAAATAAAAATACATTGCACCTATGGCTATACACCAAAAATTTACTTTGTCGTATCCAAATGAAATTTGGCAAAAAAAATGGTCATATAACCCTGAAAAAGAATAAATAAAATAAATAAAAATGCTGTTGCTTGGCAACCAACAGGAAGTCGGCTATATTGGAATGATCATGTGACTCGGCGCTGGAGAAACCATTTCTTCCCCTCGTACTTTAACAAACTCGTCCTAGGGCGTTTAACCCAGTGACACCAAAATGGCTCCACATCATCCAGACAAGTGGGACATTAAAAGTTGTTCAAGGTTTTGTAGAATATTAAACGGTGTTGCCGTGGCAATGGCACGAATTTTGGCTTTGTTTTTGTGGCTCGCCGACACCCTTCAAAGTGTCATAGCTCGCACATACTTTGACTGATTTTTCTCAAATTTTAATCGTTGGTGGAGATTAATATGTGAATATTAATAATAGGCACGATAGTGCCCCCTAGGGAGCAAAACACATATTTGTATGAGACGATAAAAATAAACTTTATTGTACTCTAATGGAATTTGGTCCACATATCTGTCACCTGACCCTGATCAAAAAAGTCATTGATGGGTTTGCCCCATCTGCCATTGTGTTGTCATGGCGACGTCCCAAATCGTAAAATCTGCCAATGGGGCGTCCCAACACTTACTTCGTCAGAGCAAACAAAATTTGGTATACATATGCAGTATGTCCATACCAACAAAAAATTATATTGTGGCCACGCCCCCTGACCAACTGGAAGTCAGCTATCTGGGATTGATCATGTGACTCCTTGAGTTGCACCCATTACATTTTAACAAACTCGTCTGAGGGCGTTTAAGTAAATTACCACAAATGTTGATAACATCATCTGGAGAGGTGTCTGACCAAAAGTCGTTGAAGGTTTTGTAGAATATTAAACGGTGTTGCCACAGCACTGCGCCAAATTTTATGTTTATTTTGTGACTCGCTAACAAACTCTAATTTGTTATAACTCACACATGCAGAGTCCAATGTGGACCAAATTTTAATCACTTATTTATTCCTTGGGCCTATGCGCATGAAAGAAGAAAAAATGCCAGTTGCTGCAGTAGCGCCCCCTGCAGAGGGAGGCAAAAATCCCTATGAGAGAGCAAAAATTTAAATTATTTAAAAAATTTAAAAAAAGTTTATTGGAAATGTACGAAATTTGACAGAGAAATCTATTTGGTCACAACAATGAAAAAAGTCAATTGGACTCATGCTTTACTTTGTATGGTTTTGCCATGGCAATGTCAGAAACTTCCCATTATATTCCAATGGGAATCCTATACAATGTAATCCTATGGAGCCACCAAATTATGTCACATTTGATAAATTTTTAAAGAGCCACATCTAAAAATTTGGCAAATTGTTGCAAATCTGCCCCAGCTCCAGGCGCGGCAGGCGAGGGCCTAACATCGCCGCTTGCGGCTATATTTTGGTTTATAATGGCCTCCTTATTTATTGCATTTTTTTTAGACAATCGGACATTGGCCGATTTTTGCACTTTTAGGCCGATTTTTGGTCGGGCACATGTGCGGGCGACCATGTCAGTAAAGGACCCCAACTGCGCAGCCACATCCATGCGCAGCCCCTGCAGATGTGAGCTTTAGCAGCGGTACAGCACAACAGAGAGAGTGAGAGAAGGCTACTCACAGGAGGCTCCAGTTTTAAAGGAAAAAGCACTTGGATTATTTCTTTCAAAGGCCGCACATGTAAGGCTGTGGTTTAACTTTTAAATGTCTCTTTGGGAGGAAATGTAAAAAACCACAGTCAGTGGAACAGAAGTTACACTACATTCATCTTTGTAAATGTGGACTGAATCTAAGGCATGCAACGTAATCTAAATATCTGTTTATTTATATTTCCTCTCAGAGAGACATTTTATGTTAAACAGCAGCAAACAGCATTGCAGGCACAGCTTTTGAAAGTAAAAATTCAAGCCTTACCTTATTTCCAAATCAGTAACAGTAACAATGTGCATTATATAAATACTAATACAATAATAAAAATAATGACATTGCCTCTAAAGCAGCTTTTGACAGCAGTTTTAAAGTGAACACTAGTCTCACTGTGTCATTCATTAGAGGCCACTGTAGCAGCCCTGATAAAAATCTGTGACATTTGGCCCTAAGATGCTTTGGGACGTCCCGAGAAGCAGCTCAGAGCGTCCACAACCATCTTTTACCAGTGTGGGCATCTTACACTGCAGTTCATAGGAAACATCCAAAATCTCTTTATCTAGGCCTGAAAAGCTCAAAACGACAATAAAAAGATTTTGCTCATTTCTCTGGAACAGAACCTCGTAGAACAAAAAATCCCAAAACATTTTGTAGCTCTCCCCAAGCTCTACCTGCACAAAGTGTGTGAGTGAGATGGACTTAATTGTTTTTCTCAAAAAACTCATCTTTAACTGTTATCACTGTCACTATAAACATTACTAAAACAAATGTCTTTATTATATTAATTTCTTTCTTAAAATTAAGAAAATCGGCAGTATTTATCAGCCATCAGAATTTTAAAAATCAGTATCGGCATCGGCCATAGAAAAACTCATATCGATCGATCTTTAGGCCTCACTGCTGTAAAATGTAACGTCAAATGTAATTTTAGCTGTGTTTGTTTTTAAGTATTGATTTGTTGAAGCCTAAGTAAACAGTATCATTTCTGGGTAAAAGAAATACAGAGAAGTTGAAATGTTGTAACTTGATGCAATGTTACATGGCATAAAAACACAAAAAGAGGAGAGTATGATAGAACTTAAATATAAAATGTCAAGTAGTAACAATAGTAGTAGTGCATGTATGTACACAGTTGGCATAACAAGGTTTGTCTTGTCTGTCCGTAGACTGCCATCATGAAGTTTGTGGCTCTTGCTCTTCTGCTCGCCGTTGGTAAGTGTTTCAAAGCAGCTTCATTTTTCATACAGTTTCATACTCATTTAAAGGTGCAATGCTTTGTTTTTGATGCCCTCTGGTGGTAATATTACAAATTGCAAATCCACACCTCACACTGCTGACTGCTCTGTTCTATCTAGGCAACTAGATACAGAAATTAGTGTCTTTTTCTACCTGTTTAACATTATTTTTGAGTGTTATTTATGTCATTATAGACTCAAATTATTGCTATGAATTGTGTCTAATTTTGTATTTTTCTTTTTGCTCCTAGGTTCCCAGGCTGCCTCTCTGCAGGCCAATGCCCGCTCACAGCTGGACGATGCCCAGGACGCCGGCGAGGACAGTGTAGAGAACATCACCTGGCAAGTTGACGATCAAGACACCAAGGCAGCATTTAACCCTCTATGGTACGCTGTATGATGCCAGAGGGGAAAAAAATGTTTGCATTGTTTTTGTTTTTGTCTTAAAATAATCTACATAAACATAATCTAAAGAAATTTTTAAAAAAAAAATGTTGGGGTGACTTTTTGGGGAGCATTGCCTGAAAGCAACAAAATGTTGGTTAGATAGCATTAGCGGGACCATAGGATAACATGAGTCTGGTTAGCATTTGCTATCTATGCCAAATTTCTATGCTTTCTTTACAATGTTGTTGTCCAAATGAAATCTGTTTATATTGTCCAATGGTTCCAGGTGAGTTATGTATTTTATGGCGTTTTTAGCCTTTATACTGTGCTTACTTGGTCCTATTGAAATGCACTTAGATGCACTTTAATTGCAAAGCTTTATTGAACCTGAACTTTATGCACCTTGTGACTGATTGTTTTATTAATTGAACATTTTGAGTATATTGTACAATATTTGAACCTTACATGTAAACTATTTATCTACTTATAATACAACTTGTATTATATGGTTTTGATATTTAAATGAATTGTTTACATAGATTTATTTGAATTATATTGGCCCTGTTCTTTATACAGGGCAGTTTTTGATGGCAAGCTAAACCCACTGAACCTGAATCAACTCAACTCAGCCACTCGAGATTTCTTCCGAGGAACCCCCTCCATCCTTCTGCTCAGTCCGAGCTGGTAGGAGGCTCCTGTAGCCAGCATTAACTCTCACACTCGCACTCACTCTGCGACCCATCAGTCCAGTTACTCACACTCACTCCCTCACATGGCCACTTCCTTCTGAACTCTCACAATGTTATTGGGTCGTATGAACGGGTAACGCTCACAGTAAAGCGGGGCCTTTCCTCTTCACATGACTGGTCTCCACCAAGTCTGCACTGACTGGTTGTCTTCCTCTCTTCCTCTGGACCTTCGCCTGATTGCAAAGGCAATCTGCAATTTCAGTTTTAAATTTGAGGAGACTGTACTGACCTTCCGTCTTGATGATTCCATAATAGTACACTGTTGCCTCAGGGCAACGGCTGTATTTTAACAAGTTTTCAGTATTTAATGAGCAAAAAAGTAGCAAAAAAGTATCAAAAAATAAGTTTACTTACTTATTGTTGTCAGTATATTTTTTTCCAGATGAAAAACGGACTAAAAATTGTATTTTAAGATGATTTAAGGCGAGCAAAATTGCAGTGCTGTTTTGTTTGAGAAAGTCCAAAAATAAAGTTTCAATATGGAATCTTGAAAGTCTCATGACAAATAAAAGCATTTTTAATGGTTCCCTATGCTCTTCCCTCTATTTTAAAATGCTGCATGACATAAATTGATACATGATGGATATTTCACAGGCCAAAAATGAGTATGTTGCCTGAGGGCAACACCGTACCATAGAGGGTTTAATAACACAATATATTATACATAATATAATGTGTTGATGAATATAGTAAGACTGTATATCATCAAGAAAATGGGCCAGTAATTTAAATTTAGTCAAGAGCTGGTAAAGTAAAGTAGTAGTGGTAGTAGCAGGGTAGTAATTAGTAGTAAGTATTAGTAGTAGTAGTATTAGCAGCTGTACATTAGTAGTAGCAGTAGTAGTTGCAATACCTGATCAGGTCTCTTCATGGGGAATGGCAGTTCATTATTTTGTCACGTTGTAAAAGTAGTATTAGTACTGATGGCAATCACAGCTCAGCCACAGAGGCTCACAGGCCAGTATGCTCTTTGTGCCTGTCCCAAGCCTGGATTAATTGGAGGGATTACATCATAAAGGTCATATGGCGTTAAACCTATGCCAAATCAATACTTGAATCACTGCACACTAGCAGGCAGATGTGGCGAGTTAGTCAGTTAGTGGCAGTCACAGTAGTAGGAGTAGAGGTAGAAGTTCTAGTCAGTAATTGTAGCAGTAGTAGCAGGTTACCATACTTCTAAAGGATTTTTAATGACTGGTTGATTCTTTGTCTTTTTACTGCTGACTAAAATGTAGTAATTGTATATTTACTTGAAATACAAGTTGTACTTGTAGCAGTAATAGTAGCAGGTTACTATACTTCTGTGTGGGTTGAACTGGTTGGTTTTGTTTGTGCCATTCACTAAACTGTAGTAATTGTACATTTACAGGACCAGCATCATCACCGACGGCGCTGAGGCCACCAACGCTGAAGACGTCCAAAAGCTGCGCACCTCCATCATCAAAGACCTGAGTATGGAGACGCCATACAGCCCTCTATCCATCCCTCACATCCCTAGGAACTGGGCCAAGTCACAGGGGAAGCAGCGCTATAAGCAGGGAGAGACAGAAGATAGGGTTGGGTTTGGTGGGGTCCGTGGAGGGTTCGGGTCTGGTTTCCTGTAAGTGCATGGAAGTAAGACGCTGCAGTGGAAGTAGTCGTGTTTCAAAGTAAAACACACGGAAATCACAGTAAACTAAAAAATAGCAATAGAACAAAAATTATATATATTTATATTTCCCTCTGCGGCCCAGTACCTAACGGCCCACGACCCACTTCTGGGCCGCGGCCCTAAGGTTGGGGACCTCTGCCATACAGCATCCCTCCATTCTGCTTTATTCTGGGCCGGGTCACGGGGGCAGCACTCTAAGCAGCGACACCCAGACATCACTCTCCCCAGACACTTCCCCCAGCTCTCCTTGAGGAACCCCACCAAGGCGTTTGAAGGCGAGCTGGGAGACGTAGACAAAGACCTGAGTATCTGCTGTAAACATCTTCCTACATCTGTGGAAAAGTATGTGAATAAACATCTGAAAACCACACTTGTCTGACATAACTTGTGCTCTTTTGAAAGTCTGCCCAATAAACTTATTTTATACCATTTATTTTATTCAAAAAAATGATTAGACGTTGATTTTTACAATTTATGACCCAACTTACATAAAACTATACCAGCCCTTTTTTAAATAGTAGTTAATTACTTACAGTCTGCATTCTCAGAAGTGGGTTGTTGTTAGGTTAAGTTCTCATTGAAAGCCTGTAGTACATAAATTATAATTTATATATATGTATAAAACTCTTTCTTTTTTGTAATGTAGTCACTTCCAGCATCCAGCATTTTGAACTGGGCAGGAAAATCATGTGGTGGGGTAAAGACAGTTGTGGAAAAATATAGTGTTTTAATATATTATGTGAAAGTGTTGCTTATGATAAAGTTAAGATTGTGGGCGCCATGCGAATGTGTGAAGGCAGACCATGTACCACAGCGTCCCGGGTTTGATTCCCTGATTACAACAAATGATGAAAACTGAAAAGACTGGGCCTCAGCATAATCACCAGCTCAGAATCACAAACTGCCACAGTAGAATATTGGATACATTTGTAGATCCATTAGTAGTAGTAGTAGTAGTAGTAGTAGCAGCAGCAGTATCACTAACAGTACTAGTAGCAGTAGTAGTACAAACAGAAAGTACCTGGGATTATTAAAGTTAAATTGAATTGATAGTGTTGTAGTCAAGACCGTACAAATCGAGACCAAGACCAGTCCGAGTCCAGAGTGAACCGAGACCAAGACAAGGCCGAGACTCTCAGGGTTCGAGACCGAATCGAGACCAAGACCTTTAAGGACCAAGACCAAGTCCAGACCCAGACCAAGGCAAACTGAGACCAGGTCGAGACCAAACCATGGGAAATAACACTATAAAGGGGAAAAGGTTTTAAAAAGTAGTTCAAATACAGTAATGATCATTTTAATGATCTAATGCAACAGACTCCACAAACAAACAGAGACGAATCATTTACCTGGTTCTTCTGACGCTGAAAACAAATCACTCCAAAATTATGAAGAGCAAAGACAAGACCGAGTAAAACTGAATTCAAGACCAAGACCAAGACCAAGGCCGAGTAAAACTGCAGCCGAGATCAAGACGAGACCAAGAGGCACCACAACACCATGACCTGAGTAGTAGTAGTAATAGTATAAGTAGTAGTAGTAATAGTATAAGTAGTAGTAGTAATAGTATAAGTAGTAGTAGTAATAGTATAAGTAGTAGTAGTAATAGTGTAAGTAGTAGTAGTAATAGTATAAGTAGTAGTAGTAATAGTGTAAGTAGTAGTAGTAAGAGTATAAGTAGTAGTAGTAATAGTATAAGTAGTAGTAGTAATAGTGTAAGTAGTAGTAGTAATAGTATAAGTAGTAGTAGTAATACCATTGGTAATAGTTTTGCCTTGCAATTGCAAAATATACTGTATTTTTAAAAGTAACGTGTACTTAAGTCAGCTTTACATGTACTTTTTAGTTCTCAGGCTTTTTTTTCTAAGAAGGCTGAAGTCCTTGAAATGTTGTCCATGTTCTATCAGTCTGTTGTTGCAGCCGTTCTTTTTTATGCTGCTGTCTGTTGGGGGAACAACATCTCTGTCAAAAACTGTAAAAGGCTGGACAAGCTACTTAAGAGGGCGTGCACGTGCACTGTAATAAATGATTTCTGAGGGTTGTAAATTTGAGCCACATTAATAGTTTATTTTTTACTTGGTTATTTTGGGTAATTTATTTACACTAAAATATAAGATACGTTTTTGCCTATGTTACCTCTTTAATACGAGTAAATAAAGTCACCTAAAAATACATGATAGGCAAACCATAGCTAGGTTAGATAGAACCAGAAAATGGGCCTTGGTTTTACCCAAATATGTGCCTCCATAACCCCCACATATATGTGTAATATTTTAGACATTAGTGGTTATGATAGTATTTTTTCTGGCAACTTCAATTGTTGTTTTTCTGATACTTTTCAGTTTTTATGTAACCTGGCATGGTACGTTAGTGGAGTGGTTTCCACTGGCGCCTCACAGCAGGAAGAGTCGGGTTCAAGTCTCGGAGCAGGCAGCAGTTCTATCTAACCCAGCCAGGGTTTGCCTTTCCTGGGAAACATTTTAGATAACCTGCAGTACACCTGCAGACACCACTGGTGTTAACAGTGGTGAACAGATCTTTCAGTTTAATGTAAAGGTCTTTTCCACTGCATTCCCTGTACACTCTATAGACACTGAATTACAGCGCGGGGACAGTCTATGTTGAAGCACATTATTGTGAAGGGCTCAAACAGAAATGAAGTGTGGCTTTTTTACGTTTAAAACATATGCATTTCTGTGTAATTACACCTCCGACTTTCAACACAGGTTTAGGAGGTCAAAAGAGTGCCTGAGTTACCGGATCCAAGCAACCAGTTGCCGGATCAGACCTTGTCAAAATAAGGGAGTTTCCGGATCCTGTTCTGGCAAGATCCTGCTCAAATTAAGCCCTGCCCCAAACACAATAACACTGCAGTACACAGCAGAGGCACTATGGCTTCACCTGGAGCGCTGGCACGCAGATGCGTTCAACAGCTGTATACCTCAGTTACTCTGTTCCAACTATGCGGTAGCTTTCGGTCAGCGCGCCTGCATGCTAAAAACAACAGCATGTTAGCATTGGTGCTAGCACACCATAAATGAGTGGTACTACAGAATAACTTGTCGCTTACCGGCATGCATATGGCAATTGAGTTGCTGGCTTTACGCCTTTTAGGAACGACAACTTTAACACAACTCGACCAACTTGTACAGCCGCAGCCCCGCTTCTGCAGCGGTGGGCGACGTCAGAGATGGGAGAGGTCAGACCAGGTGAGAGACCTCTCTTCTTATAGAGCGTGGTCTCAATCTGATTGGCTAATCAGCAGTGGTGCATTAGGCTGCCACTACATTTGGTTCATCATTTAATCAAAAATTAAATAAAATTAACCAAATTACAATTTAAAGATGAATAAACAACACTTCCTTGTACACAGCGCATTTGTGACGCTGTTACAAACGACCAACTTCATGGAAGCCTTTTATTAAAGGTTTATCCAATTAAAAACTAAATTAAAAACATTTACTCACTCAATGCGGTGCCGTTTATAAATATCCCCATAAGAATGAGCACAGTGCACGTCTTCATGGTGAAGTTTGTTGTAAAAGTCTTGTCAGAGAAGTTTATTTCCTGCTGATGGCACATCTATATTGGACAAAGACATGTATTAAAAACCCACACACATAAATATATATGAACTAGTCTATGTCTCTGAGAATACAAAGTCTCAGGGCTGCTTTGTTTTTACCGTGTGTTCATCCAAAGCAGAGAAGTCTAGCGTTGGTGAACAAAAATATACTTTGCACAACATTCCCATCTAGTGTCCAAACCTGGTAACAGCAAACAGTGTTGGAACAAATCCTGAATATTAGCTTCTGTACAGCCCAGATACAAACAAACCAGAATCACCATCACATAATATACAAGTACACAGGTTAAGACACGGCTACTGTTACTGGATATGTCCAAAAATCACATTTACACAGGTAATAATAAACTCCTGGGACTTACAAAAGTGATAGAAAATAAAAGAAATGCTCCAGTTTATCTCCTGGTTACCTCTAAAGCTCGTTGTGTTTCTCTGCTTTTATTTTTCAGAAATCCCTCTCGTGACAGTGGAGGAGACGCAGCTCGGACTTTCCTCAGCTCCGCCATTTTGTAACGGACCACTCCATAAACGGTATGTACATTTATAGCTTTTATTTTTCATTTATTCATTTGTAACGTGAATAAAACAAACATAACATATGTTGTACATGATATAAAACGTTTAAACGTGTTTTGTGACAGTTTGTTTGTCTTTAGTGTACAGTGTTTTACAGTTTGGTCGAGTTATAATTACTATTATTACTATTTGCTAGCTTAAATATGTGCTAATGGCTCTGCACTGTTTTAAGAAATATTGTTTTGTTTTTTTCTTTCAGCTTCTCTCTTTCTTATTCAGGGTTGCCACAGCAAACCAGGTGGCAGGATTTTTACGCCGGATGCCCTTCCAGTCACAACCAGCCACAGTAAATGAATATATATAATAAATATAATATAATTAATATTTTTGTAAAACCTTGTTGCTATTATAGGCCTCTGCTACTCTGGCTAAAATGTTACTGATATGTGTTTACTTAACTTTAATGAAGAGGCAGTTCAAAGAAAATGCATATTTTTATATATTAATAGTATATTTTAGAGTTATATTTTTGCCTCATATGGCTGTTTTAAATGTTGGTATAAAATATAAAAAGGCTAGATACAGGTGCTTTTCTATTTCAGTAATTACTTCAAATCAAAGTGAAACAAGTATTCACTCTGTGTGTAATAATAAATCTTTATGAGTTTCACTGCCAAAACAATGTCACTTTTTTATTATTTTCTCATTTTTTGAGATGCATCGTTCTTTAATGAATAATTTTATTTTGCCTATATCACTCTTGTTGGACTGCTGGTAACAAAAAAATCAAAAAGACCTGTATCTAGCAAATCTAATGCAAAGAAGTAGTGATTATTATTAACTGTATGCAATATATACTAATAACAATATGTTTTTGAATATTTAATTCCCTCTCATTGCCACAGATTAAAATAATCAGATTAGATAGATACTTAATTGATCCAGAAGGAAATTTAGGTTCCAGCGGCAGCATCACAAAGGCACTCAGCATGAAATATAGAATTAGTATAAGGTTGAAAATAAAGTATGTAAGGTGTGACAAAGCACTGAGGGTATATGACCTGAGTAAGTGATCTGTAGGACATGGATGTAATCAGCAGCATCTGTACATCAGGTTAACAATGACAGTGTTGACAATAAAAGACATTTATGAACACAGACACAGGACATGAGCAGATATCAGTGGTCAAACCTTAACCAACCATACTGTCTGTGTTTTAGAGAAATCTCCTGAAAGTAAAAGCTGTGAACCTGGAGCAGTGGTTGTGTGGTCCCTGCAGAGTCGGAGTGAAGAGGCAGCGTCTGGAAGTTACTCCTGAAGTAAGGTACGTTACTGTCAGGGCTGGATACTTACTTTAAAAACATATTCTGCTACAATTATAATTACTTCTATTTAATAAGTTACACCATTAGGCAGGTGACTCTAACTGGTTTTACTGTGGGATTAAAATGTCACAGTATCCATACAAATAAAATCAACCTTTACACAGTATTGACTGAGCTGTTCCATGACTTTCTTACAACATCTACATACATTTTTATTCATTATTATTTCATTTATTTCTATGATATTTTAATTTTCACAGTTAAAGATTGTGTTTATAATAAAGTTGCATTTATTAAGTGTCAATACAAAGTTTGTCTTTAATACAAGCGTTTCAGAATAACCTGTTTTTAAGCTTTAACTGCAATACTGAGACATGATACTGTGATATTCTTGGTTAAGGTTATCATACCATCAGAATCTCTTATTGTACAATGTCTAAATACAATACAACTTGTGACCTTAAGAACATAAATGTCCACTTACAAAATACTGCTACAAAAATTGATTGGATTAATAATTTTTCCAGTTTTTTTCTGCATAAATCTTCTAAACAACTTCAGTCTTGCGCAAAACTACCAAACATTTGATGATTTTTAGGATTTTAACCCTTACAATGCCAGTTTGAAAAAATAAAATCACTGTACAAAAAAAATCCCCAAAAATGTTTTACCCCCTCAAAATATATGTTGGGGGGTCATGGCAATTTTTTTTCCAATGTGTCTTGTGTAGGTTGAAAATTATTATAGTACAGTATATTTTGCAATTGCAAGGCAAAACTATTACCAATGGTATTACTACTACTACTTATACTATTACTACTACTACTTATACTATTACTACTACTTATACTATTACGACTACTACTCAGGTCATGGTGTTGTGGTGCCTCTTGGTCTCGTCTCGATCTCGGCTGCAGTTTTACTCGGCCTTGGTCTTGGTCTTGGTCTTGGTCTTGGTCTTGAATTAAGTTTTACTCGGCCTTGGTCTTGGTCTTGGTCTTGAATTCAGTTTTACTCGGTCTTGTCTTTGCTCTTAATAATTTTGGAGTGATTTGTTTTCAGCGTCAGAAGAACCAGGTAAATGATTCGTCTCTGTTTGTTTGTGGAGTCTGTTGCATTAGATCATTAAAATGATCATTACTGTATTTGAACTACTTTTTAAAACCTTTTCACCTTTATAGTGTTATTTCCCATGGTTTGGTCTCGACCTGGTCTCAGTTTGCCTTGGTCTTGGTCTGGACTTGGTCTTGGTCCTTAAAGGTCTTGGTCTCGATTCGGTCTCGAACCCTGAGAGTCTCGGTCTTGTCTTGGTCTCGGTTCACTCTGGACTTGGACTGGTCTTGGTCTCGATTTGTACGGTCTTGACTACAACACTATCAATTCAATTTAACTTTAATAATCCCAGGTACTTTCTGTTTGTACTACTACTGCTACTAGTACTGTTAGTGATACTACTACTACTACTACTACTACTACTACTACTACTACTACTAATGGATCTACAAATGTATCCAATATTCTACTGTGGCACTTTGTGATTCTGAGCTGGTGATTATGCTGAGGCCCAGTCTTTTCAGTTTTCATCATTTGTTGTAATCAGGGAATCAAACCCGGGACGCTGTGGTACATGGTCTGCCTTCACACATTCGCATGGCGCCCACAATCTTAACTTTATCATAAGCAACACTTTCACATAATATATTAAAACACTATATTTTTCCACAACTGTCTTTACCCCACCACATGATTTTCCTGCCCAGTTCAAAATGCTGGATGCTGGAAGTGACTACATTACAAAAAAGAAAGAGTTTTATACAAATATATAAATTATAATTTATGTACTACAGGCTTTCAATGAGAACTTAACCTAACAACAACCCACTTCTGAGAATGCAGACTGTAAGTAATTAACTACTATTTTAAAAAGGGCTGGTATAGTTTTATGTAAGTTGGGTCATAAATTGTAAAAATCAACCTTTAATAAATTTTTTGAATAAAACAAATGGTATAAAATAAGTTTATTGGGCAGACTTTCAAAAGAGCACAAGTTATGTCAGACAAGTGTGGTTTTCAGATGTTTATTCACATACAATTTTTCTCCACAAATGTAGAAAGATGTTTACAGCATTTATCACTTGAAGCATTTTTGTCATGCACTGTAGGCACTGTGGGCCACAGAGGGAAATATAAATATATACAATTTTTGTTTCATTGCTTTTTGTTTAGTTACCGTGTGTTTTACTTTGAAAAATGACTACTTTTGCTGCAGTGTCTTACTTTCATGCACTTAATAGAAATCTGACCTGAACCCTCCATGCCTAGGGTTGCAAAGGGGCGGAAAGTTTCTGGTAAATTTGCAGATTTTTTCTGCAAATTTTCCATGGGAAGTTAAGCTTGGAAATTTTGGGCATTTTACACCACATTACATTAATCTGCTCAAAAACGGCACCACCTCCAGTGGCCAGCCTGGGAACTGCAGCCAAACTTGTGTTGATAGGCCTGGTCACAAATGTATTGATACCTATAAAGAATTATGATGCTCAATATTGTGCCTCCAAAATATCAGCTGTGCATGTGATAGGTTACTACATGTACCACATGTTACTACATGTACCACATGTTACTACATGTACCACATGTTACTACATGTACCACAGGTTACTACGTGTACCACATGTTACTACGTGTACCACAGGTTACTACGTGTACCACATGTTACTACGTGTACCACAGGTTACTACGTGTACCACGTTACTACGTGTACCACATGTTACTACGTGTACCACAGGTTACTACGTGTACCACAGGTTACTACGTGTACCACATGTTACTACATGTACCACAGGTTACTACATGTACCACATTTTACTACATGTACCACATGTTACTACATGTACCACAGGTTACTACGTGTACCACAGGTTACTACGTGTACCACATGTTACTACATGTACCACATGTTACTACATGTACCACAGGTTACTACATGTACCACATGTTACTACATGTACCACATGTTACTACATGTACCACATTTTACTACATGTACCACATGTTACTACATGTACCACAGGTTACTAAGTGTACCACAGGTTACTACGTGTACCACATGTTACTACGTGTACCACGTTACTACGTGTACCACATGTTACTACGTGTAACCACAGGTTACTACGTGTACCACATGTTACTACGTGTACCACATGTTACTACGTGTAACCACAGGTTACTACGTGTACCACAGGTTATTACGTGTACCACATGTTACTACGTGTACCACAGGTTACTACGTGTACCACATGTTACTACGTGTACCACAGGTTACTACGTGTACCACAGGTTACTACGTGTACCACATGTTACTACGTGTACCACAGGTTACTACATGTACCACATTTTACTACATGTACCACATGTTACTACATGTACCACAGGTTACTACATGTACCACATGTTACTACTTGTACCACATGTTACTACATGTACCACATTTTACTACATGTACCACATGTTACTACGTGTACCACAGGTTACTACGTGTACCACAGGTTACTACGTGTACCACATGTTACTACGTGTACCACAGGTTACTACGTGTACCACGTTACTACGTGTACCACATGTTACTACGTGTAACCACAGGTTACTACGTGTACCACATGTTACTACGTGTACCACATGTTACTACGTGTAACCACAGGTTACTACGTGTACCACAGGTTATTACGTGTACCACATGTTACTACGTGTACCACAGGTTACTACGTGTACCACATGTTACTACGTGTACCACAGGTTACTACGTGTACCACATGTTACTACGTGTACCACAGGTTACTACGTGTACCACATTTTACTACATGTACCACATGTTACTACATGTACCACAGGTTACTACATGTACCACATGTTACTACTTGTACCACATGTTACTACATGTACCACATTTTACTACATGTACCACATGTTACTACATGTACCACAGGTTACTACGTGTACCACAGGTTACTACGTGTACCACATGTTACTACGTGTACCACAGGTTACTACGTGTACCACGTTACTACGTGTACCACATGTTACTACGTGTAACCACAGGTTACTACGTGTACCACATGTTACTACGTGTACCACATGTTACTACGTGTAACCACAGGTTACTACGTGTACCACAGGTTACTACGTGTACCACATGTTACTACGTGTACCACAGGTTACTACATGTACCACATGTTACTACATGTACCACATGTTACTACGTGTACCACAGGTTACTACGTGTACCACAGGTTACTACGTGTACCACATGTTACTACGTGTACCACAGGTTACTACGTGTACCACATGTTACTACGTGTACCACATGTTACTACGTGTAACCACAGGTTACTACGTGTACCACAGGTTACTACGTGTACCACATGTTACTACGTGTACCACAAGTTACTACATGTACCACATGTTACTACATGTACCACATGTTACTACGTGTACCACAGGTTACTACGTGTACCACAGGTTACTACGTTTACCACATGTTACTACGTGTACCACATGTTACTACGTGTACCACAGGTTACTACGTGTACCACGTTACTACGTGTACCACATGTTACTACGTGTACCACAGGTTACTACGTGTACCACAGGTTACTACGTGTACCACATGTTACTACATGTACCACAGGTTACTACATGTACCACATTTTACTACATGTACCACATGTTACTACATGTACCACAGGTTACTACGTGTACCACAGGTTACTACGTGTACCACATGTTACTACATGTACCACATTTTACTACATGTACCACATGTTACTACATGTACCACAGGTTACTACATGTACCACATGTTACTACATGTACCACATTTTACTACATGTACCACATGTTACTACATGTACCACAGGTTACTACGTGTACCACAGGTTACTACGTGTACCACATGTTACTACGTGTACCACGTTACTACGTGTACCACATGTTACTACGTGTAACCACAGGTTACTACGTGTACCACATGTTACTACGTGTACCACATGTTACTACGTGTAACCACAGGTTACTACGTGTACCACAGGTTATTACGTGTACCACATGTTACTACGTGTACCACAGGTTACTACGTGTACCACATGTTACTACGTGTACCACAGGTTACTACGTGTACCACAGGTTACTACGTGTACCACATGTTACTACGTGTACCACAGGTTACTACATGTACCACATTTTACTACATGTACCACATGTTACTACATGTACCACAGGTTACTACATGTACCACATGTTACTACTTGTACCACATGTTACTACATGTACCACATTTTACTACATGTACCACATGTTACTACGTGTACCACAGGTTACTACGTGTACCACAGGTTACTACGTGTACCACATGTTACTACGTGTACCACAGGTTACTACGTGTACCACGTTACTACGTGTACCACATGTTACTACGTGTAACCACAGGTTACTACGTGTACCACATGTTACTACGTGTACCACATGTTACTACGTGTAACCACAGGTTACTACGTGTACCACAGGTTACTACGTGTACCACATGTTACTACGTGTACCACAGGTTACTACATGTACCACATGTTACTACATGTACCACATGTTACTACGTGTACCACAGGTTACTACATGTACCACAGGTTACTACGTGTACCACATGTTACTACGTGTACCACAGGTTACTACGTGTACCACATGTTACTACGTGTACCACATGTTACTACGTGTAACCACAGGTTACTACGTGTACCACAGGTTACTACGTGTACCACATGTTACTACGTGTACCACAAGTTACTACATGTACCACATGTTACTACATGTACCACATGTTACTACGTGTACCACAGGTTACTACGTGTACCACAGGTTACTACGTTTACCACATGTTACTACGTGTACCACATGTTACTACGTGTAACCACAGGTTACTACGTGTACCACATGTTACTACGTGTACCACATGTTACTACGTGTACCACAGGTTACTACGTGTACCACATGTTACTACATGTACCACATGTTACTACGTGTACCACATGTTACTACATGTACCACAGGTTACTACGTGTACCATATGTACATGTGACTGAGGAGTAATGAATGAGACTGAAGTGCATTTGTGGTTTTTATGCTATAGTACAATGCCCTGTCATGTGACAGGTTTGAATTGTGTAAGTCCCCAATTTATTCTTAAAATTCCCATAAATCCCAGTTAATTCCAATAAATTCCCATTTATTCCCATGGAAAATTTCCAATTTTGAAATTTTTCAAATCTAGCTAACTCCCATGTTGTATGTGATTTTAACATGATCAAGTTTATAATGAAATGTGAAGAAATGTATCTGAACTAATCATGTGACCAGGATCTTACCCAGAACTCAAGACGCCACAACAAGTGCAAGGGAACAATCTGTGCTGGAAATGTGGCCTTCATGGGAGAGCAGAAATGATAACAACCCCTCCCTTACAACTCGCACTGCTTTGCTTGAGAACTGGTTCAGATCCTGGACTATGCCCATATCTGGAGTGGGTGGTATGAAGTTGAGCCTGGGTATATATTCAGTGTGATAGGGACAGTCGTTGTTGGACGCCCAGCGTAAGCCCTGAGTAAGACGTAGGCGGTAGGGACAGATCCAACCCAGAGCTCTGTAATTTGGCTTATACAAATAAAAAGACAAAAAAGCTGATTGGAGTCTTTATTGATTAGAAAAAGGACACGTCACCCAAAATAGCACGCTGCCCCTGCCTTTGACCATAACTATCACCCCCTCTTCTGGACCATGGGATAGAGAAAAAGGATGGGGACCGCTGCTGTATGGCGTCTCCATACTCAGGTCTTTGATGATGGAGGTGCGCAGCTTTTTGGACGTCTTCAGCGTTGGTGGCCTCAGCGCCGTCGGTGATGATGCTGTTCCTGTAAATGTACAATTACTACAGTTTAGTGAATGGCACAAACAAAACCAACCACTTCAACTCACACAGAAGTATAGTAACCTGCTACTGTTACTGCTACAAGTACAACTTGTATTTCAACTAAATATACAATTACTACATTTTAGTCAGTAGTAAAAAGACAAAGAATCAACCAGGCATTAAAAATCCTTTAGAAGTATGGTAACCTGCTACTACTGCTACAATTACTGACTAGAACTTCTACCTCTACTCCTACTACTGTGACTGCCACTAACTGACTAACTCGCCACATCTGCCTGCTAGTGTGCAGTGATTCAAGTATTGATTTGGCATAGGTTTTACGCCATATGACCTTTATGATGTAATCCCTCCAATTAATCCAGGCTTGGGACAGGCACAAAGAGCATACTGGCCTGTGAGCCTCTGTGGCTGAGCTGTGATTGCCATCAGTACTAATACTACTTTTACAACGTGACAAAATAATGAACTGCCATTCCCCATGAAGAGACCTGATCAGGTATTGCAACTACTACTGCTACTACTAATGTACAGCTGCTAATACTACTACTACTAATACTTACTACTAATTACTACCCTGCTACTACCACTACTACTTTACTTTACCTGCTATTGACTAAATTTAAATTACTGGCCCATTTTCTTGATGATATACAGTCTTACTATATTCATCAACACATTATATTATGTATAATATATTGTGTTATTAAACCCTCTATGGTACGGTGTTGCCCTCAGGCAACATACTCATTTTTGGCCTGTGAAATATCCATCATGTATCAATTTATGTCATGCAGCATTTTAAAATAGAGGGAAGAGCATAGGGAACCATTAAAAATGCTTTTATTTGTCATGAGACTTTCAAGATTCCATATTGAAACTTTTTTTGGTGGACTTTCTCAAAGAAAACAGCACTGCAATTTTGCTCGCCTTAAATCATCTTAAAATACAATTTTTAGTCCGTTTTTCATCTGGAAAAAAATATACTGACAACAATAAGTAAGTAAACTTATTTTTGGATACTTTTTTGCTACTTTTTTGCTCATTAAATACTGAAAACTTGTTAAAATACAGCCGTTGCCCTGAGGCAACAGTGTACTATTATGGAATCATCAAGACGGAAGGTCAGTACAGTCTCCTCAAATTTAAAACTGAAATTGCAGATTGCCTTTGCAATCAGGCGAAGGTCCAGAGGAAGAGAGGAGGACAACCAGTCAGTGCAGACTTGGTGGAGACCAGTCATGTGAAGAGGAAAGGCCCCGCTTTACTGTGAGCGTTACCCGTTCATACGACCCAATAACATTGTGAGAGTTCAGAAGGAAGTGGCCATGTGAGGGAGTGAGTGAGTAACTGGACTGATGGGTCGCAGAGTGAGTGCGAGTGTGAGAGTTAATGCTGGCTACAGGAGCCTCCTACCAGTCCGGACTGAGCAGAAGGATGGAGGGGGTTCCTTGGAAGAAATCTCGAGTGGCTGAGTTGAGTTGATTCAGGTTCAGTGGGTTTAGCTTGCCATCAAAAACTGCCCTGTATGAAGAACAGGGCCAATATAATTCAAATAAATCTATGTAAACAATTCATTTAAATATCAAAACCTATATAATACAAGTTGTATTATAAGTAGATAAATAGTTTACATGTAAGGTTCAAATATTGTACAATATACTCAAAATGTTCAATTAATAAAACAATCAGTCACAAGGTGCATAAAGTTCAGGTTCAATAAAGTTTTGCAATTAAAGTGCATCTAAGTGCATTTCAATAGGACCAAGTGAGCACAGTATAAAGGCTAAAAACGCCATAAAATACATAACTCACTTGGAACCATTGGACAATATAAACAGGTTTCATTTGGACAACAACATTGTAAAGAAAGCGTAGAAATTTGGCATAGATAGCAAATGCTAACCAGACCCATGTTATCCTATGGTTCCGCTAATGCTAAGCTAAACAACTTTTTGTTGCTTTCAGGCAATGCTCCCCAAAAAGTCACCCCAAATTTTTTTTTTTCAAAAATTTCTTTAGATTATGTTTATGCAGATTATTTTAAGACAAAAAAAACAAACAATGCAAACATTTTTTTCCCCTCTGGCATCATACAGCGTACCATAGAGGGTTAAATGCTGCCTTGGTGTCTTGATCGTCAACTTGCCAGGTGATGTTCTCTACACTGGCCTCGCTGGTGTCCTGGGCATCGTCCAGCTGTGAGCGGGCATTGGCCTGCAGAGAGGCAGCCTGGGAACCTAGGAGCAAAAAGAAAAATACAAAATTAGACACAATTCATAGCAATAATTTGAGTCTATAATGACATAAATAACACTCAAAAATAATGTTAAACAGGTAGAAAAAGACACTAATTTCTGTATCTAGTTGCCTAGATAGAACAGAGCAGTCAGCAGTGTGAGGTGTGGAATTGCAATTTGTAATATTACCACCAGAGGGCATCAAAAACAAAGCACTGCACCTTTAAATGAGTATGAAACTGTATGAAAAATGAAGCTGCTTTGAAACACTTACCAACGGCGAGCAGAAGAGCAAGAGCCACAAACTTCATGATGGCAGTCTACGGACAGACAAGACAAACCTTGTTATGCCAACTGTGTACATACATGCACTACTACTATTGTTACTACTTGACATTTTATATTTAAGTTCTATCATACTCTCCTCTTTTGTGTTTTTATGCCACGTAACATTGCATCAAGTTACAACGTTTCAACTTCTCTGTATTTCTTTTACCCAGAAATGAAACTGTTTACTTAGGCTTCAACAAATCAATACTTAAAAACAAACACAGCTAAAATTACATTTGACGTTACATTTTACAGCAGTGAGGCCTAAAGATCGACCGATATGAGTTTTTCTATGGCCGATGCCGATACTGATTTTTAAAATTCCGATGGCCGATAAGTACTGCCGATTTTCTTAATTTTAAGAAAGAAATTAATATAATAAAGACATTTGTTTTAGTAATGTTTATAGTGACAGTGATAACAGTTAAAGATGAGTTTTTTGAGAAAAACAATTAAGTCCATCTCACTCACACACTTTGTGCAGGTAGAGCTTGAGGAGAGCTACAAAATGTTTTGGGATTTTTTGTTCTACGAGGTTCTGTTCCAGAGAAATGAGCAAAATCTTTTTATTGTCGTTTTGAGCTTTTCAGGCCTAGATAAAGAGATTTTGGATGTTTCCTATGAACTGCAGTGTAAGATGCCCACACTGGTAAAAGATGGTTGTGGACGCTCTGAGCTGCTTCTCGGGACGTCCCAAAGCATCTTAGGGCCAAATGTCACAGATTTTTATCAGGGCTGCTACAGTGGCCTCTAATGAATGACACAGTGAGACTAGTGTTCACTTTAAAACTGCTATCAAAAGCTGCTTTAGAGGCAATGTCATTATTTTTATTATTGTATTAGTATTTATATAATGCACATTGTTACTGTTACTGATTTGGAAATAAGGTAAGGCTTGAATTTTTACTTTCAAAAGCTGTGCCTGCAATGCTGTTTGCTGCTGTTTAACATAAAATGTCTCTCTGAGAGGAAATATAAATAAACAGATATTTAGATTACGTTGCATGCCTTAGATTCAGTCCACATTTACAAAGATGTATGTAGTGTAACTTCAGTTCCACTGACTGTGGTTTTTTACATTTCCTCCCAAAGAGACATTTAAAAGTTAAACCACAGCCTTACATGTGCGGCCTTTGAAAGAAATAATCCAAGTGCTTTTTCCTTTAAATCTGGAGCCTCCTGTGAGTAGCCTTCTCTCACTCTCTCTGTTGTGCTGTACCACTGCTAAAGCTCACATCTGCAGGGGCTGTGCATGGATGTGGCTGCGCAGTTGGTGTCCTTTACTGACATGGTCGCCCGCACATGTGCCCGACCAAAAATTGGCTTAAAAGTGCAAAGATCAGCCAATGTCCGATTGTCTAAAAAAATGCAATAAATAAGGAGGCCAATATAAACCAAAATATAGCCGCAAGCGGCGATGGTAGGCCCTCGCCTGCCGCGTCTGGAGCTGGGGCATTTTTTCTTCTTTCATGCCCATAGGCCCAAAAAATAAATAAGTGATTAAAATTTGGTCCACATTGGACTCTGCATGTGTAAATTATAACAAATTAGAGTTTGTTAGCGAGCCACAAAATAAACATGAAATTTGGCGCAGTGCTGTGGTAACACCGTTTAATATTCTACAAAACCTTGAACAACTTTTAATGTCCCACTTGTCTGGATGATGTGGAGCGATTTTGGTGTCACTGGGTTAAACGCCCTAGGACGAGTTCGTTAAAGTACGAGGGGAAGAAATGGTTTCTCCAGCGCCGAGTCACATGATCATTCCAATATAGCCGACTTCGTGTTGGTTGCCAAGCAACCGCATTTGCGGCACATAGCAATATCACCGGAGAGTACTTGATGCCGTGAGTGTGTATATGAGTGTTTGGTAAATGATGACTTTGTTTACGTGCACTTCGCGCACTTTGGGGCAGTGCACTTCGCTGAACATGAACAGTCACTATAGGCCCTCGCCATTCCTGGCGCTCGGGCCTAATAATATCAATAAGAAAAAGTGGAACAAATTCAATTAGGCGTTTTTTCTTATAACAATATAAATGTATTTAGAAAGTACTCGTGCCAAGTAATGCACTCGCGGGGTCCATAGTCAATGACGAGTGCAACGTGTTTAGCGATAGCCCATTGTCCTATTTTTAGTGTGAACAATTACAAATATGCTGCATTTGTGGCACATACCTATATCACCGGAGAGTACTTGACACCATGAGTGTGGCTATTAGCGTTTGATTATTGATTAGCGTTTCGCGCATTGCTCTTCAGTTACAAAAAGCCCTGCGCCATCGTTGGGGCTTGCGCCTAATTAAAGATGACGCCCACACTCCTACGTATTTTAATTATAATATATGTTGTTTTTGTTTTGTGTAAGTGTTTTTAAAAGAAAAGTCTTGGATACACAGTCACATGCTATGCTATAAGACGTTTAAAAGTTGTAGAGTTAGCATGCAGAGCCCTAGTATTTAAACATATAATTAACAATATTTAAAAAGTATAAAATAGTGTTGTTTAGTGGCATCATCCATTGAAAAGTCCTTACCTGTTGGAGTTCTTGACGAAAGTGAGGGACTTGGGGCTGGAGTGAACTTTTTATAGGGCCGGGGCTGTGCAATGAGCCTGACAGGAAGCACGTGGGACGGGACAAACGGGGGAGGAAGCGGGGAGGGCCCGAGGGGACTGAGTGTCTCTGTGGAGCTGGACCTCACCCCCGGAACGCTCCGCCCAGTTCAATGGTAACCTGCTGGGACGGACCTCCATTTACACGAGCAATGTACAGGAAGATTAAATAAAATCTAATAGATATCAGAAGTGGGAGAAATACTTAAATCTGTACTCAAGTAAAAGTACCGCTACTTCAAAATATTATTACTGAAGTACAAGTGAAAGTATTCAACACAAATATCATGAGTAAAAGTAAAAAAGTAATGAGTGTGACGTTTACATAAAAGTGCTTACTGCTACTAAGACCATTGCCATTATTACTTCTTCTGATGTTATTACCACTAATACTAACACTACTACTGTTACTACTACTACTGTTGCTTCTACTGCTACCCTCACTGCTACATTCAATGCTACTACTACCATACTACTACTAATACTACAGTTGCTACTAATTGCAACAATTAATCAGATTAATCGATTATAATCAATTACTGAAATAATTGTCAACTAATTTAATAATCGTTTAACTGTTAACTGGAGTATTCTCAGACTCTGAAACATGCCATGTGCTGAGAGAGAAGGGTTTATTACCAAAACAGAGCAGGAAAGCAACAAAAACAATGTACATTTTGTGTTTTTGATTAAAGATATCTTTGTCTGTATATATGCTCTGTCCAAATGTCCTCCAGAGACATAGTTGTAGCTTCATCTGGTTCAAATTTTGTAAAATTTAAGCGATTTTTGATAGGATTTTCACAATTTTTAACGGGAACTATAAAACATAGAAAGTTTTTAACCACTTAACCACAAATGCATCACTATACGATAAGTTGATTAATCAAAAACAATAATCAACAGAAAATCAATTATGGAAATAATCATTAGTTGCAGCCCTACTATCTTTTAATTTGATTATTCTAACAACAGCTCACAATATTCATTATACTGTAGTTTTTGTAGTATTTTGCACAGCGGCCTATTTGAGCTGATGACACATTTACGAAGTCAGTCTGGGTGAGTGCACCATGTTTGGTCCAAAGACTGCCAGTCTATTACTTGTTGTTCTATCTCACACTCAACTTTGTTAACTATTGATTTATTGAGGAATAGTCATAGTAATAGAGTGAAGAGGGTCATGTGATTGAAACACTCACACAACCAGGGGTGAAAGTAGATTTTTGCTTATGCCGGTACTATAACAAATTATGCCTACATATATATTTTTAATAGCAGAAAAAGCAGAATGTGGTTGAGAATGAATCTTGACTATAAATGAAAAGATATAGACATGGCTTATACGGGGTTTAACAGGGTTTGACAACAAATCAAACGCACCCTATAAAGGCCAACACACACCGGACGCACATCAAAAAATACACCCCTATTGTTTTCTATGAGGTGCGCGGCGGCAGCTGAAAACACATGGCCCTCCGTACTTCTGCAGTAACAAAGACGGTTTTCTGCTCCGTGTGCCACAGACACACAGCTGTAAACACTGAGGGAGAGTAGCTGCTGCATCAGGGGACACAGGCAGCAGCTACTGACTCCTCTGCACTCAGAGCATGGGGAAACTTCTTTCTGTCGCTAACCTGCTAATAACCTGCTAATAACCTGCTACTAACCTGCTAATAACCTGCTAATAACCTGCTACTAACCTGCTACTAACCTGCTAACAACCTGCTAATAACCTGCTAATAACCCGCTAACAACCTGCTAACAACGTGCTAGTAACCTGCTAATAGAGCAGCCCGGTCTACTTCTATCAATTTGTCTGGATATTAACAGATAAAACACACATTTTAAACTCCACATTTTTATGTTAAAGCCTTTTCAAGTGCTGTGGCGCTACACGCCCGGTGTGAGTTGGGCTTTATGCTATTCATGTTAGCTCAGGTTACTGTGGATAGGCTGACGTCCTGCCATGATTCGACTCGTGAAAGCTCTGACCTGCATGCAAGTCACCAATTAGGCATTTTTAACAAAGCATTGTAGTTGCATTAATACATTTATTGTTACATAAACTCATTTTAGTTTTGCATCAATTCATTTTATAGAAACAAATATAGCTCCATACAGTAGTAGTGTTACACAGGTGACGAGGGACAAGGGTAGTGTGCAACAGTTTGATTTATTCTGTTATTTGTTATATTGTATATTGTTATATTCTGTTGTAGTTAGCGACAGAAAGAAGTTTCCCCATGCTCTGTGTGCAGAGGAGTCAGTAGCTGCTGCCTGTGTCCCCTGATGCAGCAGCTACTCTCCCTCAGTGTTTACAGCTGTGTGTCTGTGGCACACGGAGCAGAAAACCGTCTTTGTTACTGCAGAAGTACGGAGGGCCATGTGTTTTCAGCTGCCGCCGCGCGCCTCATAGAAAACAATAGGGGTGTATTTTTTGACGTGCGTCCGGTGTGTGTTGGCCTTTATAGGGTGCGTTTGATTTGTTGTCAAACCCTGTTAAACCCCGTATAAGCCATGTCTATATCTTTTCATTTATAGTCAAGATTCATTCTCAACCGCGTTCTGCTTTTTCTGCTATTAAAAATATATATGTAGGCATAATTTGTTATAGTACCGGCATAAGCAAAAATCTACTTTCACCCCTGGTTGTGTGAGTGTTTCAATCACATGACCCTCTTCACTCTATTACTATGACTATTCCTCAATAAATCAATAGTTAACAAAGTTGAGTGTGAGATAGAACAACAAGTAATAGACTGGCAGTCTTTGGACCAAACATGGTGCACTCACCCAGACTGACTTCGTAAATGTGTCATCAGCTCAAATAGGCCACTGTGCAAAATGCTACAAAAACTACAGTATAATGAATATTGTGAGCTGTTATTTTTGAGTGTTCTAAGGAATAAAAATCTACATTCAATCTCTTTTCAATGTCCTCATGTTTACTATTAATGTTAAAATAAGATCTCAAGTAGAAGATATTAACATTTATTAACATTCATACTTTTACTTCAGTGAGAGTCCTGTACAAGGAACTTTGGGCCTGAGGTTGGGTTCCAGCTGGGACAAAGGCCAGTCATCATTCACTCTCTCATTCATTCACCACAGGGCAATAATCAAATTAAAAGATAGAAGGGCTGCAACTAACAATTATTTCCATAATCCATTAATCTGTTGATTATTGTTTTTGATGAATCAACTTATCAGATAGTGATGCATGTGTGGTTAAGTGGTTAAAAACTTTCTATGTTTTATAGTTCCCGTTAAAAATTGTGAAAATCCTACCAAAAATTGCTTAAATTTTACAAAATTTGAACCAGATGAAGCTACAACTATGTCTATTGACTACTATGGAGGACATTTGGACAGAGCATATATACAGACAAAGATATCTTTAATCAAAAACACAAAATGTACATTGTTTTTGTTGCTTTGCTGCTCTGTTTTGGTAATAAACCCTTCTCTCTCAGCACATGGCATGTTTCAGAGTCTGAGAATACTCCAGTTAACAGTTAAACGATTATTAAATTAGTTGACGATTATTTCAGTAATTGATTATAATCAGTTAATCTGATTAATTGTTGTTGGGGCCCCGGCTGCGCCGTACCGGGCGATGTAACTGGCCTGGTTTTTTCTGTTTTCATAAAGGGCTTCTGAACCAGTCTTAGTCTGGCCCATCACCTAGGACCTGTTTGCCATGGGAGACCCTACCAGGGGCATTAAGCCCCCGACAACATAGCTCCTAGGATCATTCGGGCCCTCAAACCCCTCCACCATGATAAGGTGGAGGTTTAAGGAGGGGTTATAATAATGGCAGCTGTTGCAATTAGTAGCAACTGTAGTATTAGTAGTAGTATGGTAGTAGTAGCATTGAATGTAGCAGTGAGGGTAGCAGTAGAAGCAATAGTAGTAGTAGTAACAGTAGTAGTGTTAGTATTAGTGGTAATAGCATCAGAAGAAGTAATAATGGCAATGGTCTTAGTAGCAGTAAGCACTTTTATGTAAACTTTACACTCATTACTTTTTTACTTTTACTTATTTACTTATGATATTTGTGTTGAATACTTTCACTTGTACTTCAGTAATAAAATTTTGAAGTAGCGGTACTTTTACTTGAGTACAGATTTAAGTATTTCTCCCACTTCTGATATCTATTAGATTTTATTTAATCTTCCTGTACATTGCTCGTGTAAATGGAGGCCCGTCCCAGCAGGTTACCATTGAACTGGGCGGAGCGTTCCGGGGGTGAGGTCCAGCTCCACAGAGACACTCAGTCCCCTCGGGCCCTCCCCGCTCCCTCCCCCGTTTGTCCCGTCCCACGTGCTTCCTGTCAGGCTCATTGCACAGCCCCGGCCCTATAAAAAGTTCACTCCAGCCCCAAGTCCCTCACTTTCATCAAGAACTCCAACAGGTAAGGACTTTTCAATGGATGATGCCACTAAACAACACTCTTTTATACTTTTTAAATATTGTTAATTATATGTTTAAATACTAGGGCTCTGCATGCTAATGCTACAACTTTTAAACGTCTTATAGCATAGCATGTGACTGTGTATCCAAGACTTTTCTTTTAAAAATACTTACACAAAACAAAAACAACATATATTATAATTAAAATACGTAGGAGTGTGGGCGTCGTCTTTAATTAGGCCCGAGTCCCAAAGATGGTGTAGGGCCTTTTTTCCTGAAGTGTGCGACGTGCACCAAAACAGAGCACGAAGCGTTCAGCATTGATCAAACACTAATAGCCACAGTCATGAGGTCATGCTGGATCTGGTGATATAGGTGTGTGAGTATTTGTAATTGTTCGGACTAAAGTTTGGTAATGGGCTCACGTCCTTCGACGAGGTCAATGACAAGCGGGTTGTGCTCATCATTGACTATGAGCCCCATGAGCAGATTGGTCGTGTCATGCCCTTTCTAAAAATATATAGGTGCATCGCCTATGGCGACGCTATATGGTATATGTATGGGTTCTTCAGGCCCAAGCCCCAAGGATGGCCAAGAGCTTTTTGTAACTGAAGAGCAATGCGCGACGCGCGAAGCGCTAATCAATAATCAAACGCTAATAGCCACACTCATGGCGTCAAGTACTCTCCGGTGATATAGGTATGTGCCACAAATGCAGCATATTTGTAATTGTTCACACTAAAAATAGGACAATGGGCTATCACCAAACGCGTTGCACTCGTCATTGACTATGGACCCCGCGAGTGCATTACTTCGCGCGAGTACTTTCTAAATACATACATACTGTTTACTGTTATAATGAAAAACTGTTATAATGAAATTTTTCCGTTTTTATCATTATTAAGGCTGTCACGGTGAGAGAATTTTCCCTGTGGTAATTATATGCGGCTCAACATCGCGGTGTGCGGTATAGCATAAACTAATAATGACATAATAAGTTACCGCGGTCACTTGTGCCCCAATGCGGTTGGATTACTAACAGCGCGGTATGACGATAATGCAGTCACCGCGACAGCCCTATTTATTATTAATATTATGCGCGAGTGCCAGGAATGGCGAGGGCCTATAGTGACTGTTCATGTTCAGCAAAGTGCACTGCCCCAAAGTGTGCGAAACACTAATCAATAATCAAACACTAATAGCCACACTCATGGTGTCAAGTACTCTCCGGTGATATAGGTATGTGCCACAAATGCAGCATATTTGTAATTGTTCACACTAAAAATAGGACAATGGGCTATCACCAAACGCGTTGCACTCGTCATTGACTATGGACCCCGCGAGTGCATTACTTGGCGCGAGTACTTTCTAAATACATTTATATTGTTATAAGAAAAAACGCCTAATTGAAATTGTTCCATTTTTTCTTATTAATATTATTAGGCCTGAGCGCCAGGAATGGCGAGGGCCTATAGTGACTGTTCATGTTCAGCGAAGTGCACTCCCCCGAAGTGCGCGAAGTGCACGTAAACAAAGTCATCATTTACCAAACACTCATATACACACTCACGGCATCAAGTACTCTCCGGTGATATTGCTATGTCCCGCGAATGCCGTTGCTTGGCAACCAACAGGAAGTCGGCTATATTGGAATGATCATGTGACTCGGCGCAGGAGACGCCATTTCTTCCCCTCGTACTTTAACAAACTCGTCCTAGGACGTTTGACCCAGTGACACCAAAATGGCTCCACATCATCCAGACAAGTGGGACATTAAAAGTTGTTCAAGGTTTTGTAGAATATTAAACGGTGTTGCCGTGGCAATGGCACGAATTTTGGCTTTGTTTTTGTGGCTCGCCGACACCCTTCAAAGTGTCATAGCTCGCACATACTTTGACCGATTTTTCTCAGATTTTAAACGTTGGTGGAGATTAATATGTGAATATTAATAATAGGCACGATAGTGCCCCCTAGGGAGCAAAATACATATTTGTATGAGACGATAAAAATAAACTTTATTGTACACTTATGGAATTTGGTACACATATCTGTCACTTGACCCTGATCAAAAAAGTCATTGATGGGTTTGCCCCATCTGCCATTGTGTTGTCATGGCGACGTCCCAAATAGTAAAATCCGCCAATGGGGCGTCCCAACACTTACTTCGTCGGAGCAAACATAATTTGGTATACATATGCAGCATGTCCATACCAACAAAAAATTATATTGTGGCCACGCCCCCTGACCAACTGGAAGTCAGCTATCTGGGATTGATCATGTGACCCCTTGATTTGCACCCATTACATTTTAACAAACTCGTCTGAGGGCGTTTAAGTAAATTAACTCAAATTTTGATAACATCATCTGGAGAGGTGTCTGACCAAAAGTTGTTGAAGGTTGTGTAGAATATTAAATGGTGTTACCACAGCACTGCGCCAAATTTTATGTTTATTTTGTGGCTCGCTAGCAAACTCTAATTTGTTATAACTCACACATGCAGAGTCCAATGTGGACCAAATTTTAATCACTTATTTAGTCCTTGCACCTGAAAGAAAGCATGAAAGAAGAAAAATGCCAATTGCTGCAATAGCGCAAAGGCAAAAATCCCTATGAGAGGGCAAAAATTTTATTTATTTTAAAAATTAAAAAAAAGTTTATTGGAAATGTATGAAATTTGACAGAGAAATCTATTTGGTCACAACAATGAAAAAAGTCAATGGGACTCATGCTTTACTTTGTACTGTTTTGCCATAGCAATGTCAGAAACTCCCCATTATATTCCAATGGGAATCCTATACAATGTAATCCTATGGAGCCACTGAATTATGTCACATTTGGTAAATTTTTAAAGAGCCACATCTAAAACTTTGGCAAATTGTGGCAAATCTGCCCCAGCTCCAGGCGCTTGCGGCTATATTTTGGTTTATAATGGCCTCCTTATTTTTTGCATTTTTTTAGACAATCGGCCATTGCCATTGCCATTGTAGCTGTGTTTGTTTTTAAGTATTGATTTGTTGAAGCCTAAGTAAACAGTATCATTTCTGGATAAAAGAAATACAGAGAAGTTGAAATGTTGTAACTTGATGCAATGTTACGTGGCATAAAAACACAAAAGAGGAGAGTATGATAGAACTTAAATATAAAATGTCCAGTAGTAACAATAGTAGTAGTGCATGTATGTACACAGTTGGCATAACAAGGTTTGTCTTGTCTGTCCGTAGACTGCCATCATGAAGTTTGTGGCTCTTGCTCTTCTGCTCGCCGTTGGTAAGTGTTTCAAAGCAGCTTCATTTTTCATACAGTTTCATACTCATTTAAAGGTGCAATGCTTTGATTTTGATGGCCTCTGGTGGTAATATTACAAATTGTAAATCCACACCTCACACTGCTGACTGCTCTGTTCTTTCTAGGCAACTAGACACAGAAATTAGTGTCTTTTTCTACCTGTTTAACATTATTTTTGAGTGTTATTTATGTCATTATAGACTCAAATTATTGCTATGAATTGTGTCTAATTTTGTATTTTTCTTTTTGCTCCTAGGTTCCCAGGCTGCCTCTCTGCAGGCCAATGCCCGCTCACAGCTGGACGATGCCCAGGACGCCGGCGAGGCCGATGTAGTGTACCTGATCTTGAAAGATGACAATGAAGACACCGAGTCAGTATTTAACATAACACAATATATTATACATAATATAATGTGTTGATGAATATAGTAAGACTGTATATCATCAAGAAAATGGGCCAGTAATTTAAATTTAGTCAATAGCTGGTAAAGTAAAGTAGTAGTGGTAGTAGCAGGGTAGTAATTAGTAGTAAGTATTAGTAGTAGTAGTATTAGCAGCTGTACATTAGTAGTAGCAGTAGTAGTTGCAATACCTGATCAGGTCTCTTCATGGGGAATGGCAGTTCATTATTTTGTCACGTTGTAAAAGTAGTATTAGTACTGATGGCAATCACAGCTCAGCCACAGAGGCTCACAGGCCAGTATGCTCTTTGTGCCTGTCCCAAGCCTGGATTAATTGGAGGGATTACATCATAAAGGTCATATGGCGTAAAACCTATGCCAAATCAATACTTGAATCACTGCACACTAGCAGGCAGATGTGGCGAGTTAGTCAGTTAGTGGCAGTCACAGTAGTAGGAGTAGAGGTAGAAGTTCTAGTCAGTAATTGTAGCAGTAGTAGCAGGTTACCATACTTCTAAAGGATTTTTAATGCCTGGTTGATTCTTTGTCTTTTTACTACTGACTAAAATGTAGTAATTGTATATTTAGTTGAAATACAAGTTGTACTTGTAGCAGTAATAGTAGCAGGTTACTATACTTCTGTGTGGGTTGAACTGGTTGGTTTTGTTTGTGCCATTCACTAAACTGTAGTAATTGTACATTTACAGGAACAGCATCATCACCGACGGCGCTGAGGCCACCAACGCTGAAGACGTCCAAAAGCTGCGCACCTCCATCATCAAAGACCTGAGTATGGAGACACCATACAGCCATCCATCCTACCTTCACTACTACCCAGGCGAACCGGAAGACACAGGACAAATATGGAGGGTTGGGGTCAGATAGGGTTGGTTTTACTTTCGGGCGTGGAGGGTTCGGGTTAGGGTTCGGGGGAAATAGAGCTGGGTTTAGTTTGGGGCGTGGAGGGTTCGGGTCTGGTTTCCTGTAAGTGCATGGAAGTAAGACGCTGCAGTGGAAGTAGTCGTGTTTCAAAGTAAAACACACGGAAATCGCAGTAAACTAAAAAATAGCAATAGAACAAAAATTATATATATTTATATTTCCCTCTGCGGCCCAGTACCTAACGGCCCACGACCCACTTCTGGGCCGCGGCCCTAAGGTTGGGGACCTCTGCCATACAGCATCCCTCCATTCTGCTTTATTCTGGGCCGGGTCACGGGGGCAGCACTCTAAGCAGGGACACCCAGACATCACTCTCCCCAGACACTTCCCCCAGCTCTCCTTGAGGAACCCCACCAAGGCGTTTGAAGGCGAGCTGGGAGACGTAGACAAAGACCTGAGTATATGCTGTAAACATCTTCCTACATCTGTGGAAAAAAATGTATGTGAATAAACATCTGAAAACCACACTTGTCTGACATAACTTGTGCTCTTTTGAAAGTCTGCCCAATAAACTTATTTTATACCATTTATTTTATTCACCATGATCACCACAGACCTGAGGCGATCATGAGCGCAGCCTGAGGGTAGCAGCTAGCCAGAGGAGCTCCGTGTTTTTATTTGTTTTTAATGTTTTTAGACATAGTGTTATGTGTTTTTTAGTGGCCTAGTAGAGCAGAACACTACAATATATTTTAGTCATCTATTTAGTGTATGATGGATGTTTGAGCCATTTATCGAGCTGAACAGATAAACACAGCAGCAGAGATGCAGCATGGCTCCTATGTTTGCCTATACCCGGGAACAGCTGATGGGTCTACAACTAAGTGGAATTCACGGGCAACTGCATGAAATCCCTAAAGAGATAAAAAGGATGTATCGGGGATGCAGAGCAGGGAGAAGACGACAGATAAGAAGGAGGAGATATAAACCATGCCTGCCATCTATCGTTATGGGGAACGTAAGATCACTGGCAAATAAAATGGAAGAGCTAACAACACTCACCAGGACTGAGCGTGTGTTCCGAGAGGCCTCGGTGATGTGCTTCACAGAGACTTGGCTCCATGATAATATACCGGACTCTTGTGTGCATCTACCCGGTTTTCAGTCAGTGCGGGTGGACAGGATTAGCACCGAGAGCGGTAAGAGTAAAGGAGGTGGAGTCGCTCTTTATGTGAACAACAAATGGTGTAACCCTGGGCACATTACAGTAAAGGAGAGTGTGTGCAGTCGTGACATTGAACTGTTAGCTGTGGGTTTGCGCCCATATTATTTGCCACGAGAGTTTTCTCATGCAGTCGTGGTTGTTGTTTATGTTCCACCCTCGGCGGATGCGGCGCGGGCTACTGACGTCATCAGCTCTGTGACCGCAAAAATACAGACACTGCATCCTAATGCCATCATAGTAATCTCTGGGGATTTTAACCATGTAAAACTGGACTCATCTCTGCCTACTTTCAAACAGTTTGTTGACTGTAAGACTAGAGATAATAAAACCTTAGACTTGCTGTATGCAAATGTGAGGGAGGCATACAACTCCATCCCCCTCCCTCCCCTAGGCAGATCATACCATAACCTGGTATATCTAAAACCCCAGTATACTCCAGCAGTACTGCGGCAACCTGTGACTATTAAAACTGTGCGGAAGTGGTCAGAGGGAGCAGAGGCCGCTTTGCAGCACTGTTTTGAAGTGACAGAGTGGGAGGTTTTCTATGAAGCACATGGGAAGGATGTTGATGGACTCACAGACTCTATTACAGACTATGTGAATTTTTGCACGGACTCAGTTATTCCAACCAAAACAGTGCGCTGCTTTCCAAATAACAAACCGTGGGTTACGAAAGACATAAAAGTAGCACTGAACAAGAAGAAAGCAGCTTTTAGGAGCGGTGATAAGGAGGAATTAAAAAGGGCTATAGAGGAGGTGAAGGAGAAGGTCAGAGAGGGCAAGGAGAATTACAGAAAAAAGCTGGAGAGCAAGCTCACTAATAACAACTTGAGGGAGGTCTGGAATGGAATGAGATCCATCACTGGACATGGAAAAAAGATTGACCAGATGATGAAAGTAGACCTATGTGAGGCCAATCAGCTAAACCTGTTTTTTAATAGGTTTGATAATAACACGGGATATTCTCTTCCTCTCTCCCACTCCTGTGTGTCTCCTGCCACTATGCCACATAACACCATTACAATTCCAATGACTCCGCCCCTCCTGAGCCCCTTATTGGATCTCCACACAACAACTCTCATGTCGCCCTACCATCACCTCTGAGGATGTGAGAAGGGAGTTCAGGCGGCTGCAACATGGTAAAGCTGCTGGACCCGATGGATTCAGTCCGAGAGTCCTCAAGCAATGTGCCACACAGTTGTGTGATGTTTTCCAGCATATTTTCGCATTGAGCCTGAGTTGTATGACTGTTCCAGTTGTGTGGAAAACTACCTGCCTTGTTCCAGTGCCTAAAAAGAGCAAACCATCTGCACACAGTGACTACAGACCAGTGGCTATTACTTCACATGTGATGAAGTCAGTGGAACGATTGGTCTTAAAACACCTTCGCAGTGTGGTTGCACCATTACTAGACCCCCTGCAGTTTGCATACCAGCCACACATAGGAGTAGAGGATGCCATCATCTTCCTGTTGAATAGAGCTTATACATACCTGGAAGAGCCCGGAAACACTGTTAGAGTCATGTTTTTTGATTTTTCCAGTGCTTTTGATACTGTGCAACCTGTCCTCCTGAGGAAGAAGCTGCTGGACATGCAGGTGGATGCTCCATTGGTGGCCTGGATCAACAGCTATCTCACAAGTCGGCCACAATATGTGAAGCTGAGGAGCACCATCTCTGACATGGTGGTGAGCAGCATGGGGGTCCCCCAGGGTACGGTCCTCTCTCCCTTCTTGCTCACATTGTTCACGTCTGACTTTAGACACTGCTCACAGTCCTGTCACCTACAGAAGTTTTCGGACGACTGTGCAATTGTGGGCGGAATCAGCAGGGGTCTTGAGACTGAGTACAGGAGTGTGGTGGACAGTTTTGTTGAATGGTGTGGACTAAACCACTTGCAGCTGAATGTCATGAAGACAAAAGAGCTAGTGGTGGATTTCAGGAGGAAGAGGACCTCCCCTAGTCCAATAACAATCATGGGCACTGAGGTGGACTTTGTGGGCTGCTACAAATATCTCGGGGTCCACATCAACAACAAACTGGACTGGACTGAAAATACAGATGCTCTGTTCAAGAACGGACAGAGCAGACTGTATTTTTTAAGACAACTAAGGTCATTTAACATCTGCAGAAAAATGCTTCAGATGTTCTACCAATCTGTTGTGGCCAGTGCCATTTTCTTTGGTGTTGTGTGCTGGGGCGGTGGGGCTAAAGTGGCTGAAACCAACCGGCTCAATAAGCTCATCAGTAAAGCTGGTTCTGTCCTGGGACTGAAGTTGGAGTCCGTGGTTGAGGTGGCTGAGAGGAGGATACTGAAAAAATTGCTCGGTATCCGAAACAATCCATCCCACCCTCTGCATGAAACTCTGGTCTCCTACCAGAGAACTTTCAGCTGTAGACTCAGACTGCCAAGAAGCAGCACAGAACGCCACAGGAGGTCTTTCCTACCTGTGGCCATCAGACTGTTTAACTCCTCCCCTTTTAGTAAGGGGAGGGAGTGACTCGGACCATCTTGTACAATGTGTAATAACTGTGTTGGGCCTTTCTGGCTTATTTATTAATTTATTCATTATTTAACTTGCATCAGCTTCACTTTACATTTGGAGGAACAGATTGTACTTTGTAAAATGGTCTTTTTATACTATTTTACTATTACTCAGTTAATAGAATTAATGTTATTTTATGTTTATGCTTTTTGTGTATGTTCATGTCTTTGCTCCTCTGGCACAAAAATTTCCTTCAGGATTAATGAAGTTATTTCTTATCTTCTTATCTTATCTTATATTTATATGAATGTGTTTAACAGAGAAGAAGTACACCACCATCATTGGAGCTGCGTTGGGTGCTCTTGGTTTTGCCGTCGTCGTTGCGATCGGAGTCGTCTTGTACAGAAGATTCCACAGTAAGACTGCATTAAAAAAGACGTTTGTTTTTAGTAATGAATAAACTTACAAAACATTTTTAACATTTTTTGCTTTTCTTTTTCCTGACAAAAAGCCCTCGTCTCGTAAGTATCATATGAACAGCAGCCTCACATTAATATTTGTATTTCTAATTAATGAATGTTTGTTTTTTCCAGCTCCAAGTGAACCAGGAGTCGAGGAAGAACTGGAGCAAAAATGTAAAACAATACAGACATTTTATAACTTAACTTTATAAAACAAAACTGATTTTTAAACAGAGCTCATAAGTAACACATTTACAGAAAAGCCCAAAGCTCAGATAAAAACTGCGTGAGTCGCCTCCAGAAAACAAAAACCTCGAACCATCAGCAGGAAATAAACTTCTCTGACAAGACTTTTACATCAATCTTCACCATGAAGACGTGCACTGTGCTCATTCTTATGGGGATACTTATAAACGGCGCCGCATCGAGTGAGTAAATGTTTTTAATTTAGTTTTTAATTTAGTGAACTGTACTGAAAGGCTCCGTGAACTCGGTCGTTGGTAACAGCGTCACAAATGCGCTGTGTACAAGGAAGTGTCGTTTATTAATCTTAAAAATGTAATTTGGTTCATTTTATTTCAGTTTGTTTGCCAGAATTTGCGATTAAACGATGAACTAAATACACAATAACACATTTAAAACACACAGTAGGCCCACATACAAATTAGAATAGTATAATATATTAAGCTGCACTCTGGAACTCTTCAAAATAATAAGTAAATAGAAAGTGTGAAATAAACAGTTGATAAAGTTATGTTGAGGTATTTCATTATGAGTTGTTTAGACACAGTGCATGGGACAGGTTTGTGGAGTTTGGGACGTCCCTCCCAGCGCCATCTTTGACAGATTATGACATTAACTGGACATTTTCTCTGCTACAAGCTCATAATAATAACAATAATAAGTTTATTTACACAGCACATTTCATATGACGCACTTAGACTCAATGTGCTTTAAATAAAAAATACATAAACAATACAAATAAATAAATACATAAAAACAACAACAAAGCAACAATACATAAAAAACATGAAACCCAAGTTAAAATGAGGTTTAAGAAATCCTGCAGGGTTCTGTCTGATCACTGCTGGTTATTGGTCAGATGGCTTTAATAATCATGGCACTGATGGTTTGATGAATAATAAGAACAGTGCAGACAGGTGTGGCCTAGAAATCAGGAAATCTCCTTTGTTTGCAGAAATGTTGCTTTTTACAAAGCTGAGCTGCTGTAGCATTATATTTTATGTCACACTGAGCTTGGAAACAGATCTAGAGTTGTTCTCAGAGACTGAGGTCATTTACTACAGGAAAACTTCTGTTGGCTGCTTCCTTTCTTTACTAAATATAATCCTTATTAGAGGTGTAACGATAGGATTAGGATAGGATTGTTTCAAAACAATTCAAGAATGATATTGGCTAATTTGGAATGATACAATTTAACACCTTCATATCAATAATCGATAGAGCAACTTTTTGCCAGAAATCATAAAAGTTTACTCTCAAATGTAGCAGCACTGCTGGTGTTGATTATGTCCAGCAGAAAGAGCAAAGAAAAGTTTAATATAACATTTCATTTAATTAAAAACACAAAAATTACATTCAAAAAGCCATATCTGGTTTTATTTTAACATGCAAATTTAGATATTTCCAATATTATCGATCAATATTTCATGTATATTGACATACACTTCTTAGAAAACTATACGATTCGATACAAGGTAATGTGTATTGATGTAGTTGTATCGTAGGGAAAATAATCCTTACACTGTCAGATTCTACTTTGTACACAGAGGATGAAAAACAAATTAGAGACAGAACCCTTGCTTATTTCTCTACTGACATGTAAAGAAAGAAAAGACCAAGAGCTGTTTGTTTGTTGTTTGTTTGGAGCTGATGTTAAAGTCTGATCATGTGAACTCATTATAACCTGTTTAAGAAAACATTTGTGTTAATAGAGTGTTGTATATTTCAGAAGCTCCCCTGCTCTCTCATGGTTTTTGTCAAAAACAAGCACAGGAGAAGAGTGAACCTGTTACACTCTCAGAGCAGTTCAACACTTTTATTCTTTATCACAAGAATCAATTAGAAAGTACTTTCACTTTAGCTGCTTCAAACCTGTGTGAGTCAGTTCTGCCTAGATACAGGTGACAGTGACAACATCCTTAATTCTGATTGGTTTAAACAGAATAAGACAAACATTTCCAGCCAGGATCGCACCAGGTTTTGTTTTGTGAAATTGAAGACATTTTTAAGACTTTTTAATGCCATTTAGAATGAAATATAAAGCCTGGATCACTGGAAAAAGAACAATAATCTGAGAGTTTTACACTAATGAAAGGGTTAAAAGCATAAAACAGATGAAATAACTCCTGAGCTGCGTTAAAAAATCTTTAAACTGAATCATACATTTAAGTGATGAAGGTTCTTCAGTAAGTTTATGGTGATGTTGTTTGTAACATTAAGGAGCTCATAAAAACAACAGACCTGTCACAAATGCTTTAAAAGAAATAAAGACACAGTGCAGTGGGGACTTAAACACATTTTTAAAACACTTATTACAGAATTTAATTACAATTTCTCATCCACTTCTTTATTTTTAGTCACTAAGTATTACTTTCAAATGTTATAATGTTATATTAATTTGCTGAATGTCAACGCTCGCAGCTTAAAATATTCACAAATATATTTACAATATTAACTACAACGCTGGAAAGACCCAGGTGAACAAAATGTAATTCCTGCCCATAAGACTGAATACTTTTAATTTAATACTTTTTAATACTTTTAAGACCTTGGGGCGACCCTGCCAACAGAAAATCACGTTTTTATTTTTATTTTACATCACAAAGACATCACCTCACTGTGCATGTGTCATTTTACAGATTATGTCATTTGTATTCTTAAATATTTGCTTGACACTTTTTATTTATTTATTATTTGTTTTGTTTTGGTTGGGTTTATAATTACATTTTATTTTCACATTTTTAACTCAAATTATATCTTTTGTTTTCTTCACAGTGACTCACACTTTTATGGGTTTTGAAACTGCATCGTCTCAAGTCCCAAACTTCCCAGAGTTTGTTTATGTTGAACTGGTGAATGGACTTCAGACGATGCGTTACGACAGCGAGACCAAGAGAGCAGAGCCCACACAGGACTGGATGAAAGAAGCAACAGAGGAGGACCCACAGTACTGGGAGGAGGAGACTCAGAGCTGTTTGAATAATGAGCAGGTGCACAAAGGCAGCATTGAAATTGTGACAAACTGTGACAAACAAATGACAAACTGAACCATCTGAAAAGTCATATTTGTTTCAGGATTATAACATTTAATTAATAATAACTTTTAATAAATATTCAGACGTCCAACAGCACAAAGTGTATTAAATAAACAAACTGTGACTGATGTTTGTGTTTCAGGTGCTCACCTTGTCCAGAAGATGTTTGGCTGTGAATGGGACGATGAGACTGATGAGATAACTGGATATGTTCAGTTTGCTTTTGATGGAGAAGACTTTATATCATTGGACCTGAAGACAGAGACATGGGTCGCTGCAAAACAACAGGCCTTCATCACCAAACAGAAGTGGGAGAGAGATGGAGAAACTGACATTTATAAAAACTACATCCACAACATCTGTGCTGCTTGGCTGAAGAAATATGTGCGTTATGGAGCGAGCGTTCTGAAGAGGAAAGGTGAGTGTTTTATGTGTTTCAAACTAACTTAAAATAAACCAACAGAGAGAGCACCTGATGGTTAAATAAAAGCAGAGGAAATATAAATGTATGTGATCTTTTGTGCGTACATTTAAATAGTCCAGTGTCTAAAGTACACATGTAATTACAGTTTTAAAATAAATGAAGGTAAAACAAACATATAAACCAATATAAATGCATTTTCTCTGCATCCTCTTGTAAAGATGACAGTTACCACACATTTTAGGAAGTAGTGTCAGGATTTCTCAAAGTATAATGAAACATGCAGATTTAAAAGACTGTACATATTTTAAAACAACACTTCAGATTTATGGGAATAAAACTTCACATAAAAGTTAATTTAGTGCATTTGTGCAAAGCGTTAGTTCATTTTAGAGCATTTCATTTCATGGCAGATCAGAGGAGGAGCTTAGTTTTTAATTAGTGACACAGTGAAGGACAAACTCAGTTCTTGGTGATGTTGTGTTGAAAACCAGGACACTTCCTCCAACACCAGACATGAACAAAGAGAGAAACTGGAAATCAACTCTGTGTTTTGTTTTCTGGCTGATGCTTATTACCCTGCTACAGCCCTAAGACAGTTTCTGATGTTTTGCAGCAGTTTTTTTGAGGATAAATTTTGCTGTGTTGATTCAAATGGCATAGATTTTGCCTCAGTTGTGTATTTTTGGATGAATTTTCAGATTTCAGGATTTTTTTTTTAATCCTCTTAAAAAGGTGCATAAAAATAGTCCCACCTTTACCCCTAAGATATTTTTTTGTGCCACTGACTCCCATTCAAAATTATATTATACACTGTCACTGCAATATAATTTCACATTTTTATCAAGTATTTTATGGATTCATGATAGTGAGGGATTGGAATTTTAGTTTTTTTTTTTTTTTTTCTTTACTAGGTGGCGCCATTTCCCCAAATATGGTAGACAGAGGTATAAATTGGGGAATGGCCTTATTAGGGTTCGTATGAATGATCGAGTCTGCAAAGCAAAAAAAAAAATTGAACTAAAATGATTTGGGTGTGTTTAGGTTGTCATAAATTGTTGTGAAAGTGTTTGTTGAGAAATGAGTTTGTTTGTGTTTGCGTGAGCACAAATCCAAAATGTAGTTCTTACAGAGATGTGCACATCAGGGCAAAGTAGAAAAAGGTCCCAGACTGAGCAGAGGCAGAGGTTTGTGCTGGATGTGTCTGCACCACACAAACTGGAATTTAAGGCTTACATTTCATAAACAGAATTAATTTTAGCTATGTATGGTGAGGGCTGAAATTATTAATGAAATCCATAAAAAAAATAATAAATTTGAATTATCTATTATTATATAATTTTTCTATGGCAGTGCATTTTTTTGCGCCTGAGGACGAAAGGTGTGACTAAAAATGTTTCATCTGCCACTACACAAACATTTTAAATCTAATAAAATCAATCATGATGCCAGTTTTTGACACGCCCAAGCTCTGATAATCCACCACAAAAAAATTCAAATTTTTATTTACAGAAAAGAAAAAAATCTATTTTTTGTGATTTTGCCATCAATTGAAATCAACTTTTAATCATAAAAACTAAAATTTAAGGGGTTAAATTTCATAAACAGAATGAATCTGTGTGGTGAGGACTGAAGTTAATCATTGTAACCATGAAAAAAAAATTGAATTATTGACTAATGGATAATTTTTCTATGGCAGTCATTATTTGTGCTTTTTTTTTGTGCTTAGGGCAACAGGTAAGACTAAAAAGTTAGGGCAGGAGGAGGGTTAAAGAGAAATCTGACTCAGATGAAGGTTGGACACTAAAGGAGACTCATGTCCTGTTTTGTGTGTGCAGAGCTCCCCCTAGTGTCCTTCCTGCAGAAGTCCTCCTCGTCCCCAGTCACCTGCCACGCCACAGGCTTCTACCCCGACAGAGCCGTGCTGTTCTGGACTAAAGATGGAGAGGAGGTCTCTGAGAACGTGGATCCTGGAGAGATCCTGCCCAACCACGACGGGACCTTCCAGACCAGCGTGGACTTGGACCTGACCTCGGTCCCATCTGGAGACTGGGACAGTTACAGCTGTGTGTTTCAGCTCTCTGGAGTCCCAGAGGACCAGGTCACCAGACTGGACAGAGACAAGATCAGGACCAACGGTGAGAATGAGACTTTTTATTCTGTGTTAGTGGTAATTGTACAGAGTGAATTAAGAAAGGTCTCTGTGGGGTCTATGGGGGGTCTGTAAAACATAAGGAGCAGTCCAGGTTTGAATCCTGGCTTGGACCCAAAAGCTTCAAATCCTCCATCTGTCCTGTCCCGGTGCTTTCTGAAATAAATACTGAAAAAAGGCTGAAATAAACTCATCTCTGTGTGTAGTAAAAGCTGTGTAATGTGGGGAATTCAGTGCAGAGGTAACATTGGACACACTCTGTCTGTGCTCAGATTGTTCTGACTTCAGGCTGGAGATTGAACCCACAGTTTCTTGGCTTTAAGTGACAATGCTAACCACTGAAGAAAAGACCAAAAATATCTGAAAATGAAATGATGAATGTAGAGAATATAAACAGAAGCAGATGTTTAAACTATAAAAAGCAAAATTGCAGTTTTAGGCTCAAAAGAATGAACCACAACCCTCTGAAGTTAAAGCTGAACGACCCAAATGTTCTAATGCTGTCCTGGATGTGTTTCCAACAAAATCTGTTCCTGTAGCGTTTCCAACCTCACCAACAACAATATAACTGCTTTACTTATTGCTACTTTTCTGCTTTTATTTTATTTTAAAAACATAAAACTGAACCATTTTAAACTTCTTCCTCTGAGTTCAGCTTTAGATACAAACCAGGAATTATCTCCACCCCAAGTCAAGCATCATCAGTTTCTATTTTCATTTGCATTTTACTTTGCTTCCCTTTTTTCCAATATATGTTTTTCTGTTTAGCAGTTTCTCTGTGTAACAATGTATGTAGTGCTAAAAACTTCCCTCAGCAAACATTCAACAGCCAATCAGTGCGTCCCTTATTGTCCCTTGAGTGTGCTGGCAGATTGAAATCCTTTATAATAAAGTACTCCTTTATTAAGTCCTAATACACTGTACTCCTATACTCCTCCTCCTACACTACACTAACTCCTATTACACTGTACTATTAGATAATTACACAGGTTTCCTCCAGTCCAAGGAAAGAAAGGGTAGTTCACGTTTCCAAGTCTTATTCCTGTAAGCTGTGTGTGTAGCACATTGTTAACCTGCTGTATTAGTGATATATTTATATGAATGTGTTTAACAGAGAAGAAGTACACCACCATCATTGGAGCTGCGTTGGGTGCTCTTGGTTTTGCCGTCGTCGTTGCGATCGGAGTCGTCTTGTACAGAAGATTCCACAGTAAGACTGCATTAAAAAAGACGTTTGTTTTTAGTTATGAATAAACTTACAAAACATTTTTAACATTTTTTTCTTTTCCTTTTCCAGACAAAAAGCCCTCGCCTCGTAAGTATCATATGAACAGCAGCCTCACATTAATATTTGTATTTATAATTAATAAATATGGTGTTTGTTATTCCAGCTCCAAGTGAACCAGGAGTCGAGGAAGAACTGGTGCAAAAATGTAAGACAACATCAAAATTGAATTCATTAATTATCATCAAATTCATAAAACAAAACTGATTTTTAAACAGAGCTCATAAGTAACACATTTACAGAAAAGCCCAAAGTTATTCACACCCCAGCTCTCCACAAAAACTAAAACACACACAGTTAAAGTGGTAAAGAAATGGAACAGGATGGACATGTTGAAGTGTCCAAGACCAGAGTCCAGACCTGAACCATCTGATTGTGAATTTGTGGAGAACTGAAGTCCAGAGTAATGACAGGGAATCCTTCTAACATCAACAAACTGGAGATCTGTGCAAAAAACACTGCTCCAAAATCCATACAAATGCAAAAAAACTAGTTTGTTAGGTGTGATAGAAAACAAAAGCTTTGACACTGATTGTTGAGAAAAGTCTGAATATTTTTGGACACAGATATTTTTGCCTAAATGTACAATAAAATAAAAATAGTTAAATATGTTGCCAGTTTATTTACCACATTGTGTTTTGCTGCTTGTGTCATTTCCAGAGAGAACAGATGGACAGCAATAGTTACACACAGTAAGTTCAAGAATTTAATGAAATGTCTGTTGGACTAATTAAACTAAATAATATTCTCTGGTCTAACCATTTGACCTTATTTTTATTTTCACAGTGAATGTTTGTTCCAGAGAAAGAGGCACTTTATCCTGAGTCTGCTTTATAAAGGGTTTATTAATGCTTTTAGTTTGGTGATTCATTTACATTGAAATACTTTCCTGCAGTTTGTTTGGGCTCATTATTTGCAGGGCGCCCACATTTCTAGACCCAAAAACTGGGACACATCATTTTCACAAATCATGGCGCATTTGAACTCACACCAAGTCACAGAAAAACTTCAGAAATCCAAACAATTTTCTGTCATAAACTTCAAAGTAGACACTAGGGCTTAGGTTTTTGAATATGATGCCATTTATTGATAAAAGAAAACAATGTCATGGTAAATAAATTGAGTGACCAAAGTCTTTAGACAAAGGTTTTTATAGATATATGTTGATTTTTGTTGGGACATGGGACAAGGAGCCTAAAACTGGGACATATGGTCGCCCTAACTAAACAGCAATAAAAGTGTCTCTAAATGAAACTAAATAAGAAGTGCAGAAGACTCCTGAGCAGCACCATCAGCCTCAGAGCAGTCTCCTTTTCACCCGTTCACCTACACATGTCCTGTCCGTTTGATTTACCAAATATAATGTGTTGGGCAAATGCTTTTGGTCGTGTTTGGTTTTGGTGTTTTGATGTAGCACCGTCTTAGTCGATGCTGGTGAAGTATTTACATTTTTAAATCTCTGCTGTTTGTGTACAATATTTAGTACTGTTAATGCCTTATTCTTATTTTCCAGTTGTGTAAATACTTTTGTTTGGGGTTTGTTAAAATGAACTAATTTATGCTTTCATTATTTTATTTTTTGCTGTGTGGTTTTTGTGGGATATAAAGTTTAAAATCTGTTCTTGTTTAGTTAATGTCCACTGATGATGCACTGTTTGATCCATTCTGTACAGCTCTGCTTTTAATAAAATCTGGTAAAATGTATTTGTGGATTACTTCATTTACAGTTAGGTCCATAAGTATTTGGACACTGACACAAGTTTTGTTATTTTAGCTGTAAACCAAAACTATTCAAAATACAGTTCTATACAGTTTCATATGGGCTTAAAGTGCAGACTCTCAGCTGTAATTTGAGAATATTCACGTCCAAATCGGATGAAGTGTTAAAGAGTTACAAGTCTTTAAAGTGTAGGAGCCTCTTTTTCAGGGGCTCAAAAGTAATTGGACAGTTGCTGTAGGAGCCATTTTGCTGTTTGTTCTTCCTGCCACTAGATGGGGATATTTGTTAATTTGTGCTCTACCTGTACCACCCTATATAAGGTTAAACAACAACAGGTGCTGCTTAATGAGGAGACAGTTTCTTAACCGTGTCAAAGGTCCTGGTGGAGGTCATTTTGTGTGGTATTTGGGCTTATTAGAAGCAAAATAAAGGAGTTTTGAAGCACTACATTTTGGACAGTTTATTGGTGGCACGCGTCTGGAACAACAACACTTTTAAGCAGCCACGGTGGCAATGCGCAGTGAGCAAATTGCCTCTACAGTTGCTTCAAAAGCTATTTCTTGAGCTGCATGGGCTTTTCCCTCAGTAATCTGCCATAAACTGAGCAGGTCCAAGGTCTGGACTTGGTTCCAGGTTTTATTGTGTTCATGAGAGAAAATACAGAAGGTTCACCACAAACTGCAGACTCAACAACAGAAAGGACACATTAGACTTGGCCAAAAACTCCTAAAGAAGCCAGACTCAGACCTGGACCAGACTCAGACCTGGACCAGACTCAGACCTGGACCAGACTCAGACCTGGACCAGACTCAGACCTGGACCAGACTCAGACCTGGACCAGACTCAGACCTGGACCAGACTCAGACCTGGACCAGACTCAGAGCTGGACCAGACTCAGATCTGGACCAGACTCAGACCTGGACCAGACTCAGATCTGGACCAGACTCAGACCTGGACCAGACTCAGATCTGGACCAGACTCAGACCTGGACCAGACTCAGAGCTGGACCAGACTCAGACCTGGACCAGACTCAGACCTGGACCAGACTCAGACCTGGACCAGACTCAGAGCTGGACCAGACTCAGACCTGGACCAGACTCAGACCTGGACCAGACTCAGAGCTGGACCAGACTCAGACCTGGACCAGACTCAGAGCTGGACCAGACTCAGACCTGGACCAGACTCAGATCTGGACCAGACTCAGACCTGGACCAGACTCAGAGCTGGACCAGACTCAGAGCTGGACCAGACTCAGACCTGGACCAGACTCAGACCTGGACCAGACTCAGACCTGGACCAGACTCAGACCTGGACCAGACTCAGACCTGGACCAGACTCAGACCTGGACCAGACTCAGAGCTGGACCAGACTCAGATCTGGACCAGACTCAGAGCTGGACCAGACTCAGAGCTGGACCAGACTCAGACCTGGACCAGACTCAGACCTGGACCAGACTCAGATCTGGACCAGACTCAGAGCTGGACCAGACTCAGACCTGGACCAGACTCAGACCTGGACCAGACTCAGACCTGGACCAGACTCAGACCTGGACCAGACTCAGACCTGGACCAGACTCAGACCTGGACCAGACTCAGACCTGGACCAGACTCAGATCTGTAGAATGATGAGCAGAGAAAAGTCTGGAGAAGGCCAAGTCTAATGTGTCCTTTCTGTTGTTGAGGCTGAAGTCTGCAGCTTGTGGTGAACTCTCTGTATTTTCTCTCATTAACACTTCTCGTTATAGTGGACCTAGACTCTGATAAACCTACTTCCTGGAGAGAGTTCTACTCTAAGGTGGATGCTCTGAAGGTTTTTTTTCTCTCCAGTCTAAGGATGATCTGGTTCACTTTCATTGAGATACTGTACGTAGTGATTTCACAGAAACAGCTTTCAAATACAAATGTAACATCTGGAACCAGGTCCAGACCTTGGACCTGCTCAGTTTATGAAGGATTACTGAGGGAAAAGCCCAGGCAGCTCAAGAAATAGCTTTTGAAGCAACTGTCCAAATACTTTTGAGCCTCTGAAAAAGAGACAGCTGCACATTAAAGAGCTGTAATTCCTAAACCCTTTCTCTGATTTGGACGTGAATATTCTCAAATTTCAGCTGAGAGTCTGCACTTTAAGCCCATATGAAACTGTATATAACTGTATTTTTAATATGTTTTGGTTTACAGATCAAATAACAAACCTTGTGTCTGTGTCCAAATACTTATGGACCTAACTGTAAATTACAGTGTTTTGAGCAAATAAAAGGTAAATGTGAGTAATAGTAGTAATGTAAAAATATGTATAAAGAGCAGGCAGACGTCACCTGGAGTAGTCCTAATCATAAATTGGTTTTGGTGAATCTTTGGAGGATAGCTGCATACCCCCAGTGGTGTCATTGGAACAGGATTTCTTTTGTGAATAAATCTTGTTGTCTCAAAATGTGGGACAAATGTCTCAAAAAGATCCAAATGTGCAGAGTTGATGAATGCATGAATGGAACGATCCACAAATGCAGATTGGACTATTCACAGGCAAAACTGCAGATTTATAAATGACAAACATGATTGATTTGTGAAATAATTGCAAATAATATATTTGCAAATTAGAATTTATTTGCAAAAATCGCTGCATGCAAGTCACAAATGAGTCATTTTGAATAAATCATTCTAGTTTCATCAATACATTTATTGTTGCATCATTCATTTTAGTGAAACAAATATAGCTCCATACTACTGCTACTACATGCCCAAACTATACGAACAAACTCAGGACCTTCTGATGAGTTACCCACACTGCCTCTGAAGTGGAAAAATACTTTTACTACTTCAAGTCTTTTGAAAATAAGTCTTGTTCCTCTAAGATTTACTCAAGAGAATGAATAAAATACAAAGTGTACATTTTAAGTAACTGAGTAAAAGGTGGATTCTCAGTTTGTTGGAGCGCAGAGAACACCGTGTCCATGCCTTCGTTAAGAGTTTGTTAAAGTTTATCCATAAGGTCCGACGTAGCCTTCTTCACATCGTCAAACTGTGGCAAAACGTCTAACGGGAAGACGCAGAGGATTAGGGGTTGTCCAGGACTACAGCCTGTGGGTCTAAGCTTTGTCAGGGCCTGCCTCAGTTGGGTGACCTCCTGCTGTAGCTCGTCCTTGAGCCTCTCAGTTCTGGCCTTGTGCCTGTCGTACTGGGATCTGATGCATTGGTCCACTTCGGTCTGTTTATTCTGCAGAAGTTGGATCAGACCTGTGAAGTGGTGCTGCCCAAAACTCCATCGGCACAGGCACAGATCCGGTCTCCTTCAGTCTGAGCCACTAGCACTCGTTCTTTGGTCTGGATTTAGAGCACGAGCTCTTGTGGATCTCTCCATCGCTCAGCAGGACTGCACACAAATGAAAAACATCATAAAGTTACTGCTGAAAAATTACCCCAATATAAAAATATACAAAGAAAGGCAGTTTTAAAACACAAAAATGTGTGTAAGAGGAATTGAGACTTTTTAATTTTCTTATGGCCATCATGGGCTGTGGGCGGCTGGAGCCTATCCCTGCAACTATGGGCCTGAGGCGGGGTACACCCTAGACCAAAGCCATACAACCAGAGTTAGAAACATACACTGGCAGATAACCATTCACTTTTACAAATGAATGATACTGAATGAAATAAATGCATGTGGACGATAACAATATTGTTCATTTGTAAACAGAAATATATATCTATCATATCAGACTTTTGCTTTTTATTTTGAGAGTTTATTTTTATATTCAAGTTCATTTATCATCTTTCAGAGACTCCAGCGATAGCCCGAGCATCACAACGGCAATAAGTTACAAAGGCAACACTGACAGAAACACAATGACTCTACCATTCACTCTCACATTCACTCACTATAGGGAGAATCAAAAAGCATACTTCAAAATAAAGTCAGGGAAACACTCGCCAACAATTAACAGTGATACAAAGACCTGCAACAAAAAATGTAGGCTAAAGGACTCCTCTAAAGTACGGTTGTGTGCAGTGGTGAAAGTAAGCCGGTACGGCCCGGTACTACGTACCGGCATAAGATTTAGAGGGGGTACGCAGTACTGGGTGGAAGGAGATCAGCTGTCCAGCCGCTCTTTGCAGCTTTAACACACATTAGAAAGCAGCCGCAGAGCGCGGACGCTTTTATGAGAAAAAAAAAAATCTGACGCTAAAGCATATGAACCAGGCAGCACTTTATCTCATCATATATGTGTCTGTGTGGTTTTTAGTGGCTTATGATCGCTCCGTGATGTGATTTAATGCCCAGAATGTCCCTCTCCCCTCTCATCATTCACTGATTCTCTCGCTTCCTTAAACAAATGCATTGAGCATGCGCGTCTTAAGCCCAAAGCACACCTGGAGTGCCGCGTCAAATTACACCAAACGCTTGAGAAGGCTTTAATATAAACAACATGGAGTTTAAAATATGTGTTTTATCTGTGAATAACAGGACAAAGTGATAGAAGTCGCCCAGGCTGTGTGAGGACAGACTGGGCTGTTCTATTGCAGGTTATTAGCAGGTTATTAGCAGGTTATTAGTGGGTTATAAGTGAGTTATTAGCAGGTTATTAGCAGGTTAGCGACAGAAAGAAGTGTCCCCATGCTCTGAGTGCAGAGGAGTCAGTAGCTGCTGCCTGTGTCCCCTGATGCAGCAGCTACTCTCCCTCAGTGTTTACAGCTGTGTGTCTGTGGCACACGGAGCAGAAAACTGTCTTTGTTACTGCAGAAGTACGGAGGGCCATGTGTTTTCAGCTGCCGCCGCGCGCCTCATAGAAAACAATAGGGGTGTATTTTTTGACGTGCGTCCGGTGTGTGTTGGCCTTTATAGGGTGCGTTTGATTTGTTGTCAAACCCTGTTAAACCCCGTATAAGCCATGTCTATATCTTTTCATTTATAGTCAAGATTCATTCTCAACCGCGTTCTGCTTTTTCTGCTATTAAAAATATATATGTAGGCATAATTTGTTATAGTACCGGCATAAGCAAAAATCTACTTTCACCCCTGGTTGTGTGAGTGTTTCAATCACATGACCCTCTTCACTCTATTACTATGACTATTCCTCAATAAATCAATAGTTAACAAAGTTGAGTGTGAGATAGAACAACAAGTAATAGACTGGCAGTCTTTGGACCAAACATGGTGCACTCACCCAGACTGACTTCGTAAATGTGTCATCAGCTCAAATAGGTCACTGTGCAAAATGCTACAAAAACTACAGTATAATGAATATTGTGAGCTGTTGTTACAATAATCAAATTAAAAAATAGTAGGGCTGCAACTAACGATTATTTCCATAATCCATTAATCTGTTGATTATTGTTTTTGATTAATCAACTTATCAGATAGTGATGCATGTGTGGTTAAGTGGTTAAAAACTTTCTATGTTTTATAGTTCCCGTTAAAAATTGTGAAAATCCTACCAAAAATGGCTTAAATTTTACAAAATTTGAACCAGATGAAGCTACAACTATGTCTCTGGAGGACATTTGGACAGAGCATATATACAGACAAAGATATCTTTAATCAAAAACACAAAATGTACATTGTTTTATTGCTTTCCTGCTCTTTTTTTGGTAATAAACCCTTCTCTCTCAGCACATGGCATGTTTCAGAGTCTGAGAATACTCCAGTTAACAGTTAAACGATTATTAAATTAGTTGACGATTATTTCAGTAATTGATTATAATCGATTAATCTGATTAATTGTTGTTGGGGCCCCGGCTGCGCCGTACCGGGCGATGTAACTGGCCTGGTTTTTTCTGTTTTCATAAAGGGCTTCTGAACCAGTCTTAGTCTGGCCCATCACCTAGGACCTGTTTGCCATGGGAGACCCTACCAGGGGCATTAAGCCCCCGACAACATAGCTCCTAGGATCATTCGGGCCCTCAAACCCCTCCACCATGATAAGGTGGAGGTTTAAGGAGGGGTTATAATAATGGCAGCTGTTGCAATTAGTAGCAACTGTAGTATTAGTAGTAGTATGGTAGTAGTAGCATTGAATGTAGCAGTGAGGGTAGCAGTAGAAGCAATAGTAGTAGTAGTAACAGTAGTAGTGTTAGTATTAGTGGTAATAGCATCAGAAGAAGTAATAATGGCAATGGTCTTAGTAGCAGTAAGCACTTTTATGTAAACTTTACACTCATTACTTTTTTACTTTTACTTATGATATTTGTGTTGAATACTTTCACTTGTACTTCAGTAATAATATTTTGAAGTAGCGGTACTTTTACTTGAGTACAGATTTAAGTATTTCTCCCACTTCTGATATCTATTAGATTTTATTTAATCTTCCTGTACATTGCTCGTGTAAATGGAGGCCCGTCCCAGCAGGTTACCATTGAACTGGGCGGAGCGTTCCGGGGGTGAGGTCCAGCTCCACAGAGACACTCAGTCCCCTCGGGCCCTCCCCGCTCCCTCCCCCGTTTGTCCCGTCCCACGTGCTTCCTGTCAGGCTCATTGCACAGCCCCGGCCCTATAAAAAGTTCACTCCAGCCCCAAGTCCCTCACTTTCATCAAGAACTCCAACAGGTAAGGACTTTTCAATGGATGATGCCACTAAACAACACTATTTTATACTTTTTAAATATTGTTAATTATATGTTTAAATACTAGGGCTCTGCATGCTAACTCTACAACTTTTAAACTTCTTATAGCATAGCATGTGACTGTGTATCCAAGCCTTTTCTTTTAAAAATACTTACACAAAACAAAAACAACATAAATTATAATTAAAATACGTAGGAGTGTGGGCGTCGTCTTTAATTAGGCGCAAGCCCCAACGATGGTGCAGGGATTTTTGTAACTGAAAAGCAATGCGCGAAACATTAATCAATAATCAAACGCTAATAGCCACACTCATGGCGTCAAGTACTCTCCGGTGATATGGCTATGTGCCGCGAATGCAGCATATTTGTAATTGTTCAGACTAAAAATAGGACAATGGGCTATCGTCAAACACATTGCACTCGTCATTGACTATGGACCCCGCGAGTGCATTACTTGGCACGAGTACTTTCTAAATACATTTATATTGTTATAAGAAAAAACGGCTAATTGAAAATGTTACGTTTTTTCTTATTAATATTATTAGGCCCGAGCGCCAGGAATGGCGAGGGCCTATAGTGACTGTTCATGTTCAGCGAAGTGCACTGCCCCAAAGTGCGCGAAGTGCACGTAAACAAAGCCATCATTTACCAAACTCTCATATACACACTCACGGCATCAAGTACTCTCCGGTGATATTGCTATGTGCCGCAAATGCCGTTGCTTGGCAACCACCAGGAAGTCGGCTATATTGGAATGATCATGTGACTCGGCACAGAAGACGCCATTTCTTCCCTTCGTACTTTAATGAACTCGTCCTAGGGCGTTTAACCCAGTGACACCAAAATGGCTCCACATCATCCAGACAAGTGGGACATTAAAAGTTGTTCAAGGTTGTGTAGAATATTAAACGGTGTTACCACAGCACTGCGCCAAATTTCATGTTTATTTTGTGGCTCGCTAACAAACTCTAATTTGTTATAACTCACTCATGCAGAGTCCAATGTGGACCAAATTTTAATCACTTATTTATTCCTTGCGCCTGAAAGAAAGCATGAAAGAAGAAAAATGCCAATTGCTGCAATAGCACCCCCTGCAGAGTGAGGCAAAAATTTTATTGGAAATGTATGAAATTTGGCAGTAAAATCCATCAGCTCACACCAATGAAAAAAGTCAATTGGACTCATGCTTTACTTTGTACGGTTTTGCCATGGCAATGTCAGAAACTCCCCATTATATTCCAATGGGAATCCTATACAATGTAATCCTATGGAGCCACCAAATTATGTCACATTTGGTAAATTTTTAAAGAGCCACATCTAAAAATTTGGCAAATTGTGGCAAATCTGCCCCAGCTCCAGGCGCGGCAGGCGAGGGCCTACCATCGCCGCTTGCGGCTATATTTTGGTTTATAATGGCCTCCTTATTTATTGCATTTTTTTTAGACAATCGGACATTGGCCGATGTTTGCACTTTTAAGGCCGATTTTTGGTCGGGCACATGTGCGGGCGACCATGTCAGTAAAGGACACCAACTGCGCAGCCACATCCATGCGCAGCCCCTGCAGATGTGAGCTTTAGCAGCGGTACAGCACAACAGAGAGAGAGAGAGAAGGCTACTCACAGGAGGCTCCAGTTTTAAAGGAAAAAGCACTTGGATTATTTCTTTCAAAGGCCGCACATGTAAGGCTGTGGTTTAACTTTTAAATGTCTCTTTGGGAGGAAATGTAAAAAACCACAGTCAGTGGAACTGAAGTTACACTACATTCATCTTTGTAAATGTGGACTGAATCTAAGGCATGCAACGTAATCTAAATATCTGTTTATTTATATTTCCTCTCAGAGAGACATTTTATGATAAACAGCAGCAAACAGCATTGCAGGCACAGCTTTTGAAAGTAAAAATTCAAGCCTTACCTTATTTCCAAATCAGTAACAGTAACAATGTGCATTATATAAATACTAATACAATAATAAAAATAATGACATTGCCTCTAAAGCAGCTTTTGACAGCAGTTTTAAAGTGAACACTAGTCTCACTGTGTCATTCATTAGAGGCCACTGTAGCAGCCCTGATAAAAATCTGTGACATTTGGCCCTAAGATGCTTTGGGACGTCCCGAGAAGCAGCTCAGAGCGTCCACAACCATCTTTTACCAGTGTGGGCATCTTACACTGCAGTTCATAGGAAACATCCAAAATCTCTTTATCTAGGCCTGAAAAGCTCAAAACGACAATAAAAAGATTTTGCTCATTTCTCTGGAACAGAACCTCGTTGAACAAAAAATCCAAAAACATTTTGTAGCTCTCCCCAAGCTCTACCTGCACAAAGTGTGTGAGTGAGATGGACTTAATTGTTTTTCTCAAAAAACTCATCTTTAACTGTTCTCACTGTCACTATAAGCATTACTAAAACAAATGGCTTTATTAATATTAATTTATTTTATAAAATTAAGAAAATCGGCAGTACTTATCGGCCATCGGAATTTTAAAAATCAGTATCGGCATCGGCCATAGAAAAACTCATATCGGTCGATCTTTAGCCTCACTGCTGTAAAATGTAACGTCAAATGTAATTTTAGCTGTGTTTGTTTTTAAGTATTGATTTGTTGAAGCCTAAGTAAACAGTTTCATTTCTGGGTAAAAGAAATACAGAGAAGTTGAAATGTTGTAACTTGATGCAATGTTACGTGGCATAAAAACACAAAAAGAGGAGAGTATGATAGAACTTAAATATAAAATGTCAAGTAGTAACAATAGTAGTAGTGCATGTATGTACACAGTTGGCATAACAAGGTTTGTCTTGTCTGTCCGTAGACTGCCATCATGAAGTTTGTGGCTCTTGCTCTTCTGCTCGCCGTTGGTAAGTGTTTCAAAGCAGCTTCATTTTTCATACAGTTTCATACTCATTTAAAGGTGCAATGCTTTGTTTTTGACGCCCTCTGGTGGTAATATTACAAATTGCAAATCCACACCTCACACTGCTGACTGCTCTGTTCTATCTAGGCAACTAGATACAGAAATTAGTGTCTTTTTCTACCGGTTTAACATTATTTTTGAGTGTTATTTATGTCATTATAGACTCAAATTATTGCTATGAATTGTGTTTAATTTTGTATTTTTCTTTTTGCTCCTAGGTTCCCAGGCTGCCTCTCTGCAGGCCAATGCCCGCTCACAGCTGGACGATGCCCAGGACGCCGGCGAGGCCGATGTAGTGTACCTGATCTTGAAAGATGACAATGAAGACACCGAGTCAGTATTTAACCTAACACAATATATTATACATAATATAATGTGTTGATGAATATAGTAAGACTGTATATCATCAAGAAAATGGGCCAGTAATTTAAATTTAGTCAAGAGCTGGTAAAGTAAAGTAGTAGTGGTAGTAGCAGGGTAGTAATTAGTAGTAAGTATTAGTAGTAGTAGTATTAGCAGCTGTACATTAGTAGTAGCAGTAGTAGTTGCAATACCTGATCAGGTCTCTTCATGGGGAATGGCAGTTCATTATTTTGTCACGTTGTAAAAGTAGTATTAGTACTGATGGCAATCACAGCTCAGCCACAGAGGCTCACAGGCCAGTATGCTCTTTGTGCCTGTCCCAAGCCTGGATTAATTGGAGGGATTACATCATAAAGGTCATATGGCGTAAAACCTATGCCAAATCAATACTTGAATCACTGCACACTAGCAGGCAGATGTGGCGAGTTAGTCAGTTAGTGGCAGTCACAGTAGTAGGAGTAGAGGTAGAAGTTCTAGTCAGTAATTGTAGCAGTAGTAGCAGGTTACCATACTTCTAAAGGATTTTTAATGCCTGGTTGATTCTTTGTCTTTTTACTACTGACTAAAATGTAGTAATTGTATATTTAGTTGAAATACAAGTTGTACTTGTAGCAGTAATAGTAGCAGGTTACTATACTTCTGTGTGGGTTGAACTGGTTGGTTTTGTTTGTGCCATTCACTAAACTGTAGTAATTGTACATTTACAGGAACAGCATCATCACCGACGGCGCTGAGGCCACCAACGCTGAAGACGTCCAAAAGCTGCGCACCTCCATCATCAAAGATGGAGACACCACATGTCCACCATATGTCTGTCTGCCAAACACTTTCTCGCACTGACCAGCAAAGCATTTGGGTTTAGGGGGAGGGGGCGGTAGTTTCCTGCTGTTTCCTGTGTCCAGTAAAGGGAGTGGAACGTGGGGGCGTGGAGGGTGAGGTTACTACTAAGTGCGTGGAAGTAAGACGCACTAACAAATACCACATCCAAGCCTACAGCGCACGACAACAATGCCTCAAGTGATATATGCTGTAAACATCTTCCTACATTTGTGGAGAAAAATTGTATGTGAATAAACATCTGAAAACCACACTTGTCTGACATAACTTGTGCTCTTTTGAAAGTCTGCCCAATAAACTTATTTTATACCATTTATTTTATTCAAAAAATTGATTAGAGGTTGATTTTTACAATTTATGACCCAACTTACATAAAACTATACCAGCCCTTTTTTTAAATAGTAGTTAATTACTTACAGTCTGCATTCTCAGAAGTGGGTTGTTGTTAGGTTAAGTTCTCATTGAAAGCCTGTAGTACATAAATTATAATTTATATATTTGTATAAAACTCTTTCTTTTTTGTAATGTAGTCACTTCCAGCATTTTGAACTGGGCAGGAAAATCATGTGGTGGGGTAAAGACAGTTGTGGAAAAATATAGTGTTTTAATATATTATGTGAAAGTGTTGCTTATGATAAAGTTAAGATTGTGGGCGCCATGCGAATGTGTGAAGGCAGACCATGTACCACAGCGTCCCGGGTTTGATTCCCTGATTACAACAAATGATGAAAACTGAAAAGACTGGGCCTCAGCATAATCACCAGCTCAGAATCACAAAGTGCCACAGTAGAATATTGAATACATTTGTAGATCCATTACAGTGCGCAATAGCAACAAAGCTAACTTACTGAGCTAACATCCATACAGCTGTTGTAGACTCAAATCTAGCTCTGTATCTGCCAATAGTTTTCACCTGTTACACTATTGTTTAACCAGCAAACACAACACAACCAATGTTTCCTTTTCACATATCATTCTGTGTCAACCCTGCAGTAGTAGTAGTAGTAGTAGTAGTAGTAGTAGTAGTAGTAGTAGCAGTATCACTAACAGTACTAGTAGCAGTAGTAGTACAAACAGAAAGTACCTGGGATTATTAAAGTTAAATTGAATTGATAGTGTTGTAGTCAAGACCGTACAAATCGAGACCAAGACCAGTCCAAGTCCAGAGTGAACCGAGACCAAGACAAGGCCGAGACTCTCAGGGTTCGAGACCGAATCGAGACCAAGACCTTTAAGGACCAAGACCAAGTCCAGACCGAGACCAAGGCAAACTGAGACCAGGTCGAGACCAAACCATGGGAAATAACACTATAAAGGAGAAAAGGTTTTAAAAAGTAGTTCAAATACAGTAATGATCATTTTAATGATCTAATGCAACAGACTCCACAAACAAACAGAGACGAATCATTTACCTGGTTCTTCTGACGCTGAAAACAAATCACTCCAAAATTATGAAGAGCAAAGACAAGACCGAGTAAAACTGAATTCAAGACCAAGACCAAGACCAAGGCCGAGTAAAACTGCAGCCGAGATCGAGACGAGACCAAGAGGCACCACAACACCATGACCTGAGTAGTAGTAGTAATAGTATAAGTAGTAGTAGTAATAGTATAAGTAGTAGTAGTAATAGTATAAGTAGTAGTAGTAATAGTATAAGTAGTAGTAGTAATAGTATAAGTAGTAGTAGTAATAGTATAAGTAGTAGTAGTAATAGTATAAGTAGTAGTAGTAATAGTATAAGTAGTAGTAGTAATAGTATAAGTAGTAGTAGTAATAGTATAAGTAGTAGTAGTAAAACCATTGGTAATAGTTTTGCCTTGCAATTGCAAAATATACTGTACTATCGCAACAAAAGTTTAAAAAGCAGTCATCTGGATTAGATTTTTCAAGTAGAAGACATTTCACTTCTTATCCAAGAGGCTTTCTCAATTCTGAAATGAACTGGTAAGAGAGCTGGTTTATATTCTTCTAGGAAGGAGGAGTTTAGACCTGAAACTAAATTCTATTGGTCAATGTGACCATGAATAGCCTGAGTGGTTTTGGGTCATTAGGAGTCCTTTGTCCTCAGCTGGAGTGAGAGTGGTTAACCCTCCCCAGCCTGGGCAGCTCCTTCAGATGTAAATGACCTGAGTGAAACTGGTTTGTTTTATTTTTTCACTCAGGTCATTTACATCTGTGATGTGCTTTGTGATGTGCTTCTTTTGAGGTTTTATTACAGTGAAGCAGCATTAACAGTGCACTGGTCTAGTGTTGATCTCAGTGTGAGTCCTGATGAACAGCCCTCCCTCATCTGTGAGGCTGGAACCTCACTCATCATCCATCCTCGTTTTACTGCTTATGAATTAAAGTAAAAGTGGGAGAAATACTTAAATCTGTACTCAAGTAAAAGTACCGCTACTTCAAAATATTATTACTGAAGTACAAGTGAAAGTATTCAACACAAATATCATAAGTAAAAGTAAAAAGTAATGAGTGTAAAGTTTACATAAAAGTGCTTACTGCTACTAAGACCATTGCCATTATTACTTCTTCCAATGCTATTACCACTAATACTAACACTACTACTGTTACTACTACTACTATTGCTTCTACTGCTACCCTCACTGCTACATTCAATGCTACTACTACCATACTACTACTAATACTACAGTTGCTACTAATTGCAACAGCTGCCATTATTATAACCCCTCCTTAAACCTCCACCTTATCATGGTGGAGGGGTTTGAGGGCCCGAATGATCCTAGGAGCTATGTTGTCGGGGGCTTAATGCCCCTGGTAGGGTCTCCCATGGCAAACAGGTCCTAGGTGATGGGCCAGACTAAGACTGGTTCAGAAGCCCTTTATGAAAACAGAAAAAACCAGGCCAGTTACATCGCCCGGTACGGCGCAGCCGGGGCCCCAACAACAATTAATCAGATTAATTGATTATAATCAATTACTGAAATAATCGTCAACTAATTTAATAATCGTTTAACTGTTAACTGGAGTATTCTCAGACTCTGAAACATGCCATGTGCTGAGAGAGAAGGGTTTATTACCAAAAAAAGAGCAAGAAAGCAACAAAAACAATGTACATTTTGTGTTTTTGATGAAAGATATCTTTGTCTGTATATATGCTCTGTCCAAATGTCCTCCAGAGACATAGTTGTAGCTTCATCTGGTTCAAATTTTGTAAAATTTAAGCAATTTTTGGTAGGATTTTCACAATTTTTAATGGGAACTATAAAACATAGAAAGTTTTTAACCACTTAACCACACATGCATCACTATCTGATAAGTTCATTAATCAAAACAATAATCAACAGATTAATGGATTATGGAAATAATCGTTAGTTGCAGCCCTACTATTTTTTAATTTGATTATTGTAACAACAGCTCACAATATTCATTATACTGTAGTTTTTGTAGTATTTTGCACAGTGGCCTATTTGAGCTGATGACACATTTACGAAGTCAGTCTGGGTGAGTGCACCATGTTTGGTCCAAAGACTGCCAGTCTATTACTTGTTGTTCTATCTCACACTCAACTTTGTTAACTATTGATTTATTGAGGAATAGTCATAGTAATAGAGTGAAGAGGGTCATGTGATTGAAACACTCACACAACCAGGGGTGAAAGTAGATTTTTGCTTATGCTGGTACTATAACAAATTATGCCTGCTGCTCTAACATTTATTCTTTATTCTTTATTTGGATCCCCATTAGCTCCCACAGAGTGGTTGCTCGTCTTCCTGGGCTCCATTAAAAACAACCATTAAAATAACAATGAAACAGTTATGTACATATATGCAATATAGAATTTACAACACAATCAATTAAATTACATAGAAAACCCCTCTCATAATGTGTTATAGTAAATGATAAAAAAAACTACATAAAAATGAATTATATTGAATATTAAAACAGAGATAACCAAGGACCATAAAATATAATTTACATTACAATGATATAAAAACAATGCAAAGCATTTAATTAAACTTAAATAATCTTTGCTTTATTGTCTTTTTAAAAGTAAATCTATTTATAATTGTTCTGATATTATAAGGGAGTGCATTCCAAGCGACAGATCCTCTGTAAAGAATTGTTCTTTTCATAAAGTTGGATCTTGGGCTTGGAACAATCACAGAGCTAGTGCTCACTTGACGTGTCACATACTTGTGATAAGATCCACAAAATATTAGTTTATCACTAAAAAAACTGGGCTCATGTTTAACCTTGACTCTGTGCACGAACAAGAGAAGGCTTGATTGTAATTTTGCCTCCACAGATAACCAGGTCAGTTTATTGTGCATCTCATGCACATTAGTGCGAAAAGAACAGCAATGAACGGCTCTTGCTGCTCTGTTCTGGGCAATTTGAAGTTTTTTAAGATGTTTCTGAGTAGCGTTTGACCAAACTATGGGACAATACTGTAGATGTGATAAAACAATACTTTGGACAACATTCGTCATTACAGCAGGTGGACAGTAATCAGAACATTTCCTAGACACAGCAATTCCCTTTCCCATCAGGCTGACAATGTGATTGATCTGATCTGACCAAGACCATGAATGATCTAATCTGATACCCAACAGTTTGGCTTTAGTGACCTGCTCCACCAGCGCTCCATCTGGGGACAGATTAAGAGCCGTGGTATCTGGTGGGACAGACCTGTTACTGAATACAATGCATTTAGTTTTTGAAATGTTCAGCACCAATTTATTCAATTTCACCCACTTCACTGCCATGTTTAACTCATCCTGTAGGTTTTCCTTCAGTTCAGATATTGTTGGTGAAGAGGAGAACAGCGTAGCATCATCAGTATACATTACAATATCAGCCTTCTTAACGGCATGTGGAAAATTATTTATAAATATTGAAAATAAAAGTGGACCCAAGCAGCTTCCTTGTGGAAGTCCACATGATGTCTTTATACTTTTAGATAAACTGCCATTAAAGAACACTTGCTGTGCTCTATTAGAGAGGTAACTGTTCACCCAAGCAAGAGCTGTTTGTGAAAAACCACAGAATTTAAGCTTTTCAATCAAAAGACTGTGGTCAATCACGTCAAAAGCAGCAGTGAAGTCCAATAGCACTGCTCCAACTTGTTTCCTTTCATCCAAACACGTCAACCATTCCTCCGTCATATGAGCCAGTGCTGTATCAGTGGAATGGCCTTGTCTGTATGCATGCTGAGCTTTTGTAAGCAGTTTATTTGCACTAAAATAATTCATGACTTGATTAAAGACAATCTTCTCTAACAACTTACTTAACACTGGGAGCAAACTAATAGGTCTACAGTTAGATCCAGTAAAGGGTGATCTGCCATCTTTGGGAAGAGGTGTAATTTTTGACAAAGCTCAGGTAAAGTTCCACTTATGATAGATTGGTTGAAGATTTGACAAATAGGTTCAGAGAGCAGATTAGCAGCTACTCTGAGTATTTTTCCATCAAGATTATCAATGCCTGATTTATGATCAGGGAGTGAATGTAACAGTTTTTTAACAGTATCTTGATCCACACAGCTACTGACTCCTCTGCACTCAGAGCATGGGGAAACTTCTTTCTGTCGCTAACCTGCTAATAACTCGCTAATAACCTGCTAATAACCTGCTAATAACCTGCTAATAACCTGCTAATAACCTGCAATAGAACAGCCCAGTCTGTCCTCACACAGCCTGGGCGACTTCTATCACTTTGTCCTGTTATTCACAGATAAAACACATATTTTAAACTCCACGTTGTTTATATTAAAACCTTCTCAAGCGTTTGGTGTAATTTGAGGCGGCACTCCAGGTGTGGTTTGGGCTTAAGACGCGCATGCTAAATGCATTTGTTTAAGGAAGCGAGAGAATCAGTGAATGATGAGAGGGGAGAGGGACATTCTGGGCATTAAATCACATCACGGAGCGATCATAAGCCACTAAAAACCACACAGACACATATATGATGAGATAAAGTGCTGCCTGGTTCATATGCTTTAGCGTCAGATTTTTTTTTTCTCATAAAAGCGTCCGCGCTCTGCGGCTGCTTTCTAATGTGTGTTAAAGCTGCAAAGAGTGGCTGGACAGCTGATCTCCTTCCACCCAGTACTGCGTACCCCCTCTAAATCTTATGCCGGTATGTAGTACCGGGCCGTACCGGCTTACTTTCACCACTGCACACAACCGTACTTTAGAGGAGTCCTTTAGCCTACATTTTTTGTTGCAGGTCTTTGTATCACTGTTAATTGTTGGCGAGTGTTTCCCTGACTTTATTTTGAAGTATGCTTTTTGATTCTCCCTATAGTGAGTGAATGTGAGAGTGAATGGTAGAGTCATTGTGTTTCTGTCAGTGTTGCCTTTGTAACTTATTGCCGTTGTGATGCTCGGGCTATCGCTGGAGTCTCTGAAAGATGATAAATGAACTTGAATATAAAAATAAACTCTAAAAATAAAAAGCAAAAGTCTGATATGATAGATATATATTTCTGTTTACAAATGAACAATATTGTTATCGTCCACATGCATTTATTTCATTCAGTATCATTCATTTGTAAAAGTGAATGGTTATCTGCCAGTGTATGTTTCTAACTCTGGTTGTATGGCTTTGGTCTAGGGTGTACCCCGCCTCAGGCCCATAGTTGCAGGGATAGGCTCCAGCCGCCCACAGCCCATGATGGCCATAAGAAAATTAAAAAGTCTCAATTCCTCTTACACACATTTTTGTGTTTTAAAACTGCCTTTCTTTGTATATTTTTATATTGGGGTAATTTTTCAGCAGTAACTTTATGATGTTTTTCATTTGTGTGCAGTCCTGCTGAGCGATGGAGAGATCCACAAGAGCTCGTGCTCTAAATCCAGACCAAAGAACGAGTGCTAGTGGCTCAGACTGAAGGAGACCGGATCTGTGCCTGTGCCGATGGAGTTTTGGGCAGCACCACTTCACAGGTCTGATCCAACTTCTGCAGAATAAACAGACCGAAGTGGACCAAAGCATCAGATCCCAGTACGACAGGCACAAGGCCAGAACTGAGAGGCTCAAGGACGAGCTACAGCAGGAGGTCACCCAACTGAGGCAGGCCCTGACAAAGCTTAGACCCACAGGCTGTAGTCCTGGACAACCCCTAATCCTCTGCGTCTTCCCGTTAGACGTTTTGCCACAGTTTGACGATGTGAAGAAGGCTACGTCGGACCTTATGGATAAACTTTAACAAACTCTTAACGAAGGCATGGACACGGTGTTCTCTGCGCTCCAACAAACTGAGAATCCACCTTTTACTCAATTACTTAAAATGTACACTTTGTATTTTATTCATTCTCTTGAGTAAATCTTAGAGGAACAAGGCTTATTTTCAAAAGACTTGAAGTAGTAAAAGTATTTTTCCACTTCAGAGGCAGTGTGGGTAACTCATCAGAAGGTCCTGAGTTTGTTCGTATAGTTTGGGCATGTAGTAGCAGTAGTATGGAGCTATATTTGTTTCACTAAAATGAATGATGCAACATTAAATGTATTGATGAAACTAGAATGATTTATTCAAAATGACTCATTTGTGACTTGCATGCAGCGATTTTTGCAAATAAATTCTAATTTGCAAATATATTATTTGCAATTATTTCACAAATCAATCATGTTTGTCATTTATAAATCTGCAGTTTTGCATGTGAATAGTCCAATCTGCATTTGTGGATTGTTCCATTCATGCATTCATCAACTCTGCACATTTGGATCTTTTTGAGACATTTGTCCCACATTTTGAGACAGCAAGATTTATTCACAAAAGAAATCCTGTTCCAATGACACCACTGGAGGTATGCAGCTATATTGTAATTTTCAAATATATATGTTTTATTTATTTCAAAATGATTTGTATCTTTCATTCATAAATCTGCATTTTGCCTGTGAATAGTTGATGATGCATTTGTGGATTGCCCTATGTGCTCATCCAGCCCTTCCGATGTGCGAATTCATCACTTCTGTGCTTGCGGATCATTTTGAGACATTTGTTCTGGATTTTGAAACAGCTTTTGATTGATTCAAAGGAAGTTAACATTGATAAAATGCTGACATACAGTCTGGGTGCTTTGCCACAATCTCTTGCCAACTTTGATGGGTCTCTGTTTAAAACAAACAAAGCAAAACTGATGCACATCTTGGAGGAGGACATTAGCCGACCTGCAACAGTGAGCAACATTCCAGATGGGTCAGTTTTACCTGATTTTTCTTAAATTTTTGCAATTTCACATTCTTGTTAACACATAAGGCAACATAAATATCACATTTTTGCTCAACAATATCAAATGTAAATTTTAAAAAAGCCTTTAAAAATACTGGTTTTGTGGAAGTAATTGTATGTGCACATGTGCAAATGTACTCGCAGGACAAATCGTGCTTCCTGAACAAATGGGCAATGACACAGACCAGCAGCATGTGCTGTTGTTAGCTGATGAACGGTAGCGGTCAGAGCTTACGCGAGTCGAATCATGGCTGGACGTCAGCCTATCCACAGTAACCTGAGCTAACATGAACAGCATACATTTTAAGTTTATTTAAGTTTAAGTTAACCCATGTGCATACAAGAACAAAGTACCATAAGCAATGAAATAAGGTGTGCCCTGGCGCTCTCTCCTAAAAAAAAAGAAATAATATCTAGCAATAAAATTGACATAAACAATACAATAAAATCAATAAATATACACTGTATTATAATATACAGTGCAATCAATTCAGTATTTATATAAATAGCAAAATCAGACATCAGCCCTCCTTATAGTTGAGCAGTTTAAGAGCCTTATTGCTTGGGGATAAAAACTATTCCAAAACCGGGAAGTCCAGGCCTTAAGGCTTCGCAGGTGCTTCCCCGAGGGAAGATAAGAAAAGAAGCTGTGTGCAGGGTGACTTGTATCCTCCATGATGCACAGTGATTTTTTCCTGCAACATTTTTGTAAACGTCCTGTATTTGGGGCAATGGTGATCCAATAATCTTAGATGCAGTTTTTACTGTTCTTGTAAGGACACTATGGTCATGTGATGTGACACTGCCAAACCACAGCAGCAGGCGTCCTGTTAAAACACTCTCAATTGTACAACAATAGAATTTGATGAGGCTTTTCTTAGACAGGCCATATTTTTTGAGACGCCTCAGAAAAAAAAGTCTCTGGTGTGGTTTTTTGATCACATAATTAATGTGAAGAGACCAAGAAAGCGAGTCACAAATATGAATGCCCAATGGGTATGGGTGCTCCTCCCCCTCCAATGCTTCCACGTAGCGTCCTGTCGCTCGGCCACGCTGTCCTCCGCTGGCTGCCCGGATTCTCGTTCCGCGGTTCCTGGTCCCTGGGCCACTCTCGGGCTTCCTGCTCGGTCTGTGCTGCTCCTGGGCTCCGGCTCATCCCCGCTGCACCTGCGGACTTTTCACCCCTCCACCGCACTCTTGTCACCCTGTGACATGTACTGATCTAATGTCAGTATTTTACTGTAATGTCTACAGATGTACTGTTCTGATGTGGAGACAAGAAATATTTTATCTCTTAATGTAAGACAATGCTAGGAAAGGGAACTCACTATTAGCCAAAGTGTGCTGTTTCAACTTGCTAGTGGTGTGGAACATAAATAGCTGAATATATTCCCTTAAAGCCATTTAAAAAAAAGTCATCTTTAACTTTAATATAAATTTATTTCAAATTTCACATTGATAACATTATTAGATTTCTCCATGTTATGTCTCCATGTGCATTTTTACACAGTAGTTCAAAACAACCTTATTTATGTGGACTTCAGGGAGGCTGACTGTTACCAGTGTTTTCTGCACAACTCACCTGAAAAAAACACAAAGTCTGAGATTAGGGAAAGAAGTCATCAAATAATTTACAGTGGATATAATTAACTTGCTAACAGAAAATAAATATTACTTACTTACTATGCTGCTGGTTATTTCAGCCGAGGCATTGCCCACAGGACACAGTGCTCTCACCTAAACACCAAGACTGGAACAGAAAACTGGAATAAGTGATTGAGCGCCATTCATGGGATGTCAATGTTTTAAACTGAATACACATCGCACAACTTACTTCTTTTATCTGAAGAGCATCTTGCTGTGTTGGTTCTACGCTCACAGATGGAGGAAAAGTTGTATTCCTCTTTTCTACAAAGTAAAAAGTAATGTTACATGTCACTTTACGTGTTACTGCCTGGTATTAGCATTAGCCTACTCAGCGATTGATTTCCACAGAAGATTTTTTTTTTTAGCAAAGTACGTACAAATCTTTTGGATATTAAGTGGTATTTTTAATATAAGAAACACTATTAACTCTGGCATAAAAAGCTGTAATCCCATTCTAAGTAAAGGAGTTTTTGTTCAGGCTAACTGTTAGCTAAATGCTCAGATCAGCATTAGTTTGTTTATGAACAGTAATACGATGATTACATTAATAAGCAAACATCACAAATAATAAAATGTGCTTTAATTTACCTTTGATTATGTCCAAAAAGGCAGGACTGAAGCGGCTCATGTTTGAGTCTGAGCTGTGTCCTCTCTGAGAGCTCAGTGACTGCAGTACAGTACTGTACTGTGATTTTACTAACTCAACCGCAGGATTCAAAATTCATTCCCAGAATGCAACACAGTTTACAGTATTATACAGTATTTTGAAAAAATTCCCAACAGCTCAAACTTTTCCCCAGAATGCATTGCTATTAACAGCATGTTACTGTTTTAAATGATTAACAGTAGGCTACTGTCATGTTTTTGTCATTTTTTAACAGCAATTTCTTACAGCGTGAGGGGGATAGTTCTACTAATAAGCTTGAATTTTTTCAGCCTTTCAATAAAGCGCTCAACATGAATTCTTGCCTTGGTTACCCTCTTTGTATCCATCTCTTCTTCTGCTGTGAGGCAAGCCCGTTTCCCAAGAAATGGAGGAATTTTTATTGTAGCCTGTCTTGACAAAAGCAGATCCTGCACAGTAAACCCTTTGTCCACAAGCAAAACATCTCCTGGTTCAATGTGCTGTAGAATGCCACATTTCTCAAATATCTCCACATCACTTACACTTCCCTCATACAAGTCTGACACAAAACATGCAGCACCTTTTGGGGTGACTGCAATCAGTGCTTTCATTGTGGTGTGGTGCTTGTAGAAGGAATAAATATTGCCTTGCTGTCCATAATCTCTAGGTGTCTGACAAAAAAACTCAGTGCAGTCAACCGAACATCTGACATTCTTAAACCTTCTAAACACTTTTGGCAAGGATGTTCTAACTACATCTTTTGTTGGAAACATGGGGACTTTCATTGACTTAAAATGTAGGAACATAAACTGAATCCATGTGATAAAAATTTTGCTTACTAATGATTCAGATGTGTCAAACATATAAGCAATGGTTTTTAGTGAAAATCCTCTTCTGAGCCTCAGAAGTGTAATGAAAAGTTCCTCCTTTGGGGTAAAACGCCGAGATGGTCCAGTTTTTTCTCCATTTGTTGGCTTTGCTGGTATTCCCCTTGGAGTCCAAGTACTTTAGGTTATATTTTGCTGGACCAAGAAATGTGTACAAAACCTCAAACTGTTCTGGAAATAGGCCGAGAAAAAACTTTGTAGTCTTCCTGTCTTTAAAAACATGGCTTGGATCCATCCTGTTGGTCACTTTAGATTCCCTCAGCTCATTTTGTACTGCAGCATCATTTCTTATAATCATCGTTTCAATTTTTGCTCCAAGTATGAACTGGTCATATATTGTCTGTGTAGCTTTATCGTGTTTGCTAGCCGACTCGCATTCAACAGGACTCCTCTCAGCCACACTAACGTCCTCCAGCGTACTGTCACTTTGCTCCGTGGGATCTTGATATGAGCCACCTTCGTGGCTTTCATTTATTAAAAGCATTTTTCTCCCACGTTTGGGTTGGCCTTTTGCTGTTTGATGGCTGCGTTCTACTGGGGCCTTCTGTTTACGCTCCTGCCGCTTTAGCGATTCCTCATCAGTAAGCGTCGCTAATAGTGGTTCGTCATTCTCAGAAGTAGGGCCTTTTGCGCCAACAAAATGCAGAGAGCAAATATATGTGTCTTTAGTTATTTTCTCCACCGCCTGGAAATCAGATCGCCCACACAAATACTGCCAGCGCTTTGCTTTCTCAGTCTTTAGCTTAGCCTGTTCTTTTTCCCATTGAGTCATGTTGTCACAGATCTTACCGGGCTTTGGAAATCGAATAAAAAAAGTTCCCTCTGGTAACCGCTCTGGATATCTAGAGTCCGAATTACATCTGCCCCAACAGCAGTGCTTTGTTCCTCCTCTTTTCAGCATTGTTTCGAGATAAATAGCAGAAAACTACGATGCTGTTGTCGGTCGCCACGCCATAGAGCGGACACAACTACGAGCCTTGTTTGTCCTCATGTCAATCCCATAATGCTTTGCAGCGTGATATCACAATCTATTATTAGCAACAGTAGAAAACGCTATTAACAACTGTAAATCTTCTTTAAAAACATGCAGCATGGGGGTGCCACAAGGCTCTATTCTTGGCCCCTTGCTGTTTACACTATATATCAATGACCTCCCTACTGTGTGTAATGCAAAAATAATAATGTATGCTGACGATACTGTAGTTTACTGTCATGCTAAAACAGCTGATATGGCTGCTAAAACATTAAGTGATGAAATGAAAAATATTTCAAAATGGCTGAAACACTCTAGTCTCACTTTAAATCTGGACAAGATATATATAAATATTATTAGAAGGTCAAAGAATTACAAATGTTAATGAATTAAAGTATCTGGGGGTTATTCTTGAACCCAATTTATCTTTCACAAAACATGTCAAAAAGGTGACAAATACTTTGAAATTCAATTTGAAAAATTTTAGATATATCAGGGATTCACTAACAGTTGAGGCATCTAGTATATATCTAAATGCAATGATAGTTCCACATTTTCTTTACTGTATTACAAGTTGGGCACAGGCTTGTAAATCCTCCCTTCGACCACTTCAATCTTTATATAAAAGTGCTCTTAAGATACATGACAAGAAAAGCCGCCTATATCATCACTGTAGCATTCTTGCTAAGCATAACATCTTGAGCTTTGACAATATGATCATGCTTTCTAATGTTTGTCTGCTGTATAAACTTACAGTGCGGGGTGAGTGTAGGATCCCTAAGCGCAGGACAACATTTGGGAATTCTGCTTTTTCTTGTGTGGCAACTCGTCAGTGGAACATGTTGCCAACTGAGTTGATCGCATCAACAAACTATAGCACATTTTCACGCATGACAAAAAAATGGCTTCTCACAAACCAAACCTGCTCACATAATATGGACTAATCTTAAATCTTATATTTTTTAATAAATGAATCTTATACTGTGAGAATGGTTGTGTATGTGTATATATGTACTTTGTCTTTTTATGTTTTAACCATCAACCTGCTCAGGGACTACAGGTGGAAATTAGCACTTGAGCTATAACCTGGCACAATGCATCTCTCCTGTAAAGGTGAATGTTTATTGTACACTGTCCCTGCATTTAAATAAATGAAATAAATAAATAAATTCATTTTATTGCAACAAATATAGCTCCATACTACTGCTACTACATGCCCAAACTATACGAACAAACTCAGGACCTTCTGATGAGTGTACCCACACTGCCTCTGAAGTGGAAAAATACTTTTACTACTTCAAGTCTTTTGAAAATAAGTCTTGTTCCTCTAAGATTTACTCAAGAGAATGAATAAAATACAAAGTGTACATTTTAAGTAATTGAGTAAAAGGTGGATTCTCAGTTTGTTGGAGCGCAGAGAACACCGTGTCCATGCCTTCGTTAAGAGTTTGTTAAAGTTTATCCATAAGGTCCGACGTAGCCTTCTTCACATCGTCAAACTGTGGCAAAACGTCTAACGGGAAGACGCAGAGGATTAGGGGTTGTCCAGGACTACAGCCTGTGGGTCTAAGCTTTGTCAGGGCCTGCCTCAGTTGGGTGACCTCCTGCTGTAGCTCGTCCTTGAGCCTCTCAGTTCTGGCCTTGTGCCTGTCGTACTGGGATCTGATGCATTGGTCCACTTCGCTCTGTTTATTCTGCAGAAGTTGGATCAGACCTGTGAAGTGGTGCTACATATATATGTAGGCATAATTTGTAGAATGTGAGGGAAAATGTATCACTAGGCCATATGATGTTGCAAATTACTTTAACAATTTCTTTACAACCAAAGTAAATACCTTAAGGTCTCAGATGAAAATGACTGATGGTAGCTTGTGTTGCAAAATTATCAAGGACATTATGCAGGGTGGAATCTGCCATTTTAATCTGGACACAGTGGATCAAGATACTGTTAAAAAACTGTTACATTCACTCCCTGATCATAAATCAGGCATTGATAATCTTGATGGAAAAATACTCAGAGTAGCTGCTAATCTGCTCTCTGATCCTATTTGTCATATCTTCAACCAATCTATCATAAGTGGAACTTTTCCTGAGCTTTGTCAAAAATTACACCTCTTCCCAAAGATGGCAGATCACCCTTTACTGGATCTAACTGTAGACCTATTAGTTTGCTCCCAGTGTTAAGTAAGTTGTTAGAGAAGATTGTCTTTAATCAAGTCATGAATTATTTTTAGTGCAAATAAACTGCTTACAAAAGCTCAGCATGCATACAGACAAGGCCATTCCACTGATACAGCACTGGCTCATATGACGGAGGAATGGTTGACGTGTTTGGATGAAAGGAAACAAGTTGGAGCAGTGCTATTGGACTTCACTGCTGCTTTTGACGTGATTGACCACAGTCTTTTGATTGAAAAGCTTAAATTCTGTGGTTTTTCACAAACAGCTCTTGCTTGGGTGAACAGTTACCTCTCTAATAGAGCACAGCAAGTGTTCTTTAATGGCAGTTTATCTAAAAGTATAAAGACATCATGTGGACTTCCACAAGGAAGCTGCTTGGGTCCACTTTTATTTTCAATATTTATAAATAATTTTCCACATGCCGTTAAGAAGGCTGATATTGTAATGTATACTGATGATGCTACGCTGTTCTCCTCTTCACCAACAATATCTGAACTGAAGGAAAACCTACAGGATGAGTTAAACATGGCAGTGAAGTGGGTGAAATTGAATAAATTGGTGCTGAACATTTCAAAAACTAAATGCATTGTATTCAGTAACAGGTCTGTCCCACCAGATACCACGGCTCTTAATCTGTCCCCAGATGGAGCGCTGGTGGAGCAGGTCACTAAAGCCAAACTGTTGGGTATCAGATTAGATCATTCATGGTCTTGGTCAGATCAGATCAATCACATTGTCAGCCTGATGGGAAAGGGAATTGCTGTGTCTAGGAAATGTTCTGATTACTGTCCACCTGCTGTAATGACGAATGTTGTCCAAAGTATTGTTTTATCACATCTACAGTATTGTCCCATAGTTTGGTCAAACGCTACTCAGAAACATCTTAAAAAACTTCAAATTGCCCAGAACAGAGCAGCAAGAGCCGTTCATTGCTGTTCTTTTCGCACTAATGTGCATGAGATGCACAATAAACTGACCTGGTTATCTGTGGAGGCAAAATTACAATCAAGCCTTCTCTTGTTCGTGCACAGAGTCAAGGTTAAACATGAGCCCAGTTTTTTTAGTGATAAACTAATATTTTGTGGATCTTATCACAAGTATGTGACACGTCAAGTGAGCACTAGCTCTGTGATTGTTCCAAGCCCAAGATCCAACTTTATGAAAAGAACAATTCTTTACAGAGGATCTGTCGCTTGGAATGCACTCCCTTATAATATCAGAACAATTATAAATAGATTTACTTTTAAAAAGACAATAAAGCAAAGATTATTTAAGTTTAATTAAATGCTTTGCATTGTTTTTATATCATTGTAATGTAAATTATATTTTATGGTTCTTGGTTATCTCTGTTTCAATATTCAATATAATTCATTTTTATGTAGTTTTTTTTATCATTTACTATAACACATTATGAGAGGGGTTTTCTATGTAATTTAATTGATTGTGTTGTAAATTCTATATTGCATATATGTACATAACTGTTTCATTGTTATTTAATGGTTGTTTTTAATGGAGCCCAGGAAGACGAGCAACCACTCTGTGGGAGCTAATGGGGATCCAAATAAAGAATAAAGAATAAATGTTAGAGCAGCAGGCATAATTTGTTATAGTACCAGCATAAGCAAAAATCTACTTTCACCCCTGGTTGTGTGAGTGTTTCAATCACATGACCCTCTTCACTCTATTACTATGACTATTCCTCAATAAATCAATAGTTAACAAAGTTGAGTGTGAGATAGAACAACAAGTAATAGACTGGCAGTCTTTGGACCAAACATGGTGCACTCACCCAGACTGACTTCGTAAATGTGTCATCAGCTCAAATAGGCCACTGTGCAAAATACTACAAAAACTACAGTATAATGAATATTGTGAGCTGTTGTTACAATAATCAAATTAAAAAATAGTAGGGCTGCAACTAACGATTATTTCCATAATCCATTAATCTGTTGATTATTGTTTTGATTAATGAACTTATCAGATAGTGATGCATGTGTGGTTAAGTGGTTAAAAACTTTCTATGTTTTATAGTTCCCGTTAAAAATTGTGAAAATCCTACCAAAAATCACTTAAATTTTACAAAATTTAAACCAGATGAAGCTACAACTATGTCTCTGGAGGACATTTGGACAGAGCATATATACAGACAAAGATATCTTTAATCAAAAACACAAAATGTACATTGTTTTTGTTGCTTTCTTGCTCTTTTTTTGGTAATAAACCCTTCTCTCTCAGCACATGGCATGTTTCAGAGTCTGAGAATACTCCAGTTAACAGTTAAACGATTATTAAATTAGTTGACGATTATTTCAGTAATTGGTTATAATCGATTAATCTGATTAATTGTTGTTGGGGCCTCGTTTTTTCTGTTTTCATAAAAGGCTTCTGAACCAGTCTTAGTCTGGCCCATCACCTAGGACCTGTTTGCCATGGGAGACCCTACCAGGGGCATTAAGCCCCCGACAACATAGCTCCTAGGATCATTCGGGCCCTCAAACCCCTCCACCATGATAAGGTGGAGGTTTAAGGAGGGGTTATAATAATGGCAGCTGTTGCAATTAGTAGCAACTGTAGTATTAGTAGTAGTATGGTAGTAGTAGCATTGAATGTAGCAGTGAGGGTAGCAGTAGAAGCAATAGTAGTAGTAGTAACAGTAGTAGTGTTAGTATTAGTGATAATAGCATCAGAAGAAGTAATAATGGCAATGGTCTTAGTAGCAGTAAGCACTTTTATGTAAACTTTACACTCATTACTTTTTTACTTTTACTTATGATATTTGTGTTGAATACTTTCACTTGTACTTCAGTAATAATATTTTGAAGTAGCGGTACTTTTACTTGAGTACAGATTTAAGTATTTCTCCCACTTCTGATATCTATTAGATTTTATTTAATCTTCCTGTACATTGCTCGTGTAAATGGAGGTCCGTCCCAGCAGGTTACCATTGAACTGGGCGGAGCGTTCCGGGGGTGAGGTCCAGCTCCACAGAGACACTCAGTCCCCTCGGGCCCTCCCCGCTCCCTCCCCCGTTTGTCCCGTCCCACCTGCTTCCTGTCAGGCTCATTGCACAGCCCCGGCCCTATAAAAAGTTCACTCCAGCCCCAAGTCCCTCACTTTCATCAAGAACTCCAACAGGTAAGGACTTTTCAATGGATGATGCCACTAAACAACACTATTTTATACTTTTTAAATATTGTTAATTATATGTTTAAATACTAGTGCTCTGCATGCTAACGCTACAACTTTTAAACGTCTTATAGCATAGCATGTGACTGTGTATCCAAGCCTTTTCTTTTAAAAATACTTACACAAAACAAAAACAACATAAATTATAATTAAAATACGTAGGAGTGTGGGCGTCGTCTTTAATTAGGCGCAAGCCCCAACGATGGTGCAGGGATTTTTGTAACTGAAGAGCAATGCGCGAAACACTAATCAATAATCAAACGCTAATAGCCACACTCATGGCGTCAAGTACTCTCCGGTGATATAGGTATGTGCCACAAATGCAGCATATTTGTAATTGTTCACACTAAAAATAGGACAATGGGCTATCGCCAAACGCGTTGCACTCGTCATTGACTATGGACCCCGCGAGTGCATTACTTGGCACGAGTACTTTCTAAATACATTTATATTGTTATAAGAAAAAACGCCTAATTGAAATTGTTACGTTTTTTCTTATTAATATTATTAGGCCCGAGCGCCAGGAATGGCGAGGGCCTATAGTGACTGTTCATGTTCAGCGAAGTGCACTGCCCCAAAGTGCGCGAAGTGCACGTAAACAAAGTCATCATTTACCAAACACTCATATACACACTCACGGCATCAAGTACTCTCCGGTGATATTGCTATGTGCCGCGAATGCCGTTGCTTGGCAACCAACAGGAAGTCGGCTATATTGGAATGATCATGTGACTCGGCGCTGGAGACGCCATTTCTTCCCCTCGTACTTTAACAAACTCGTCCTAGGACGTTTAACCCAGTGACACCAAAATGGCTCCACATCATCCAGACAAGTGGGACATTAAAAGTTGTTGAAGGTTGTGTAGAATATTAAACGGTGTTACCACAGCACTGCGCCAAATTTCATGTTTATTTTGTGGCTCACTAACAAACTCTCATTTGTTATAACTCACACATGCAGAGTCCAATGTGGACCAAATTTTAATCACTTATTTATTCCTTGAGCCTGAAAGAAAGCATGAAAGAAGAAAAAATGCCAATTGCTGCAGTAGCGCCCCCTGCAGAGGGAGGCAAAAATCCCTATGAGAGGGAAAAAATTTAAATTATTCTAAAAATTTAAAAAGTTTATTGGAAATGTTTGCCATGGCAATGTCAGAAACTCCCCATTATATTCCAATGGGAATCCTATACAATGTAATCCTATGGAGCCACCAAATTATGTCATATTTGGTAAATTTTTAAAGAGCCACATCTAAAAATTTGGCAAATTGTGGCAAATCTGCCCCAACTCCAGGCGCGGCAGGCGAGGGCCTACCATCGTCGCTTGCGGCTATATTTTGGTTTATAATGGCCTCATTATTTATTGCATTTTTTTTAGACAATCGGACATTGGCCAATGTTTGCACTTTAAGGACGATTTTTGGTTGTGCACGTGTGCGGGCGACCATGTCAGTAAAGGACCCCAACTGCGCAGCCACATCCATGCGCAGCCCCTGCAGATGTGAGCTTTAGCAGCGGTACAGCACAACAGAGAGAGTGAGAGAAGGCTACTCACAGGAGGCTCCAGTTTTAAAGGAAAAAGCACTTGGATTATTTCTTTCAAAGGCCGCACATGTAAGGCTGTGGTTTAACTTTTAAATGTCTCTTTGGGAGGAAATGTAAAAAACCACAGTCAGTGGAACTGAAGTTACACTACATTCATCTTTGTAAATGTGGACTGAACCTAAAGCATGCAACGTAATCTAAATATCTGTTTATTTATATTTCCTCTCAGAGAGACATTTTATGTTAAACAGCAGCAAACAGCATTGCAGGCACAGCTTTTGAAAGTAAAAATTCAAGCCTTACCTTATTTCCAAATCAGTAACAGTAACAATGTGCATTATATAAATACTAATACAATAATAAAAATAATCACATTGCCTCTAAAGCAGCTTTTGACAGCAGTTTTAAAGTGCACACCATCTTTTACCAGTGTGGGCATCTTACACTGCAGTTCATAGGAAACATCCAAAATCTCTTTATCTAGGCCTGAAAAGCTCAAAACGACAATAAAAAGATTTTGCTCATTTCTCTGGAACAGAACCTCGTAGAACAAAAAATCCCAAAACATTTTGTAGCTCTCCCCAAGCTCTACCTGCACAAAGTGTGTGAGTGAGATGGACTTAATTGTTTTTCTCAAAAAACTCATCTTTAACTGTTCTCACTGTCACTATAAACATTACTAAAACAAATGGCTTTATTATATTAATTTATTTCATAAAATTAAGAAAATCGGCAGTATTTATCGGCCATCGGAATTTTAAAAATCAGTATCGGCATCGGCCATAGAAAAACTCATATTGATCGATCTTTAAGCCTCACTGCTGTAAAATGTAACGTCAAATGTAATTTTAGCGGTGTTTGTTTTTAAGTATTGATTTGTTGAAGCCTAAGTAAACAGTATCATTTCTGTGTAAAAGAAATTCAGAGAAGTTGAAATGTTGTAACTTGATGCAATGTTACGTGGCATAAAAACACAAAAAGAGGAGAGTATGATAGAACTTAAATATAAAATGTCAAGTAGTAACAATAGTAGTAGTGCATGTATGTACACAGTTGGCATAACAAGGTTTGTCTTGTCTGTCCGTAGACTGCCATCATGAAGTTTGTGGCTCTTGCTCTTCTGCTCGCCGTTGGTAAGTGTTTCAAAGCAGCTTCATTTTTCATAGTTTCATACTCATTTAAAGGTGCAATGCTTTGTTTTTGGTAATATTATTTGAGTGTTATTTATGTCATTATAGACTCAAATGATTGCTATGAATTGTGTCTAATTTTGTATTTTTCTTTTTGCTCCTAGGTTCCCAGGCTGCCTCTCTGCAGGCCAATGCCCGCTCACAGCTGGACGATGCCCAGGACGCCGGCGAGGCCGATGTAGTGTACCTGATCTTGAAAGATGACAATGAAGACACCGAGTCAGTATTTAACCTAACACAATATATTATACATAATATAATGTGTTGATGAATATAGTAAGACTGTATATCATCAAGAAAATGGGCCAGTAATTTAAATTTAGTCAAGAGCTGGTAAAGTAAAGTAGTAGTGGTAGTAGCAGGGTAGTAATTAGTAGTAAGTATTAGTAGTAGTAGTATTAGCAGCTGTACATTAGTAGTAGCAGTAGTAGTTGCAATACCTGATCAGGTCTCTTCATGGGGAATGGCAGTTCATTATTTTGTCACGTTGTAAAAGTAGTATTAGTACTGATGGCAACCACAGCTCAGCCACAGAGGCTCACAGGCCAGTATGCTCTTTGTGCCTGTCCCAAGCCTGGATTAATTGGAGGGATTACATCATAAAGGTCATATGGCGTAAAACCTATGCCAAATCAATACTTGAATCACTGCACACTAGCAGGCAGATGTGGCGAGTTAGTCAGTTAGTGGCAGTCACAGTAGTAGGAGTAGAGGTAGAAGTTCTAGTCAGTAATTGTAGCAGTAGTAGCAGGTTACCATACTTCTAAAGGATTTTTAATGCCTGGTTGATTCTTTGTCTTTTTACTACTGACTAAAATGTAGTAATTGTATATTTAGTTGAAATACAAGTTGTACTTGTAGCAGTAATAGTAGCAGGTTACTATACTTCTGTGTGGGTTGATTTGGTTGGTTTTGTTTGTGCCATTCACTAAACTGTAGTAATTGTACATTTACAGGAACAGCATCATCACCGACGGCGCTGAGGCCACCAACGCTGAAGACGTCCAAAAGCTGCGCACCTCCATCATCAAAGACCTGAGTATGGAGACGCCATACAGCCCTCTATCCATCCCACACATCCCTAGGCCAACTAACTGGGCCAAGTCACAGGGGAAGCAGCGCTATAAGCAGGGAGAGACAGAAGATAGGGTTGGGTTTGGTGGGTTCCGTGGAGGGTTTGGGGAAAATAGGGTTGGGTTTGGTGGGTTCCGTGGAGGGTTCGAGGGAAATAGGGCTGGGTTTGGTGGGTTCCGTGGAGGGTTCGAGGGAAATAGGGCTGGGTTTGGTGGGTTCCGTGGAGGGTTCGAGGGAAATAGGGCTGGGTTTGGTGGGTTCCGTGGAGGGTTCGAGGGAAATAGGGCTGGGTTTGGTGGGTTCCGTGGAGGGTTCGAGGGAAATAGGGCTGGGTTTGGTGGGTTCCGTGGAGGGTTTGAGGGAAATAGGGCTGGGTTTGGTGGGTTCCGTGGAGGGTTTGGGGGAAAATAGGGCTGGGTTTGGTGTGACGCATATATGGTCAGATTTCTCCTAAGTGCGTGAAAGTACGACACTACAGCACTAACAAATACCACATACAAGCCTACAGCGCACAACAAAAATGCTTCAAGTGATAAATGCTGTAAACATCTTCCTACATTTGTCGAGAAAAATTGTATGAGAATAAACATCTGAAAACCACACTTGTCTGACATAACTTGTGCTCTATTGAAAGTCGGCCCAATAAACTTATTTTATATCATTTATTTTATTAAAAATATTTACATAATTGATTAGAGGTTGATTTTTACAATTTATGACCCAACTTACATAAAACTATACCAGCCCTTTTTTTAAATAGTAGTTAATTACTTACAGTCTAAATTCTCAGAGGTGGGTTGTTGTTAGGTTAAGTTCTCATTGAAAGCCTGTAGTACATAAATTATAATTTATATATTTGTATATATAAATTGCTGCTTCCCCCTCCGGCGCCTCAGGAGGGGGAAGCAGTGCTTCACTAACACTGTTTACAGTGGAGGTGGGGGGCTGCTGACCTCGACTGGGGATGTTGTCGGGCGGTGGAAGGAATACTTCGAGGATCTCCTCAATCCCGCCAACACGTCTTCCGTTGAGGAGGCAGAGGCTGGGGACTCAGAGGTGGACTCTTTCATCACCCAAGCTGAAGTCACCGAGGTGGTTAAAAAGCTCCTCGGTGGCAAGGCACCGGGGGTGGATGAGATCCGCCCTGAGTACCTTAAGTCTCTGGATGTTGTGGGGCTGTCGTGGCTGACACGTCTTTGCAGCATCGCGTGGCGGTCGGGGACAGTACCTCTGGACTGGCAGACCGGGGTGGTGGTTCCTCTTTTTAAGAAGGGGGACCGGAGGGTGTGTTCCAACTATAGGGGCATCACACTTCTCAGCCTCCCCGGGAAAGTCTATTCCGGGGTACTGGAGAGGAGAATTCGGCCGATAGTCGAACCTCGGATTCAGGAGGAACAATGCGGTTTTCGCCCCGGTCGTGGAACAGTGGACCAACTCTATACCCTCCATAGGGTGCTTGAGGGTTCGTGGGAGTTCGCCCAACCTGTCCACATGTGTTTTGTGGATTTGGAGAAGGCGTTCGACCGTGTCCCTCGTGGTATCCTGTGGGGGGTGCTCTGGGAGTATGGGGTCCGAGGCCCTCTGCTAAGGGCTGTCCGGTCCCTGTACGAACAGAGCAGGAGTTTGGTTCGCATTGCCGGTTGTAAGTCAGACCTGTTCCCAGTGCATGTTGGACTCCGGCAGGGCTGCCCTTTGTCACCGGTTCTGTTCATAACTTTTATGGACAGAATTTCTAGGCGCAGCCAGGGGCCGGAGGGAGTCTGGTTTGGGAACCACAGGATTTCATCTCTGCTTTTTGCGGATGATGTTGTCCTGTTGGCTTCATCAAGCCAGGACCTTCAGTGTGCACTGGGGCGGTTTGCAGCCGAGTGTGAAGCGGCTGGGATGAGAATCAGCACCTCCAAGTCCGAGGCCATGGTTCTCGACCGGAAAAGGGTGGTTTGCCCTCTCCAGGTTGGGGGGGAGCTCCTGCCTCAAGTGGAGGAGTTCAAGTATCTTGGGGTCTTGTTCACGAGTGAGGGAAGGATGGAGCGTGAGATCGACAGGCGGATCGGTGCAGCGTCTGCAGTAATGCGGTCGTTGTATCGGTCTGTTGTGGTGAAGAAGGAGCTGAGCCAAAAGGCGAAGCTCTCGATTTACCGGTCGATCTATGTTCCTACTCTCACCTATGGTCATGAGCTTTGGGTCATGACCGAAAGGACAAGATCCCGGATACAAGCGGCCGAAATGAGTTTCCTCCGCAGGGTGGCTGGGCACTCCCTTAGAGATAAGGTGAGGAGCTCGGTCACACGGGAGGAGCTCGGAGTAGAGCCGCTGCTCCTCCACATTGAGAGGAGTCAGCTGAGGTGGCTCGGACATCTGTTTCGGATGCCTCCTGGACGTCTTCCTGGGGAGGTGTTCCGGGCATGTCCCACTGGGAGGAGGCCCCGGGGAAGACCTAGGACACGCTGGAGGGACTACATCTCTCGGCTGGCTTGGGAACGCCTTGGGGTGCCCCCGGTAGAGCTGGAGGAAGTGTCTGTGGAGAGGGAAGTCTGGGCATCTCTGCTTAGACTGCTGCCTCCGCGACCCGGCCCCGGATAAAGCGGAAGAAGATGGATGGATGGATGGATGGATATTTGTATAAAACTTTTTTTTTTTTTTTATGTAGTCACTCACATCCAGCATTTTGAACTGGGCAGGAAAATCATGTGGTGGGGTAAAGACAGTTGTGGAAAAATATAGTGTTTTAATATATTATGTGAAAGTGTTGCTTATGATAAAGTTAAGATTGTGGGCGCCATGCGAATGTGTGAAGGCAGACCATGTACCACAGCGTCCCGGGTTTGATTCCCTGATTACAACAAATGATGAAAACTGAAAAGACTGGGCCTCAGCATAATCACCAGCTCAGAATCACAAAGTGCCACAGTAGAATATTGAATACATTTGTAGATCCATTACAGTGCGCAATAGCAACAAAGCTAACTTACTGAGCTAACATCCATACAGCTGTTGTAGACTCAAATCTAGCTCTGTATCTGCCAATAGTTTTCACCTGTTACACTATTGTTTAACCAGCAAACACAACACAACCAATGTTTCCTTTTCACATATCATTCTGTGTCAACCCTGCAGTAGAATTAGTAGTAGTAGTAGTAGTAGTAGTAGTAGTAGTAGTAGTAGTAGTAGCAGCAGTATCACTAACAGTACTAGTAGCAGTAGTAGTTCAAACAGAAAGTACCTGGGATTATTAAAGTTAAATTGAATTGATAGTGTTGTAGTCAAGACCGTACAAATCGAGACCAAGACCAGTCCGAGTCCAGAGTGAACCGAGACCAAGACTAGGCCGAGACTCTCAGGGTTCGAGACCGAATCGAGACCAAGACCTTTAAGGACCAAGACCAAGTCCAGACCTAGACCAAGACAAACTGAGGCCAGGTCGAGACCAAACCTTGGGAAATAACACTATAAAGGTGAAAAGGTTTTAAAAAGTAGTTCAAATACAGTAATGATCATTTTAATGATCTAATGCAACAGACTCCACAAACAAACAGAGACGAATCATTTACCTGGTTCTTCTGACGCTGAAAACAAATCACTCCAAAATTATTAAGAGCAAAGACAAGACCGAGTAAAACTGAATTCAAGACCAAGACCAAGACCAAGGCCGAGTAAAACTGCAGCCGAGATCGAGACGAGACCAAGAGGCACCACAACACCATGACCTGAGTAGTAGTAGTAATAGTATAAGTAGTAGTAGTAATAGTAGTAGTAGTAATAGTATAAGTAGTAGTAGTAATACCATTGGTAATAGTTTTGCCTTGCAATTGCAAAATATACTGTACTTTTAAAAGTAATGTGTACTAAAGTCAGCTTTACATGTACTTTTTAGTTCTCAGGCTCTTTTTTCTAAGGCTGAAGTCCTTGAAATGTTGTCCATGTTCTATCAGTCTGTTGTTGCAGCCGTTCTTTTTTATGCTGCTGTCTGTTGGGGGAACAACATCTCTGTCAAAAACTGTAAAAGGCTGGACAAGCTACTTAAGAGGGCGGGCACGTGGTTGGGAGGTCACTGGACTCTGTTGGGACAGTGGTAGAGAGGAGCATGAGGAGAAAGGTTCAGGCCATCCTCAGTAACACCAGGCACCCTCTGCACAAGACTCTGGCTGCTCAGAGGAGGAGCAGGAATGACCGTCTCCTTTCCATGGCTGCAGGACCAAGCGCTATAGGAGATCTTTTATACCTGCTACTGTTAGCTTCTATAATGCTCACTGTTAATGTAAACGTGTGCTGAGGATGTACAGTCATTGATATTTTAGAGTGTTTTTATAAGAATGTAGTAGTATGGTGTTTGTGTCCCTATATAAAGGGCGCTACTTTCCCGTGTGCGCCCCCTCCACCTGACCTTTCACCCCTGATGTCAGAGGCCGTTCGGGAGCTGGGCCATGGCCGCGAGATGGACTCGAGCCAGACTCGAGCCAGACTGCGATTAGGCGCACTACAGCCGCTGTGAACAAGGCGTAAAGCCCAGTGGCTAGAGCAGAGTGTTGCGGGCATCGTAGGTGAGGAGAGAGTTTGTCTTGTCCACTTAATCGTCTTGCGTAGAAGCTAATGTGCTGTTGTTTTTAGCTTACTGGTGGCTCGGCGCTGGACTTCCCCCTCGTGTGCGCTTGGTGTTTGGGTGGCCACATTCAAAGTGGCGTCATGACGAACACTGCTCCCAGTACGTCTCTTCTGTCTAAATTAACTGCGTTCTTAATTATATAACGCAAACTGACGATATGGCTGCTACCTGTAGTGCGCTGTCGGTGGCGAGCCTCCCCTTTGTGATGACCCCTCTCTGTGCTCTCTGTGTGACTTGTGGTGGACGTCTTGCTGCCCGTGGCTGGTCCATGGAGCCGCTGTTTTTATGTTTTACGAAGACACACTGTACACTCCTGCAAAAAGAGTTGTATGTAGCTGTCGTCAACCTGTTTTTAATGTGGTGGTTTTGGTAATGTAATGTTGGATGCTTCCTTTGCGTCAAATGAGGGGCATGGCCGCTAGGGCTACTCTGTTGTATGTGATTTTAACATGATCAAGTATATAATGAAATGTGAAGAAATGTATCTGAACTAATCATGTGACCAGGATCTGACCCAGACTCAAGACGCCACAACAAGTGCAAGGGAACAATCTGTGCTGGAAATGTGGCCTTCATGGGAGAGCAGAAGTGATAACAACCCCTCCCTTACAACTCGCACTGCTTTGCCTGAGAACTGGTTCAGATCCTGGACTATGCCCATATCTGGAGTGGGTGGTATGAAATTGAGCCTGGGTAAATATTCAGTGTGATAGGGACAGTCGTTGTTGGACGCCCAGCGTAAGCCCTGAGTAAGACGTAGGCGGTAGGGACAGATCCAACCCAGAGCTCTGTAATTTGGCTTATACAAATAAAAAGACAAAAAAGCTGATTGGAGTCTTTATTGATTAGAAAAAGGACACGTCACCCAAAATAGCACGCTGCCCCTGCCTTTGACCATAACTATCACCCCCTGTTCTGGACCATGGGATAGAGAAAAAGGCTGGGGACCGCTGCTGTATGGCGTCTCCATACTCAGGTCTTTGATGATGGAGGTGCGCAGCTTTTTGGACGTCTTCAGCGTTGGTGGCCTCAGCGCCGTCGGTGATGATGCTGTTCCTGTAAATGTACAATTACTACAGTTTAGTGAATGGCACAAACAAAACCAACCAGTTCAACCCACACAGAAGTATAGTAACCTGCTACTATTACTGCTACAAGTACAACTTGTATTTCAACTAAATATACAATTACTACATTTTAGTCAGCAGTAAAAAGACAAAGAATCAACCAGGCATTAAAAATCCTTTAGAAGTATGGTAACCTGCTACTACTGCTACAATTACTGACTAGAACTTCTACCTCTACTCCTACTACTGTGACTGCCACTAACTGACTAACTCGCCACATCTGCCTGCTAGTGTGCAGTGATTCAAGTATTGATTTGGCATAGGTTTTACGCCATATGACCTTTATGATGTAATCCCTCCAATTAATCCAGGCTTGGGACAGGCACAAAGAGCATACTGGCCTGTGAGCCTCTGTGGCTGAGCTGTGATTGCCATCAGTACTAATACTACTTTTACAACGTGACAAAATAATGAACTGCCATTCCCCATGAAGAGACCTGATCAGGTATTGCAACTACTACTGCTACTACTAATGTACAGCTGCTAATACTACTACTACTAATACTTACTACTAATTACTACCCTGCTACTACCACTACTACTTTACTTTACCAGCTACTGACTAAATTTAAATTACTGGCCCATTTTCTTGATGATATACAGTCTTACTATATTCATCAACACATTATATTATGTATAATATATTGTGTTATGTTAAATACTGACTCGGTGTCTTCATTGTCATCTTTCAAGATCAGGTACACTACATCGGCCTCGCCGGCGTCCTGGGCATCGTCCAGCTGTGAGCGGGCATTGGCCTGCAGAGAGGCAGCCTGGGAACCTAGGAGCAAAAAGAAAAATACAAAATTAGACACAATTCATAGCAATAATTTGAGCCTATAATGACATGAATAACACTCAAATAATATTACCAAAAACAAAGCATTGCACCTTTAAATGAGTATGAAACTATGAAAAATGAAGCTGCTTTGAAACACTTACCAACGGCGAGCAGAAGAGCAAGAGCCACAAACTTCATGATGGCAGTCTACGGACAGACAAGACAAACCTTGTTATGCCAACTGTGTACATACATGCACTACTACTATTGTTACTACTTGACATTTTATATTTAAGTTCTATCATACTCTCCTCTTTTTGTGTTTTTATGCCACGTAACATTGCATCAAGTTACAACATTTCAACTTCTCTGTATTTCTTTTACCCAGAAATGAAACTGTTTACTTAGGCTTCAACAAATCAATACTTAAAAACAAACACAGCTAAAATTACATTTGACGTTACATTTTACAGCAGTGAGGCCTAAAGATCGATCGATATGAGTTTTTCTATGGCCGATGCCGATACTGATTTTTAAAATTCCGATGGCCGATAAATACTGCAGATTTTCTTAATTTTATAAAAGAAATTAATATAATAAAGCCATTTGTTTTAGTAATGTTTATAGTGACAGTGATAACAGTTAAAGATGAGTTTTTTGAGAAAAACAATTAAGTCCATCTCACTCACACACTTTGTGCAGGTAGAGCTTGGGGAGAGCCACAAAATGTTTTTGGATTTTTTGTTCTACGAGGTTCTGTTCCAGAGAAATGAGCAAAATCTTTTTATTGTCGTTTTGAGCTTTTCAGGCCTAGATAAAGAGATTTTGGATGTTTCCTATGAACTGCAGTGTAAGATGCCCACACTGGTAAAAGATGGTTGTGGACGCTCTGAGCTGCTTCTCGGGACGTCCCAAAGCATCTTAGGGCCAAATGTCACAGATTTTTATCAGGGCTGCTACAGTGGCCTCTAATGAATGACACAGTGAGACTAGTGTTCACTTTAAAACTGCTGTCAAAAGCTGCTTTAGAGGCAATGTCATTATTTTTATTATTGTATTAGTATTTATATAATGCACATTGTTACTGTTACTGATTTGGAAATAAGGTAAGGCTTGAATTTTTACTTTCAAAAGCTGTGCATGCAATGCTGTTTGCTGCTGTTTAACATAAAATGTCTCTCTGAGAGGAAATATAAATAAACAGATATTTAGATTACGTTGCATGCCTTAGGTTCAGTCCACATTTACAAAGATGAATGTAGTGTAACTTCAGTTCCACTGACTGTGGTTTTTTACATTTCCTCCCAAAGAGACATTTAAAAGTTAAACCACAGCCTTACATGTGCGGCCTTTGAAAGAAATAATCCAAGTGCTTTTTCCTTTAAAACTGGAGCCTCCTGTGAGTAGCCTTCTCTCACTCTCTCTGTTGTGCTGTACCGCTGCTAAAGCTCACATCTGCAGGGGCTGCGCATGGATGTGGCTGCGCAGTTGGTGTCCTTTACTGACATGGTCGCCCGCACACGTGCCCAACCAAAAATCGGCCTTAAAGTGCAAACATCGGCCAATGTCCGATTGTCTAAAAAAAATGCAATAAATAAGGAGGCCATTATAAACCAAAATATAGCCGCAAGCGGCAATGGTAGGCCCTCGCCTGCCGCGCCTGGAGCTGGGGCAGATTTGCCACAATTTGCCAAATTTTTAGATGTGGCTCTTTAAAAATTTACCAAATGTGACATAATTTGGTGGCTCCATAGGATTACATTGTATAGAATTCCCATTGGAATATAATGGGGAGTTTCTGACAGTGCCATGGCAAAACCGTACAAAGTAAAGCATGAGTCCAATTGACTTTTTTCATTGTTGTGACCAAATAGATTTCTCTGTCAAATTTTGTACATTTCCAATAAAATTAATTTTTTCCCTCTTTTAGGCATTTTTGCCTCCCTCTGCAGGGGGCGCTACTGAAGCAACTGGCATTTTTTCTTCTTTCATGCCCATAGGCCCAAGGAATAAATAAGTGATTAAAATTTGGTCCACATTGGACTCTGCATGAGTGAGTTATAACAAATTAGAGTTTGTTAGCGAGCCACAAAATAAACATGAAATTTGGTGCTGTGTTGTGGTAACACCGTTTAATATTCTACAAAACCTTGAACAACTTTTAATGTCCCACTTGTCTGGATGATGTGGAGCCATTTTGGTGTCACTGGGTCAAACCTAGGACGAGTTTGTTAAAGTACGAGGGGAAGAAATGGCGTCTCCAGCGCCGAGTCACATGATCATTCCAATATAGCCGACTTCCTGTTGGTTGCCAAGCAACGGCATTTGAGGCACATAGCAATATCACCGGAGAGTACTTGATGCCGTGAGTGTGTATATGAGTGTTTGGTAAATGATGGCTTTGTTTACGTGCACTTCGCGCACTTTGGGGCAGTGCACTTCGCTGAACATGAACAGTCACTATAGGCCCTCGCCATTCCTGGCGCTCGGGCCTAATAATATTAATTAAAAAAACGTAACAATTTCAATTAGGCGTTTTTTCTTATAACAATATAAATGTATTTAGAAAGTACTCGCGCCAAGTAATGCACTCGCGGGGTCCATAGTCAATGACGAGTGCAACGCGTTTGGCGATAGCCCATTGTCCTATTTTTAGTCTGAACAATTACAAATATGCTGCATTTGTGGCACATACCTATATCACCGGAGAGTACTTGACTCCATGAGTGTGGCTATTAGCGTTTGATTAATGATTAGCGTTTCGCGCATTGCTCTTCAGTTACAAAAATCCCTGCGCCATCGTTGGGGCTTGCGCCCAATTAAAGACGACGCCCACACTCCTACGTATTTTAATTATAATATATGTTGTTTTTGTTTTGTGTAAGTATTTTTAAAAGAAAAGGCTTGGATACACAGTCACATGCTATGCTATAAGACGTTTAAAAGTTGTAGAGTTAGCATGCAGAGCCCTAGTATTTAAACATATAATTAACAATATTTAAAAAGTATAAAATAGTGTTGTTTAGTGGCATCATCCATTGAAAAGTCCTTACCTGTTGGAGTTCTTGATGAAAGTGAGGGACTTGGGGCTGGAGTGAACTTTTTATAGGGCCGGGGCTGTGCAATGAGCCTGACAGGAAGCACGTGGGACGGGACAAACGGGGGAGGGAGCGGGGAGGGCCCGAGGGGACTGAGTGTCTCTGTGGAGCTGGACCTCACCCCCGGAACGCTCCGCCCAGTTCAATGGTAACCTGCTGGGACGGACCTCCATTTACACGAGCAATGTACAGGAAGATTAAATAAAATCTAATAGATATCAGAAGTGGGAGAAATACTTAAATCTGTACTCAAGTAAAAGTACCGCTACTTCAAAATATTATTACTGACGTACAAGTGAAAGTATTCAACACAAATAACATGAGTAAAAGTAAAAAAGTAATGAGTGTAAAGTTTACATAAAAGTGCTTACTGCTACTAAGACCATTGCCATTATTACTTCTTCTGATGCTATTACCACTAATACTAACACTACTACTGTTACTACTACTACTATTGCTTCTATTGCTACCCTCACTGCTACATTCAATGCTACTACTACCATACTACTACTAATACTACAGTTGCTACTAATTGCAACAGCTGCCATTATTATAACCCCTCCTTAAACCTCCACCTTATCATGGTGGAGGGGTTTGAGTGAATGTTAATAAATGTTAATATCTTCTACTTGAGATCTTATTTTAACATTAATAGTAAACATGAGGACATTGAAAAGAGATTGAATGTAGATTTTTATTCCTTGGAACACTCAAAAATAACAACAGCTCACAATATTCATTATACTGTAGTTTTTGTAGCATTTTGCACAGTGGCCTATTTGAGCTGATGACACATTTACGAAGTCAGTCTGGGTGAGTGCACCATGTTTGGTCCAAAGACTGCCAGTCTATTACTTGTTGTTCTATCTCACACTCAACTTTGTTAACTATTGATTTATTGAGGAATAGTCATAGTAATAGAGTGAAGAGGGTCATGTGATTGAAACACTCACACAACCAGGGGTGAAAGTAGATTTTTGCTTATGCCGGTACTATAACAAATTATGCCTACATATATATTTTTAATAGCAGAAAAAGCAGAACGCAGTTGAGAATGAATCTTGACTATAAATGAAAAGATATAGACATGGCTTATACGGGGTTTAACAGGGTTTGACAACAAATCAAACGCACCCTATAAAGGCCAACACACACCGGACGCACATCAAAAAATACACCCCTATTGTTTTCTATGAGGCCCAGTCTGTCCTCACACAGCTTGGGTGACTTCTATCACTTTGTCCTGTTATTCACAGATAAAACACATATTTTAAACTCCATGTTGTTTATATTAAAGCCTTCGCAAGCGTTTGGTGTAATTTGACGCGGCACTCCAGGTGTGGTTTGGGCTTAAGACGCGCATGCTCAATGCATTTGTTTAAGGAAGCGAGAGAATCAGTGAATGATGAGAGGGGAGAGGGACATTCTGGGCATTAAATCACATCACGGAGCGATCATAAGCCACTAAAAACCACACAGACACAGATATGATGAGATAAAGTGCTGCCTGGTTCATATGCTTTAGCGTCAAATTTTTTTTTTCTCATAAAAGCGTCCGCGCTCTGCGGCTGCTTTCTAATGTGTGTTAAAGCTGCAAAGAGCGGCTGGACAGCTGATCTCCTTCCACCCAGTACTGCGTACCCCCTCTAAATCTTATGCCGGTACGTAGTACCGGGCCGTACCGGCTTACTTTCACCACTGCACACAACCGTACTTTAGAGGAGTCCTTTAGCCTACATTTTTTGTTGCAGGTCTTTGTATCACTGTTAATTGTTGGCGAGTGTTTCCCTGACTTTATTTTGAAGTATGCTTTTTGATTCTCCCTATAGTGAGTGAATGTGAGAGTGAATGGTAGAGTCATTGTGTTTCTGTCAGTGTTGCCTTTGTAACTTATTGCCGTTGTGATGCTCGGGCTATCGCTGGAGTCTCTGAAAGATGATAAATGAACTTGAATATAAAAATAAACTCTCAAAATAAAAAGCAAAAGTCTGATATGATAGATATATATTTCTGTTACTTTACAAATGAACAATATTGTTATCGTCCACATGCATTTATTTCATTCAGTATCATTCATTTATAAAAGTGAATGGTTATCTGCCAGTGTATGTTTCTAACTCTGGTTGTATGGCTTTGGTCTAGGGTGTATCCCGCCTCAGGCCCATAGTTGCAGGGATAGGCTCCAGCCGCCCACAGCCCATGATGGCCATAAGAAAATTAAAAAGTCTCAATTCCTCTTACACACATTTTTGTGTTTTAAAACTGCCTTTCTTTGTATATTTTTATATTGGGGTAATTTTTCAGCAGTAACTTTATGATGTGTTTCATTTGTGTGCAGTCCTGCTGAGCGATGGAGAGATCCACAAGAGCTCGTGCTCTAAATCCAGACCAAAGAACGAGTGCTAGTGGCTCAGACTGAAGGAGACCGGATCTGTGCCTGTGCCGATGGAGTTTTGGGCAGCACCACTTCACAGGTCTGATCCAACTTCTGCAGAATAAACAGAGCGAAGTGGACCAATGCATCAGATCCCAGTACGACAGGCACAAGGCCAGAACTGAGAGGCTCAAGGACGAGCTACAGCAGGAGGTCACCCAACTGAGGCAGGCCCTGACAAAGCTTAGACCCACAGGCTGTAGTCCTGGACAACCCCTAATCCTCTGCGTCTTCCCGTTAGACGTTTTGCCACAGTTTGACGATGTGAAGAAGGCTACATCGGACCTTATGGATAAACTTTAACAAACTCTTAACGAAGGCATGGACACGGTGTTCTCTGCGCTCCAACAAACTGAGAATCCACCTTTTACTCAATTACTTAAAATGTACACTTTGTATTTTATTCATTCTCTTGAGTAAATCTTAGAGGAACAAGACTTATTTTCAAAAGACTTGAAGTAGTAAAAGTATTTTTCCACTTCAGAGGCAGTGTGGGTAACTCATCAGAAGGTCCTGAGTTTGTTCGTATAGTTTGGGCATGTAGTAGCAGTAGCATGGAGCTATATTTGTTTCACTAAAATGAATGATGCAACATTAAATGTATTGATGAAACTAGAATGATTTATTCAAAATGACTCATTTGTGACTTGCATGCAGCGATCCGGCGTAAAAACCCTGCCACCTGGTTTGCCTGAATAAGAAAGGGAGAAGCTGAAAGAAAAAAACAAAACAATATTTCTTAAAACAGTGCAGAGCCATTAGCACATATTTAAGCTAGCAAACTTTACAAAGTAATTTTAACTCGACCAAACTGTAAAACACTGTACACTAAAGACAAACAAACTGTCACAAAACACGTTTAAACGTTTTATATCATGTACAACATATGTTATGTTTGTTTTATTCACGTTACAAATGAATAAATGAAAAATAAAAGCTATAAATGTACATACCGTTTATGGAGTGGTCCGTTACAAAATGGCGGAGCTGAGGAAAGTCCGAGCTGCGTCTCCTCCACTGTCACGAGAGGGATTTCTGAAAAATAAAAGCAGAGAAACACAACGAGCTTTAGAGGTAACCAGGAGATAAACTGGAGCATTTCTTTTATTTTCTATCACTTTTGTAAGTCCCAGGAGTTTATTATTACCTGTGTAAATGTGATTTTTGGACATATCCAGTAACAGTAGCCGTGTCTTAACCTGTGTACTTGTATATTATGTGATGGTGATTCTGGTTTGTTTGTATCTGGGCTGTACAGAAGCTAATATTCAGGATTTGTTCCAACACTGTTTGCTGTTACCAGGTTTGGACACTAGATGGGAATGTTGTGCAAAGTATATTTTTGTTCACCAACGCTAGACTTCTCTGCTTTGGATGAACACACGGTAAAAACAAAGCAGCCCTGAGACTTTGTATTCTCAGAGACATAGACTAGTTCATATATATTTATGTGTGTGTGTTTTTAATACATGTCTTTGCATTGTATTTAGGGAGCAACGCGTGTTTTGAGGCACGGTAAAGTGAGGCTTAATTTTTTTATTTCTTATTTTTTGGGTGCAGTTACTGCAGCGTAAAAGTCAATAGTGAATCTTCACATGTGACGCTAATCTTCACAATCACATCCACACAATCGGGTACACGGAGAGAGGAGAGACAGGGACAGGCGTGGAAAGGAACAGGGTGAAGCAAGAATGGACTGAAAACGGCTTCATCCTCCCAGAGACCTGCTCTGAACCAGGCTCTCATTGTTATGGGACAGTGGCCTTTATTAAAAGCATCAAAATTAAGCTTCACTTTGAAACCAAGCCCAACACTGCACAGCCCTCACAGCAGCAGTCACAGCACAACATAGAGTTAATCGCCAAGTTTAAAAGTAAGAGCTGATTATTATTTCTCTTAAAATAGGCATTAAGAACAATCAAATGTAATTTAAAATGATATTTATTTGAGATAATAGAAAATGTACCTTTTTATTTTATTATTTGAAATATAATGGACATCTAATTAAAATAAATGCTATTTGAAGGAATAAAGAGACCTTGTTGTGTTCTGGACTTAACTTGAGGACATTTTCTCAGATTGGACCTCAGTGAATGTTTCTTTATATCAGGGCAGAGCTATGGATCACAGGCAGCTTGTTGCACTTTTGGAGGAGCAGGAGTGAACCTGGAGACATGGGGCCTGCTGCTGTCAGAGCTCAGTGTAGGCAGAGGATTGAAGAGGGGTTTGGGACCTGAGGAAAGAGATCCATGAGTTTTGACAAAAGAAAGGAGAGCTCCCAGATGCAGACTGGAGCTGGCATTCTGTTGATTTGACTCAAGTGTTCAGTGAACTAACACTAATACAACTAAATGCACATTTAAACTGAATGATCTGTTTTTGTTAATGCTGTTTTAATAAATGCTGAAATGTCCTGCCTTCTTTTTGCATTTATCTGCTTACATTTATTCAGCCTAAACATAAAAAGATACACAGTTGTTATTGAGAACAAGTGTTTAGCTTTTTACAGCTAAAATAACAAAACTTGTGTCAGTGTCCAAATACTTATGGACCTAACTGTAAATGAAGTAATCCACAAATACATTTGACCAGATTTTATTAAAAGCAGAGCTGTACAGAATGGATCAAACAGTGCATCATCAGTGGACATTAACTAAACAAGAACAGATTTTAAACTTTATATCCCACAAAAACCACACAGCAAAAAATAAAATAATGAAAGCATAAATTAGTTCATTTTAACAAACCCCAAACAAAAGTATTTACACAACTGGAAAATAAGAATAAGGCATTAACAGTACTAAATATTGTACACAAACAGCAGAGATTTAAAAATGTAAATACTTCACCAGCATCGACTAAGACGGTGCTACATCAAAACACCAAAACCAAACACGACCAAAAGCATTTGCCCAACACATTATATTTGGTAAATCAAACGGACAGGACATGTGTAGGTGAACGGGTGAAAAGGAGACTGCTCTGAGGCTGATGGTGCTGCTCAGGAGTCTTCTGCACTTCTTATTTAGTTTCATTTAGAGACACTTTTATTGCTGTTTAGTTAGGGCGACCATATGTCCCAGTTTTAGGCTCCTTGTCCCATGTCCCAACAAAAATCAACATATATCTATAAAAACCTTTGTCTAAAGACTTTGGTCACTCAATTTATTTACCATGACATTGTTTTCTTTTATCAATAAATGGCATCATATTCAAAAACCTAAGCCCTAGTGTCTACTTTGAAGTTTATGACAGAAAATTGTTTGGATTTCTGAAGTTTTTCTGTGACTTGGTGTGAGTTCAAATGCGCCATGATTTGTGAAAATGATGTGTCCCAGTTTTTGGGTCTAGAAATGTGGGCGCCCTGCAAATAATGAGCCCAAACAAACTGCAGGAAAGTATTTCAATGTAAATGAATCACCAAACTAAAAGCATTAATAAACCCTTTATAAAGCAGACTCAGGATAAAGTGCCTCTTTCTCTGGAACAAACATTCACTGTGAAAATAAAAATAAGGTCAAATGGTTAGACCAGAGAATATTATTTAGTTTAATTAGTCCAACAGACATTTCATTCAATTCTTGAACTTACTGTGTGTAACTATTGCTGTCCATCTGTTCTCTCTGGAAATGACACAAGCAGCAAAACACAATGTGGTAAATAAACTGGCAACATATTTAACTATTTTTATTTTATTGTACATTTAGGCAAAAATATCTGTGTCCAAAAATATTCAGACTTTTCTCAACAATCAGTGTCAAAGCTTTTATTTTCTATCACACCTAACAAACTAGTTTTTTTGCATTTGTATGGATTTTGGAGCAGTGTTTTTTGCACAGATCTCCAGTTTGTTGATGTTAGAAGGATTCCCTGTCATTACTCTGGACTTCAGTTCTCCACAAATTCACAATCAGATGGTTCAGGTCTGGACTCTGGTCTTGGACACTTCAACATGTCCATCCTGTTCCATTTCTTTACCACTTTAACTGTGTGTGTTTTAGTTTTTGTGGAGAGCTGGGGTATGAATAACTTTGGGCTTTTCTGTAAATGTGTTACTTATGAGCTCTGTTTAAAAATCTGTTTTGTTTTATGAATTTGATGATAATTAATGAATTCAATTTTGATGTTGTCTTACATTTTTGCACCAGTTCTTCCTCGACTCCTGGTTCACTTGGAGCTGGAATAACAAACACCATATTTATTAATTATAAATACAAATATTAATGTGAGGCTGCTGTTCATATGATACTTACGAGGCGAGGGCTTTTTGTCTGGAAAAGGAAAAGCAAAAAAATGTTAAAAATGTTTTGTAAGTTTATTCATAACTAAAAACAAACGTCTTTTTTAATGCAGTCTTACTGTGGAATCTTCTGTACAAGACGACTCCGATCGCAACGACGACGGCAAAACCAAGAGCACCCAACGCAGCTCCAATGATGGTGGTGTACTTCTTCTCTGTTAAACACATTCATATAAATATATCACTAATACAGCAGGTTAACAATGTGCTACACACACAGCTTACAGGAATAAGACTTGGAAACGTGAACTACCCTTTCTTTCCTTGGACTGGAGGAAACCTGTGTAATTATCTAATAGTACAGTGTAATAGGAGTTAGTGTAGTGTAGGAGGAGGAGTATAGGAGTACAGTGTATTAGGACTTAATAAAGGAGTACTTTATTATAAAGGATTTCAATCTGCCAGCACACTCAAGGGACAATAAGGGACGCACTGATTGGCTGTTGAATGTTTGCTGAGGGAAGGTTTTTAGCACTACATACATTGTTACACAGAGAAACTGCTAAACAGAAAAACATATATTGGAAAAAAGGGAAGCAAAGTAAAATGCAAATGAAAATAGAAATTGACGATGCTTGACTTGGGGTGGAGATAATTCCTGGTTTGTATCTAAAGCTAAACTCAGAGGAAGAAGTTTAAAGTGAGCTCTGAAAATCAGTTTGGTGTCATTTATTTGTATTTTCAGGTGGCAAAATGGTCCAGTTTTATGTTTTTAAAATAAAATAAAAGCAGAAAAGTAGCAATAAGTAAAGCAGTTATATTGTTGTTGGTGAGGTTGGAAACGCTACAGGAACAGATTTTGTTGGAAACACATCCAGGACAGCATGAGAACATTTGGGTCGTTCAGCTTTAACTTCAGAGGGTTGTGGTTCATTCTTTTGAGCCTAAAACTGCAATTTTGCTTTTTATAGCTTTGCTTTTTATAGTTTTATAGTTATTTTAGTTTTCTTCAGTGGTTAGCATTGTCACTTAAAGCCAAGAAACTGTGGGTTCAATCTCCAGCCTGAAGTCAGAACAATCTGAGCACAGACAGAGTGTGTCCAATGTTACCTCTGCACTGAATTCCCCACATTACACAGCTTTTACTACACACAGAGATGTGTTTATTTCAGCCTTTTTTCACTATTTATTTCAGAAAGCACCGGGACAGGACAGATGGAGGATTTGAAGCTTTTGGGTCCAAGCCAGGATTCAAACCTGGACTGCTCCTTATGTTTTACAGACCCCCCATAGACCCCACAGAGACCTTTCTTAATTCACTCTGTACAATTACCACTAACACAGAATAAAAAGTCTCATTCTCACCGTTGGTCCTGATCTTGTCTCTGTCCAGTCTGGTGACCTGGTCCTCTGGGACTCCAGAGAGCTGAAACACACAGCTGTAACTGTCCCAGTCTCCAGATGGGACCGAGGTCAGGTCCAAGTCCACGCTGGTCTGGAAGGTCCCGTCGTGGTTGGGCAGGATCTCTCCAGGATCCACGTTCTCAGAGACCTCCTCTCCATCTTTAGTCCAGAACAGCACGGCTCTGTCGGGGTAGAAGCCTGTGGCGTGGCAGGTGACTGGGGACGAGGAGGACTTCTGCAGGAAGGACACTAGGGGGAGCTCTGCACACACAAAACAGGACATGAGTCTCCTTTAGTGTCCAACCTTCATCTGAGTCAGATTTCTCTTTAACCCTCCTCCTGCCCTAACTTTTTAGTCTTACCTGTTGCCCTAAGCACAGAAAAAGCACAAATAAACACTGCCATAGAAGAATTTTCTAATAATCAATCATTCCATTTTTTTTCAATGATTAACTTCAGTCCTCACCACACAGAGCAAAAATTCATTGTTTACGAAATTTTCAAATGATGGCAAAATCACAAATCACAAAAAATATATTTTTTTCTTTTCTGTAAATGCAATTTTTATTTTTTATTTTTATTTTTATCAGAGCTTGGGAGTGTCAAAAATTGGCATCATGATTGATTTTATTAGATTTAAAATGTTTGTGTAGTGGCAGATGAAACATTTTTAGTCACACCTTTCGTCCTCAGGCGCAAAAAAATGCACTGCCATAGAAAAATTATATAATAATAGATAATTCTAATTTATTATTTTTTTATGGATTTCACGAATAATTTCAGCCCTCACCATACACAGCAAAAATTAATTCTGTTTATGAAATGTAAGCCTTAAATTCCAGTTTGTGTGGTGCAGACACATCCAGCACAAACCTCTGCCTCTGCTCAGTCTGGGACCTTTTTCTACTTTGCCCTGATGTGCACATCTCTGTAAGAACTACATTTTGGATTTGTGCTCACGCAAACACAAACAAACTCATTTCTCAACAAACACTTTCACACCAATTTATGACAAAAACACACCCAAATCATTTTAGTTCAATTTTTTTTTTGCTTTGCAGACTCGATCATTCATACGAACCCTAATAAGGCCATTCCCCAATTTATACCTCTGTCTACCATATTTGGGGAAATGGCGCCACCTAGTAAAGTAAAAAAAAAAAAAAAACTAAAATTCCAACCCCTCACTATCATGAATCCATAAAATACTTGATAAAAATGTGAAATTATATTGCAGTGACAGTGTATAATATAATTTTGAATGGGAGTCAGTGGCACAAAAAAATGTCTTAGGGGTAAAGGTGGGACTATTTTTATGCACCTTTTTAAGAGGATTAAAAAAAAAATCCTGAAATCTGAAAATTCATCCAAAAATACACAACTGAGGCAAAATCTATGCCATTTGAATCAACACAGCAAAATTTATCCTCAAAAAAACTGCTGCCAAACATCAGAAACTGTCTTAGGGCTGTAGCAGGGTAATAAGCATCAGCCAGAAAACAAAACACAGAGTTGATTTCCAGTTTCTTTCTTTGTTCATGTCTGGTGTTGGAGGAAGTGTCCTGGTTTTCAACACAACATCACCAAGAACTGAGTTTGTCCTTCACTGTGTCACTAATTAAAAACTAAGCTCCTCCTCTGATCTGCCATGGAATAAAATGCTCTAAAATGAACTAACGCTTTGCACAAATGCACTAAATTAACTTTTATGTGAAGTTTTATTCCCATAAATCTGAAGTGTTGTTTTAAAATATGTACAGTCTTTTAAAGCTGCATGTTTCATTATACTTTGAGAAATCCTGACACTACTTCCTAAAATGTGTGGTAACTGTCATCTTTACAAGAGGATGCAGAGAAAATGCATTTATATTGGTTTATATGTTTGTTTTACCTTCATTTATTTTAAAACTGTAATTACATGTGTACTTTAGACACTGGACTATTGAAATGTACGCACAAAAGATCACATACATTTATATTTCCTCTGCTTTTATTTAACCATCAGGTGCTCTCTCTGTTGGTTTATTTTAAGTGAGTTTGAAACACATAAAACACTCACCTTTCCTCTTCAGAACGCTCGCTCCATAACGCACATATTTCTTCAGCCAAGCAGCACAGATGTTGTAGATGTAGTTTTTATAAATGTCAGTTGCTCCATCTGTGTCCCAGTTCTGTTTGGTGATGAAGGCCTGTTGTTTTGCAGCGACCCATGTCTCTGTCTTCAGGTCCAATGATAGAAAGTCTTCTCCATCAAAAGCAAACTGAACATATCCAGTTATCTCATCAGTCTCATCGTCCCATTCACAGCCGTACATGCTCTGGACAAGGTGAGCACCTGAAACACAAACATCAGTCACAGTTTGTTTATTTAATACACTCTGTGCTGTTGGACGTCTGAATATTTATTAAAAGTTATTATTAATTAAATGTTATAATCCTGAAACAAATATGACTTTTCAGATGGTTCAGTTTGTCATCAGTTTTATCTCATTTAAAAATGGAAGATCTGATTATTTTAGTGAAAAAACTGTAAAAAAATAATAATAAAAAAAAGAATAAAATAATAATAAAAAGTACATAATAGATAATAATTAAATAGATAATAAAACAGATAATTATAAAAAACTGGTTAAAATGGTTAAATCAGTAAAAAGTGAAATCAGACAAACCTTCGGTCTGGTTAAAGCGCTTTTTTACATTTTCAATGCTGCCTTTGTGCACCTGCTCATTATTCAAACAGCTCTGAGTCTCCTCCTCCCAGTACTGTGGGTCCTCCTCTGTTGATTCTTGCATCCAGTCCTGTGTGGGCTCTGCTCTCTTGGTCTCGCTGTCGTAACGCATCGCCTGAAGTCCATTCACCAGTTCAACATAAACAAACTCTGGGAAGTTTGGGACTTGAGACGATGCAGTTTCAAAACCCATTAAAGTGTGAGTCACTGTGAAGAAAACAAAAAGATATAATTTCAGTTAAAAATGTGAAAATAAAATGTAATTATAAACCCACCCAAAACAAAACAAATAATAAATAAATAAAAAGTGTCAAGCAAATATTTAATAATACAAATGACATAATCTGTAAAATGACACATGCACAGTGAGGTGATGTCTTTGTGATGTAAAATAAAAATAAAAACGTGATTTTCTGTTGGCAGGGTCGCCCCAAGGTCTTAAAAGTATTAAAAAGTATTAAATTAAAAGTATTCAGTCTTATGGGCAGGAATTACATTTTGTTCACCTGGGTCTTTCCAGCGTTGTAGTTAATATTGTAAATATATTTGTGAATATTTTAAGCTGCGAGCGTTGACATTCAGCAAATTAATATAACATTATAACATTTGAGAGTAATAGTCTGACTAAAAATAAAGAAGTGGATGTGAAATTGTAATTAAATTCTGTAATAAGTGTTTTAAAAATGTGTTTAAGTCCCCACTGCACTGTGTCTTTATTTCTTTTAAAGCATTTGTGACAGGTCTGTTGTTTTTATGAGCTCCTTAATGTTACAAACAACATCACCATAAACTTACTGAAGAACCTTCATCACTTAAATGTATGATTCAGTTTAAAGAGTTTTTAACGCAGCTCAGGAGTTATTTCATCTGTTTTATGCTTTTAACCCTTTCATTAGTGTAAAACTCTCAGATTATTGTTCTTTTTCCAGTGATCCAGGCTTTATATTTCATTCTAAATGGCATTAAAAAGTCTTAAAAATGTCTTCAATTTCACAAAACAAAACCTGGTGCGATCCTGGCTGGAAATGTTTGTCTTATTCTGTTTAAACCAATCAGAATTAAGGATGTCGTCACTGTCACCTGTATCTAGGCAGAACTGACTCACACAGGTTTGAAGCAGCTAAAGTGAAAGTACTTTCTAATTGATTCTTGTGATAAAGAATAAAAGTGTTGAACTGCTCTGAGAGTGTAACAGGTTCACTCTTCTCCTGTGCTTGTTTTTGACAAAAACCATGAGAGAGCAGGGGAGCTTCTGAAATATACAACACTCTATTAACACAAATGTTTTCTTAAACAGGTTATAATGAGTTCACATGATCAGACTTTAACATCAGCTCCAAACAAACAACAAACAAACAGCTCTTGGTCTTTTCTTTCTTTACATGTCAGCAGAGAAATAAGCAAGGGTTCTGTCTCTAATTTGTTTTTCATCCTCTGTGTACAAAGTAGAATCTGACAGTGTAAGGATTATTTTCCCTACGATACAACTACATCAATACACATTACCTTGTATCGAATCGTATAGTTTTCTAAGAAGTGTATGTCAATATACATGAAATATTGATCGATAATATTGGAAATATCTAAATTTGCATGTTAAAATAAAACCAGATATGGCTTTTTGAATGTAATTTTTGTGTTTTTAATTAAATGAAATGTTATATTCAACTTTTCTTTGCTCTTTCTGCTGGACATAATCAACACCAGCAGTGCTGCTACATTTGAGAGTAAACTTTTATGATTTCTGGCAAAAAGTTGCTCTATCGATTATTGATATGAAGGTGTTAAATTGTATCATTCCAAATTAGCCAATATCATTCTTGAATTGTTTTGAAACAATCCTATCCTAATCCTATCGTTACACCTCTAATAAGGATTATATTTAGTAAAGAAAGGAAGCAGCCAACAGAAGTTTTCCTGTAGTAAATGACCTCAGTCTCTGAGAACAACTCTAGATCTGTTTCCAAGCTCAGTGTGACATAAAATATAATGCTACAGCAGCTCAGCTTTGTAAAAAGCAACATTTCTGCAAACAAAGGAGATTTCCTGATTTCTAGGCCACACCTGTCTGCACTGTTCTTATTATTCATCAAACCATCAGTGCCATGATTATTAAAGCCATCTGACCAATAACCAGCAGTGATCAGACAGAACCCTGCAGGATTTCTTAAACCTCATTTTAACTTGGGTTTCATGTTTTTTATGTATTGTTGCTTTGTTGTTGTTTTTATGTATTTTATTTATTTATTTGTATTGTTTATGTATTTTTTATTTAAAGCACATTGAGTCTAAGTGCGTCATATGAAATGTGCTGTGTAAATAAACTTATTATTGTTATTATTATTAGCTTGGAGCAGAGAAAATGTCCAGTTAATGTCATAATCTGTCAAAGATGGCGCTGGGAGGGACGTCCCAAACTCCACAAACCTGTCCCATGCACTGTGTCTAAACAACTCATAATGAAATACCTCAACATAACTTTATCAACTGTTTATTTTACACTTTCTATTTACTTATTATTTTACAATGTCCCATTTTTCTGTGATATAGTCAGCTTAGTAATACATTATGGGCCTACTATTTTTATTTGTATGTATGTTTAATAAAATTTGATGTGTTATTGTGTATTTAGTTCATCGTTTAATCGCAAATTATGGAAAACAAACTGAAATAAAATGAACCAAATTACATTTTTAAGATTAATAAACGACACTTCCTTGTACACAGCGCATTTGTGACGCTGTTACCAACGACCGAGTTCACGGAGCCTTTCAGTACAGTTCACTAAATTAAAAACTAAATTAAAAACATTTACTCACTCGATGCAGGCGCCGTTTATAAGTATCCCCATAAGAATGAGCACAGTGCACGTCTTCATGGTGAAGATTGATGTAAAAGTCTTGTCAGAGAAGTTTATTTCCTGCTGATGGTTCGAGGTTTTTGTTTTCTGGAGGCGACTCACGCAGTTTTTATCTGAGCTTTAAGTTTCGGTTTGGAGCCTCAGCCTTGGACCAATCAGAATTCAGAACAGGCTCTGACGTCACGCGTATCCGGGCAGAACTGACTCTCACAGGTTTTGAAGCGACGAAAAGTCAAAGAAAAAATAATTTAACTATAAAAATAAGTGGTTTATTTTAAAATGAAAGCGATATTTTCTGTTTTCTTTGTGTCTGTACTGTTTTTATTATTGGCCATAACACACTTAATGTTTATTAAATCTCTGTAAATGCACCTCAGAGTCTGTCAGAAACATGGTGCATCATAAACAGTGCAAGTATTTCTTTACATAAGTAAAACTAAAAGTCTGTTCATATAAAACTTCTGATATCTGGACTGAGGATATTTCACTTTGTAGCGTTACATTCATGAAAACAGTTTAATTATGCACTACAATGCCATCTAGTGGTGAATGTTTATAACGCCTGCACCCCGGCTGCAGCTTTTATTTTATTAACTCTTGAAAATGTCTTTCTTTCTTTTTTGTGCTGACAAACCTGAAGTTAAAATTTGTGACTAATGCTGTTATTTAGCCCTGATTTACTGTGGATAAGTTTAGTCTTGGTTTAGTTTATGTTTTTTTCTGGTTTTGACCAAGTTCAGCCCTTTTACACTGTAAAGCTTATGTAGTTGATGCTTGTAAATGTTTTATTTTTCCTCATGTACAAAATTACTTTGTAAAAAAATGCGTTCCCTAAAAATAAATAACAATTTTGTGGATATCCGTTTATAATAATTCTATTAAAATCAAGATGTGAATGTCAGAAATGTGTTACTTGAGTTCAAACTATTCAATAAATAGGCTAAAATATCAATAAATGTTAAAAATGAACAAACAATTATAATTCATTTGAACAGAATCATAAAATATTAAGACAAGTTAATGTCATAATCTGTCAAAGATGGCGCTGGGAGGGACGTCCCAAACTCCACAAACCTGTCCCATGCACTGTGTCTAAACAACTCATAATGAAATACCTCAACATAACTTTATCAACTGTTTATTTTACACTTTCTATTTACTTATTATTTTACAATGTCCCATTTTTCTGTGACATAGTCAGCTTAGTAATACATTATGGGCCTACTATTTTTATTTGTATGTATGTTTAATAAAATTTGATGTGTTATTGTGTATTTAGTTCATCGTTTAATCGCAAATTATGGAAAACAAACTGAAATAAAATGAACCAAATTACAATTTTTAGATTGATTAATAAACGACACTTCCTTGTACACAGCACATTTGTGACGCTGTTACCAACGACCAACTTCACTGAAGCCTTTTATTACAGGTTTACCCAATTAAAAACTAAATTAAAAACATTTACTCACTCGATGCGGCGCCGTTTATAAGTATCCCCATAAGAATGAGCACAGTGCACGTCTTCATGGTGAAGATTGATGTAAAAGTCTTGTCAGAGAAGTTTATTTCCTGCTGATGGTTCGAGGTTTTTGTTTTCTGGAGGCGACTCACGCAGTTTTTATCTGAGCTTTAAGTTTCGGTTTGGAGCCTCAGCCTTGGACCAATCAGAATTCAGAACAGGCTCTGACGTCACGCGTATCCGGGCAGAACTGACTCACACAGGTTTGGAAGCGACGAAAAGTCACAGAAAAAATAATTTAACTATAAAAATAAGTGGTTTATTTTAAAATGAAAGCAATATTTTCTGTTTTCTTTGTGTCTGTACTGTTTTTATTATTGGCCATAACACACTTAATGTTTATTAAATAATAATAATAATAATAAATCTTTATTTATATAGCACTTTTAAAAAACAAGGTTTACAAAGTGCTGAACAGCACACAGCAATGTAAGACAATAAAATCAACAAAGAAAAGACACATGCAAGAGTGCAATAAACCAGACAGAAGTATCTCTGTAAATGCACCTCAGAGTCTGTCAGAAACATGGTGCATCATAAACAGTGCAAGTATTTCTTTACATAAGTAAAACTAAAAGTCTGTTCATATAAAACTGCTGATATCTGGACTGAGGATATTTCACTTTGTAGCGTTACATTCATGAAAACAGTTTAATTATGCACTACAATGCCATCTAGTGGTGAATGTTTATAACGCCTGCACCCCGGCTGCAGCTTTTATTTTATTAACTCTTGAAAATGTCTTTCTTTCTTTTTTGTGCTGACAAACCTGAAGTTAAAATTTGTGACTAATGCTGTTATTTAGCCCTGATTTACTGTTGATAAGTTTAGTCTTGGTTTAGTTTATGTTTTTTTCTGGTTTTGACCAAGTTCAGCCCTTTTACACTGTAAAGCTTATGTAGTTGATGCTTGTAAATGTTTTATTTTTCCTCATGTACAAAATTACTTTGTAAAAAAATGCGGTCCCTAAAATAAGTAACAATTTTGTGGATATCCGTTTATAATAATTCTATTAAAATCAAGATGTGAATGTCAGAAATGTGTTACTTGAGTTCAAACTATTCAATAAATAGGTTAAAATATCAATAAATGTTAAAAATGACCAAACAATTATAATTCATTTTAACAGAATCATAAAATATTAAGACAAGTTAATGTCATAATCTGTCAAAGATGGCGCTGGGAGGGACGTCCCAAACTCCACAAACCTGTCCCATGCACTGTGTCTAAACAACTCATAATGAAATACCTCAACATAACTTTATCAACTGTTTATTTTACACTTTCTATTTACTTATTATTTTACAATGTCCCATTTTTCTGTGACATAATCAGCTTAGTAATACATTATGGGCCTACTATTTTTATTTGTATGTATGTTTAATAAAATTTGATGTGTTATTGTGTATTTAGTTCATCGTTTAATCGCAAATTATGGAAAACAAACTGAAATAAAATGAACCAAATTACATTTTTAGATTGATTAATAAACGACACTTCCTTGTACACAGCACATTTGTGACGCTGTTACCAACGACCGAGTTCACGGAGCCTTTCAGTACAGTTCACTAAATTAAAAACTAAATTAAAAACATTTACTCACTCGATGCGGCGCCGTTTATAAGTATCCCCATAAGAATGAGCACAGTGCACGTCTTCATGGTGAAGATTGATGTAAAAGTCTTGTCAGAGAAGTTTATTTCCTGCTGATGGTTCGAGGTTTTTATTTTCTGGAGGCGACTCACGCAGTTTTTATCTGAGCTTTAAGTTTCGGTTTGGAGCCTCAGCCTTGGACCAATCAGAATTCAGAACAGGCTCTGACGTCACGCGTATCCGGGCAGAACTGACTCTCACAGGTTTCGTAGCGACGAAAAGTCAAAGAAAAAATAATTTAACTATAAAAATAAGTGGTTTATTTTAAAATGAAAGCGATATTTTCTGTTTTCTTTGTGTCTGTACTGTTTTTATTATTGGCCATAACACACTTAATGTTTATTAAATCTCTGTAAATGCACCTCAGAGTCTGTCAGAAACATGGTGCATCATAAACAGTGCAAGTATTTCTTTACATAAGTAAAACTAAAAGTATCACATGTACATTTCTACTAAAGTAAAAATATTGAAGTACTCACTTTTAAATGTATTTAAGGTAAAGTTTAAATATTTCAAATCCTAATCCACTTTATTTCTAGAGCTGTTTCTGTAGCACATTTTTACAAATGACACAGTTTCCAAAGTGCTGCACATGAAACAATAAATAACTATTCCTCTGTTTAGCTCCACTAGTCCCCATTAAAATAATAAGAACCAGTAAAACTAAATTAGAGCAGTGCAATAAAGTAACAATAAATGAATAAAAACAATGACATAAAGCGAAACAAAATAAAAGACACAGGACCACACAACTCACGCAGAGTTAAAATCCAGAGAATAAAACATTTCACACAGATTCAACAACTGCTTACAGCGGTAAATGTGACGGATTGTGATTAAGAGTTGTGCTGATTCTACAAAATTAAAGACTAAAATTACAGCTGTCATTATTTATTTGAAGAGCACTGCTTCACAATATTGCAGTCGTTTTAACAACGAGGGCACCCAAAAATAAAAGAACTTAGTAATTTGCTCTAAAATGTAGTAAAAAGTACCTCTTGTAAAACCTGCTCATACAGAACATGAAAACTCTTTACAAACACATTTTATTTATAAGCACAAGTATTTTACTTCCTCTGATATTGTTTCTCTTTATGCAGTCATTTACATTTTATAATTTAGTATAATCTGCAACTTTCTGGATCCACAGAGCCAAATGTTCCCAAAAATACAAAACCCTAACCCTAACTAATTTTAATGCACAAGTCTCTCAGCTTAGAAATGAAATAAATCATATGTGGTCCTGACCACATATGATTTATTTCATGCATATTTTGGTAATCAGGGGCCCCAGTGCATGCCTTAAGAATGGGCCCTAAACATCTGAAGTATATTAAACTCATGCATTAGATGTCTACTCTATAATATTTGTATATGTATTTCCAAAACAGGTGCTACAGTTGGTATCTTTTTATTCAAGTAAAATTCATTTTTTTAAAAGGACAATTTTACAACTTTTTTTTTTTTTTTTTTACATTTTTGTCTTAAATAATTTTCTTGATATTTTTTAAAAACACACCTAAACATAAGAACATCAGAATTGAGAAAGCCTCTTGGATAAGAGGTGAAACGTCTTCAACTTGAAAAATCTAATCCAGATGACTGCTTTTTTTAACTTTTGTTGCGACCTAAACATAAGATAAATATTCGGGTCTTACATTTTGTATTAAGTTGCTCTTGTTTATTAGGAATATTTTAAACCCAGACGTGACAAGAGACGTAGCCCACTCAGACTATGCATACCGTCTTCCAATCCCAATTCACCCAGGAGAGACTTAAACAGACGCAGACCAAAAAAGGAGGCGCAATGAATGATTTATATAGTTTTTGGCACTGTAGAGCATGTGATGTGTTGAAGGGAGAGTATGTTAGATTGTTAGGGAAAAAAGCTCTCCCCCCAGGGCCAAGACACTGGTGGTGGTGAAGAGGAGGAGATGGAAATGTTGGTGAGGTTGATGCTCTGCTGCTGAGGAGGTGACAAGGAGGAAATAGAACGATGAACGAGAAAGGAAAACACTAGGGCTGTAGCCAACTAAAGAAAGTTAGTTAGTCGACCAACTTTATCTCCAGTACAGCGATTAATCAACCAAAATTGATCAAAGGATTGGTCAGGGGACTTACCAGAGTCTTAGACAAATAAGTGACTTCACTTTAATTAAGTAATAAAACATTTGGAAAAGATGGCTGTAAAATATACTGTTATCTAAACTCAAATGAATAAATCTAGTTAAATAATGGAGTCCTGTGTGTTATCTCTGGTACAGAATCTAACTTTACAGACTCATGTCCAGGTTAAATGCTGCTGAATATCACATTTTCATTTAGAGATGCTATAGGTCGGTAACTTTTGCCTTATTTTGTTTGGTTGTTTGGTAATTGTAGACATTGGTGGGCATTAATAACTGTATTTCTTGCTGATTCATTCATAAAAAGTGAGTGTAGGCAGCAGAAATGTAACATAAAACTGCTGATATCTGGACTGAGGTTATTTCACTTTGCAGCGTTACATTAAAAGGTGTCCCGCTCTGAAGTTTGGCCTGAGACAGCAACATTTAGTCTTAGTTTGAGTTATTTCTGGTCACTGTAAATCTGATCACAACATCAGAAAACATGTCTTTACTTGAGTCTCACTGCTGCAGGACATGAAGGCTTTTATTTGATTAGACTTTCTTTTTCTTGTGCTGACTATATTGAAGTTAGAATTTGTGACTAATGCTGTTATTTAGTTCTGATTTACTGTTTTAGTCTTGGTGTAGTTTATGCTTTTTCTGGTTTTGACCAAGTTTAGCCCTTTTACACTGTTAAGTTTCTGCAGCTGATGCTTGTAAATGATTTATTTTTCTTCATGTACAAAATTACTGTGTAAAAATAAAAATGCGTTCCCTAAAAATAAATAAATATTTTGTGGATAACTGTTCATAATAATTCTATAAAAAACAAGATGTGAATGTCAGAAATGGGTTCAAACTATTCAATAAATAGGCTAAAATATCAATAAATATTAAAAATTACCAAAAAATATGTATATATAATGCATTTCCACAGTGTTTAGTCTTGGTTTAGTCTATGTTTTTTCTGGTTTTGACCAAGTTTAGGTCAAAGTCAAATTTCTTTGTGTAGCACATTTACAACCACCAGTGCTGCCCACAGTGCTTCACAGGCTTTGATCCAATACAAAAAATAAATACAGCAATATAAAACAGTGTAAAGAACGATATATGAAGTGTAATAGAAATAAAACATCATAAAAGTAAAATAAAAACAATAAAAACAAGTAAAAACAATTGTCAAAAGTGTAACTCAGCTCGCATTACCATTTGTTGCAAAGTTTAGCCCTTTAACAATGTCAGGCTCATTTAGTTGGTGCTTGTTTATTATTCATTTTTCCTCATGCACACATTTACTTTGTGAAAGATGCATTCCCACAAAATTACAATTTTGTGGAAAACTCGTTATAATAAATATATTTTAAAAAATCAAGATGTTAGTATGTCAGAAATGTGTTACTTGGGTTCAAACTATTCAAAACGTTACATTAGAATACATTAAAGAAATAATAATTAGATAAACAAAATATCAGTAAACTTAATGCTAAAAATTTGCAAAAAAATATATTATGCCTTTCCATAGACCCATACAATTTAATTTTATTAAGATTTGTTTTCTAATCTCTTGTTTGGAGTCAATAAAACATATTCTTTTTAACCTTTCTGGACCGTGATCCTCCAACGTGTACGCCGCTCTCTGTACAGATGCCTTATGGGAAATGTAGTCCTTTATGCAACTTCCTCCCGTTCTGCCTCCGCCTTCAAAAACTACAACCCGGTGTCTCGCCGTTGGAACTCGGTCCTGTCGGGTTTTTTCGGCAGTGAAGATGTGGACCCGCTGCCTGTGGGTGCTGCTGTCGCTGTTCGGCCCGGCCCAGAGCGTTTTTCAGAAGATTTACTGCTCTCTGTCCCAGAGCTGCGAGTGCGACTTCAAACCCAAACTCAGAGGTGAGCGTTACGTCCGAACTGCGTGACATCAGTGACATGCTAACGCTAACTGTGCTAAAAGAAAAACAGTCGAAAAGAGACAAACGACAACAACTTAATACGTTTTATATTCACATTAGGTTTAGACGCTGAAACCCGCTTGATGTTGAAGTTTTTACTCGGTAGAATTGCTAATAATTAACATTTAAGGTCACAACTTGTGGATGTTTTGCTAGCAACCGGAAGTCCAGCTCCTGATGACAACAGCTGAATAAACATCTGACAAATCCACGTGTAATAATCAAGTTGTGCATATGTAAACTTTTTGTCAAACCTATTTAGGCTAACATTACTTTATTTATAGTTTTTATCTATTTGAATTATGAATAAGTTGTCATTTTGGTTACTGGCCTCTGTGTTTGTTTGTGTTGGCTGAGTCTTGTGAAGTCCTGTTTTTTCCCTCTTCAGTTTAATTCCAAATTTAGTAACATTAATCCAGGTTAAATCATATTTTAGTGCTGCTTAAGACCAAGTTTAGTTTACTGTAAATATTGGCTTTAATCTGGTCTAATCTTATAATTGTCCTGTTTCACTCCCAGTTTGATTTTAATCTGACTTTGTTCTGTGAGATGTGGCCTTTGTCTTGATTTCTTCAGAACTGATTTGTAGTGAAGTATTTCTTTAGTTTGATTTAGTTTTCCTCTAGCTCTGATTTTGACAATAATACCCTTGTACATAATGATATATTATATTTATTTATATGTCATAACGTATATTTCCTTTCTAAATTTTCAGCAACTATAGAATAATTTAATAATACCAAATGTGAACATAATAGGGATTTAATCTTTAAGCTAAAGTGTTTACTAAAGAGCACACATTTATTTGTATTGCCTTATAATATTTGAAACAAAGGACAAAACTCTGATTGAAGATTCAAAGCATTACTTTCAAGCATCAAAGTCGCAGTAACTAACATTTCCTTCTCTGTAAATCCTGTCACTGCTGTTGAAAGAATTTCTGAAACATTTGCATTAAAATGTATATTTTATTAATTGATTATTAAGTAAAATTGTCTTTTATATGAATAGGTTTTTATGTCCTTAGTGTTGAGTCTACTACCGGATAAAATTATTTTAGTTTTTATTAGTATTATTATTATTTTATGACTATTTTTTAATTCTTTAAAAATAATTTATTCATTTTGTTCTTTTTTTGTTGTTGTTTTTTAGGCCTTTTTGGCTTTATTGGATAGTGCAGTCGAAAAGTGACTGGAAAACTGGAAGAGAGCAGGGAGAGACTCTCAGTAAAGTGTCGGAGTCCAGACTCGAACCTATGCGTTGTATATTTTTTGTTGTTTTTGGTGTAAAAATTAATTCAATCACAGTACATAATGTTAAATGTAAAGTCATTCTTAGATATTTTGCTGTTATGGTAAAAGTAACACAGTGTTTAAGTTGTGGGCCGCTGTGGTCTTATGAATTCATGGTAAACTGTGTCATTGTTTCTTTGCCCAGACCTGGAGTGGGACCTTTATAAAAATGTTTACGGACAGCACTTGGCCCAGGACGCGGTGTCGGAGGAAGTGTCGCGGTTCCTTCAGAATAAAAGCCCGGACCGGCCGCTGGTGCTGTCGTTCCACGGAGGCTCCGGGACGGGGAAGACTCTGGTCAGCTCCATGCTGGGGAACCACCTCTACGGCTCGGCCATGAGCAGCCCCTACGTTCACCAGTTCATCCCCACGCTGCACTTCCCCTCGGCCGACAGAGTGGACCAGTACAGGGTCAGTGTTCTCTTCATGTTTAACAGAACAAAGACTCTGTACTGACATGACCTGTGTCGCTTTGACAGTGCGATGGAGCACAAAAGGTTATGTTGAATATTTCCTCTGATTAGTTTATTCAGTGGTGATGCTTGGCCAGGTTAGTTAGAACTGAACTCTTCTTCTTTCCTTTTGGCTTTGTAGTGAGTCGCATATTTATTTGGTATAGGTTTTGTGCTGGATGTTCAGTACATGGGGTGCACAGTGGCAGAGCGGTTAGCGCTCTCGCCTCCCAGCAAGGAGGTTGTGGGTTCGAGCCCCAGGCCGACCAATACACCATCACACGAACTCTCTGGGTGGGTCCTCCCCGTGTTACCGTGGGTTCTCTCCGGGTTCTCTGGCTTCCTCCCACCGTCCAAAGACATGCATGTGTTAGGTGAATTGGTGACTCTAAATTGACCCTAGTGGATGAATGTGAGAGTGAATGGTTGTGGCCTGCGACAAGCTGGCCCCTGTCCAGGGTGTACCCCGCCTACAGCCCAAAGTTACTGGGATAGTCACCTGTGACCCCTAACGGGAATAAGCGGTAGAAAATGAATGAATGAATGTTCAGTACACTGCCTTGTGACCCAATATGGCTGGTTAGATAGTATAGTTGGAGCCTAAATCAGCTGTTAAAATTAAAATCTAGTAATCATGTCAATTTTTCAACTGTGTTTTTTTTAGGGCTGGAACTTTAACGCGTTAATCGCAATTAATTAGAGAAAATTAACAGGTTAAAAAAAATGAACGCAATTAATCGCACTTGTCTATGACAACATGGAACTTTTCTCAGTGACCTAGTTTCTGGCACAGTAACCAGGGCTCGACATCCACACGACCAAAACACCAAATGTGAGTGGATTTCAGCTGTGAACAGATAATGTGCCTTCAGACTGCACCACAGGGAACTGTGGGGCAGAGGTCGGCCGCATCCACGCAACCAGCGCCACTTTTCTTTCACTTTCAAACGCGCTGCTTCAAGTCGCCGCTCATCGTCTCCGATCAGTTCTCACAGCTGAGGACACAGGAGACAGCGTCTCTTTGGTTCAGAGGACAGCGAGGACGCGATTAATTAATTACAAAGCCTGTAATTAATTAGATTCATTTTTTAAAACAAGTCCCACCACTAGTTATTTTATTAATTACATAGCAGTTGTAAAGTTTTTTTTTTTCATTAAAGTTGTATTCTTTAATTCATATTCACACATATAATTTCATGATTTATAAAACAGTACAAAAGATAAAATAATAATCTTGATTTATATAGCACTTAAAGGTTCTTAAAGACACTGTTAGCAGCATGCGTTCGTACTGAAAACTGTACTGCAGTCTGACTCAGATCAGTGGTCTGTGGGTTGCCAGTCTTTCTGCTTTTCTGATTGGACGATCTGCAATGCAGGTTTAGAACCAAAACAAAAAATGTAAACATAAACAACTTGGCCATTATGTACATTTTTTTTTTAACTGTGAAAAAATCAGCTGTACCATTGTTATCAGTTAAACTAATATTTGATTTAGACATGTTTACTTCATATCTGGGCACACATGTGGGTAATTTTTATGAAATATAAAAAATAAATACTGCTCGTAGCACCTTTAACAACAAAAAAGATTAGAATAAAACAACGCACACACTAGCAGCATATATAGACAAATAAAAATAAATACAAAGAACTCTTAACTATAAAAGGCCAGTCAGTAAAAGTGGGTTTTAAGAAGTGATTTAAAAGATGTCACTGATTGATGCCAACCTTATCTTCTTATCTCCAAATACAGTTAAAAGAACTTATGACTGTTGGAACAAAAATATCAACCTATATTATCATATAATAAATGTATTAATCGCAAAATCAACTTATCAGAATAATTAAATTACAAAGACTTCTTGTAGACCCTCAGAGTTTGCAGATCAGAATCATTCAGAACAAATGCATTCATTATAAATAACTGTAGTGATTAAGTTGCTGTCCCTCGTGTGTCCTGCAGAGGGAGCTGAGGGACTGGGTGCAGGGGAACCTCACGCAGTGCGCCCGCTCCGTCTTTATCTTTGATGAAATGGAGAAGATGCCTCCGGGTCTCATCGACGTCCTGGAGCCTTTCCTGGGACCGTTCCATGTGGTTTACAGCACCAACTACCGCAAGGCCATCTACGTCTTCATCAGGTACCACACAGGTCCAGACTTTTAGATTCCGGCGCGGTCTCTCTCCAGGACTCGCAGGCTCTGTCTCTGATTGGCTGTATGTTTTTAAACCTGGTTGGTCCTGGAGGGGTTTTGTGTTTGTCCATTTCACCTGCTTTTGGAAACACAACTCCAGTCCACAGAGACCAGACTGGGGTCCAGGGGTTGCTGCAGCAAATCATTCACATACTGTAGGTACTTTGGCAGTTTTTTATGCCAGATGCCCTTCTTCACACTCTGTTTTATCAAAGCGGTGGACCAGAAAGTATTGTGGCAGGAGTTTTTAGCTCCCTGTGGGGAATGGAACCCCTGACCTCCCACATCGACCACAGGAGAACTAAATAATTCATTGTATAGAATAAAAAAGACATTAGGGGCTGACAAGGCTAATAAACATGATTGATTAGACTTTTTTATTATTAATATCAGGGTTTCCGTGGGGTCTTAAAAAATCTAAAAAAGTCTTACATTTTAAAGTCTGAAATGTAGGCCTTAAAAGGTCCTAAATTTGATGTGGTCTGTTAGAGCTTAAATACATTTAAACACGTCTCAAATATGTCTTGTACATTTGATGTAGCTACCTAAAATGTCCACTTAAATGCTTAAAGGTGTGTTACTGTCGCCAATACGAGAGCTTAGACCTTTTCTCACCAAGACCAAAATGCTTTGCAGCAATGATTGCACAAAAGGTCTCAGCTTTTTGCACACTGCACGCTTACAAAATAAGTCTTACTTTTCTTGAACAATGGTCTTAAAAAAGTCCTAAATGAAAGTTATTGAGGCCTGCAGGAACCCGGTAACATACACATGCATGCCTGTTATAAATTCTGCTTCTTCAGTAGTTGGTGAAAGTCTGAATAATTGTAAGCTAAAGTGTGTTGTGTTTGTGTGGTCAGTACGGTGGGGCAGCAGGTCATCACTAAAGTGGCTCTGGACAGTCGGACGTCCGGACGAGACCGAGAGGAGATCACACTGAGCGACCTGGAGGAGGCCGTCGCTCAGGAGGCGTACAACTCCACACACAGTGAGTAACACCACAGAAAGCACTGAGCTTAAATAGATATGAAAATAATTACAGGTGTCATGGCAAATGTTATCCAACACAGTCACAAACAACATCAAGATTCAATTTATTGTCATTCAATAGATTAAAAAACACCTTTGGCAAAATAAAACCCATATCAAAATGAATACAAGAGAAAGAAGATAGAGTCAACTTTATCACCAGTTATAAAGACTTTAAAGGTGTCATAAGCAGTAAGTATTTTTTATTTTTCATCAGAATAACCCACGTGTCCCCAGATATGATGTAAACTTAATTAAATCAAATATTAGTTTTACTGATAACAATGGCACAGCTGAGTTAGTCACAATTAAAAATATATTTTACATAATGGCCAAGTTGTTTTTGTTTACATTTTTAGTTTTGGTTCTAAACCTTCATCAATCGTCCAATCAGAAAAGAGACCATTGTTTTGATTTAGACTGCAGTACTGTTTTAAACCAGTAGGAGCGCTGCTGCTTACAGGAGCTTTAAATTCCGAGAGCTGCAGCAGCTCAGAGCATTTCAGGTGCTCCACCCCACAATTACCACAAGTATTACTACTACTACTTGACGTACAATTACTCATCAGTACAAATCATTACTGGAGTGAAAGTAAAAATGTAGAGAGTAATGTTAAAGTAGAAAGTACTTATTATTACTTCCAGTAATATTACTACTACTAACAAAACTAATATTTTTACTATTAATACTGCCACTACTGCTCCTGCTAATACTGCTGCTACTGCCACCACTGTTACTATCAACACTACTACTGCTACTGCCACTTCTACTATTACTATTACAGGGTTCGTACAGTCATGGAAAACTTGGAATAGTCATGGAATTTTAAAATGCATTTTCCAGGCCCTGGAAAAGTTTTGGAATTTTATATTTTGATGTAAAGCTTTGGAAAAGGTTTGGAAATGTAAAGTCTGAGTAACATAGGGCCACTACAAGTTAAACCTGTGCCAGCTAGAATATAGTATATCAGTGGCTCCTAAAGTGGGGTCTGGGGCCCCCTGGTGGGCCACAAAGGTACTGCAGGCAGGCCTTCAGAGAATGACTGCATTAAATACACAAAAATTTGAATTTAAAATTGACAATGACGTATTTATTGAAACAAAATCATTTTTCTTTTTTTGGTTTTGGTAATGCTTTAAAACAGCATAGATGATTAGTTTATATCTAATATAGCATAATTATCTTATAATTACCAATGTATAGGCTATAAGTCAGAAAAAATACTGGAATAATATATTTCTTTTTCAAATCTAACAAATGAAATTGCAGCAAAAGATTGTTTTTAATTTTGGACATTTTAAGTCATTTTTCAGGTCTTGGAAATTTAGTAAAAAGTTTTGGAAAAGTCATAGAAAATTCTTGGTAAAAAAGTGTATGAACCCTGCTATTACCACTCTTACTGCTACTACTTCTGCTCCTAATAATTCAATTCAGTTTTATTTGTAAAGCCCAGTATCACAACAAAAGTCACCTCAAAGGGCTTCACAAACAGTTAATCTCCTGTCCTTAGACCTTCCTTCTCGGTAAGGAAAAACTCCTAAAAAAAAAAACAGCTGTGGGAAAAAAATAATAGTACTGCTACTACTGTAAAGTTACTACAAAACTGTACTTTTCTTCAGTAAAAGTATTTAGTTACCCCCTCTCTGTGTTTCAGGCGGTTTCTTCCAGTCGCGGATCGTCGGGCAGAACCTGGTGAGCCGCTTCGTGCCGTTCCTGCCCCTGACCCGGGTTCACGTGGAGAGGTGCGTCCGCGCGCAGCTCTGTCAGATCGCACACTGCGAGCGCAGCGACGTGGTGCGCGCTGTAGGGGGCGACATGAGCTACGCCCCCGCCCCGGGACACTACTTCTCCACCACGGGGTGCAAGGCCGTCTCCTGCCAAAATAAACCTCTTCCTCTGAACTCTCGGGGTTTTGGGAGCAGTCGAAGGGGAAAAATATTTGGTTCTTGGTAAAATGAAGAACGAAGCGAGAGCGAAAGACTCACAATAAATGTTATAAAGGTATTGTAACGCAAACGAAAGTCATATTTGAAGAAAATGGACAACAATGTGACTTGGAATCTTCTTAAACCATCACAGTTGAAGTAGCAAGAAGAGCGTGGTGATTTTGACCACACAATTCCTCATTTTATTCATAAACTCTACTGGTTTGTATGCCGTAGACTGTTTACAAAGACGGAGTGACTTTTGGAGAAGAATCCGGTGACTTTTGGTAACGGATTTGTCTCGGAATAACATACGATATTCATGTGAAAGGTCCTGAAAACACAGCAAGTCACGCACAACAAAAGCATCCAAACACAGTGGGGTTATTTTAATGGAAGAGGCTTAAAACAGCGCCACCTACAGCCCAACTATGAGCTGGAGCGAGCGTCAGAATGGGATAAAGTAAGACTAGACTTGAGAAACGGTGATAAGGCAGAAGCTTCAGCAGAAACATTAAAGAGAGATAATTACTCAATGAAAACGTACAGCGAGGCTAAAGTGGAGCTCAGTAACTCTAATGTTTTTGCCTCATTTTCCTCTACAGAGCGCCCCCTACACTTTGGAGTAAAGCACTGTCGTAAACACTCACAAGTCCAGTTGACTGTGTGAACCCCTGCTCGGCTTTACTTTCCTTTTCTCCTCGTATCCGTACAGAGTTTTTTTCTGCCCTCTGCTATGACGAAAATCGAGAAGTAAATCCCTCTCTCGCTTGTTGTTTGGCTCTAACTGTGATGTGCTGCTTTGTCATGAGACTCCAGACTTCTGTGGAACTGGATCAGCAGCATTCAGATTTGCAAGTGTTGTTCTGAGCCGAGAGACAGCAGGGGGCGCTGCAGGACGCTTTATTCACCCCACAACTCAGTTACCCATCACACAAACTCCCACACTGCTTATTTAAGGTAAAAAAAAGTTCTGCTTTAAATAATGTTAAAGGGCCATACTTCTCCAGATGTTGGCTCTGGACTCAGATAAAGTCCCAGCACCAGTTTCCATAAGGATTTAGTCTGGCTCATGAAAATCCTGCTTCATGGAATAAAAATTAGGCTCAAATAAGCCAGACTTGTCAAATAAGACTAGCTTTTTATCTTAATACAAGGCCTCCATTCTGTGACAAACTAAAGTCAACTTAGGAGAAAATAAAAAGTCGTGACTGGGAATGTCTTTAAGAATATGAAAAAAATATATACAGTGTAGAAGTTGAATGAATTAAACAATGAATCAGTGAATTAAATCAGTTGTTAACGCACAGCAGATGTATTTGAACATTTTATTAGACCATTAGCTCTGTGGAGAAGGGGCAGGTAACAGGAAACACAGGTGAAGCAGTGCAGGTAAAGAAACATTTCTTTATCTACTTCCACTGATGCGCCATTTTAAAAAAGGCCCAAAGTCTGCGCCTTCTGCTTCTCATTTTATCTTTGAACTGTGCTGTTTTTATTTTTGTTTATTTATGCAAAAGAAGGAAGACTCTTCTTGAAATGAAAGGATCTAAAACAGAGGCAGTACACAGCTGAAGTATTCTGTTTAAATGTAGGTCTTCTGCAGAGCGTTAAAAAGGATTTATTTATTTTTACATTTCAAATTTTAAATTAGAACAAAAAAAGAACTAAACCAGGAATAAACTAGATCGAAACTTGGACTAAACAAGAACTGGACCAGGTCTAAACCAGGACTAACCCAGGACTAAACTACATCTAAACCAGGTTTAAACCAGGTTTAAACCAGGTCTAAACCAGGTCTTAACCAGGTCTAAACCAGGTCTAAACCAATACTAAACCAGGTCTAAACCAATACTAAACCAGGTCTAAACCAGGTCTAAACCAGGTCTAAACCAGGTCTAAACCAATACTAAACCAGGTCTAAACCAGGTCTAAACCAGGTCTAAACCAGGTCTAAACCAGGACTAAACCAATACTAAACCAGGTCTAAACCAATACTAAACCAGGTCTAAACCAGGTCTAAACCAGGTCTAAACCAGGTCTAAACCAGGTCTAAACCAGGTCTAAACCAATACTAAACCAGGACTAAACCAATACTAAACCAGGTCTAAACCAATACTAAACCAGGTCTAAACCAGGTCTAAACCAGGTCTAAACCAGGTCTAAACCAGGTCTAAACCAGGTCTAAACCAGGTCTAAGCCAATACTAAACCAGAAGTGAGCCAGGACTAAACTTGTGACTGAACAGAGATAAAACCTGGACCTTTGTGAACTTCTTGATCCCATCACAGCCTGATTCAAGGCTCTGTGTGAAACTCTGTCAGATAAAGAAATCTGACTGAAAATAGAATAATTGTGTTTTATTTAGTTTCCTGCGACGTGGATGTTGTGATGACACTAAATTTGAATTTATGGTGCAGCCCTATCCAACAATCTCTGTTCTTTAAGTATTCAAACCATTAAGCGCAGTCCTTATTTATTTTTTAATTGTTGTGAATACGGATGTGTCGTGGGAATGTCCCGATAACACTTTTTACAGATGGTACATACAACTACATTTTAGCCGATATCGAGTACAGTTATTGAGTGCATTCAGTGTTATGTTGTTTATCTTTTAACTGGGATTAGTGTTGAAACAGTAAAATAAAACCGTTTCCTCTGCTTCAGACAACACCTGCAGACAAAAAAAACTCTTATTTCAAGATAGTTTTCATACCAGAGCCTCAGTTTATTTCTGCAGTGTTAATGTGGGTTATTTTACTGAGATATGGAGCTTTTTGTTAGCAGAACTTCTCTCGTTTTGCATTACCATGAGTCTTAACTTCAACCATTTCCTTGTTCGTCCAGCAGGTGGCAGTGCAGGCTCTAGTCTCCACTGTCTGTTTTCTGTTTTGTATTTAAACGCACTTTACCTCAGAAACAGAGCTGATGAAGGGATGTGCCATAGACGTGATATAAACTGTTATTTTTAACTTCATTCAAACCGACCGTGTTTTATTTATTTTAGTGAAGTGTGTTGTTTTAACTGAGTCTGACGTTGATGACGATACAGCTGCCTCTAAAGCCAGTGTCTGCCTTTGCCTTGTGTCAGGTTTGTCATAAAGGTTCAACATTTTTCACAATAAAAGCTCCAAGGGAATCACAAAACATGCTTGGTGTGTTTTTGTTTATCTCTGTTTATTGTTTTTTTTTTTTTTTACACAACTAATGCAAAAAGTTATACAGTATAAATATATTTTTTTCCAAGAACAAAAGAAAAACAAATCAACAAAGACCAATATCTGATGGTTAAGAAATCAAAGGTCCCCTATTCTTCTAAACTGACTTTTCCTCTCCTTTAACCATGTTCTAATGTTGTCTCCTCCTCAAAAACAGACCTGCAGTAGTATTCTGTTTGAGTAATCCTGTATGCTGAGGCGCTGTCCTTCTCCAGAGCTGAAAACGCTCGGTCTCATAGCTCTACGAAATACATTTTATTTTAGCCTCGTTACAGTTTTTTCTGGATTTTTCTTGTTTCCTTTCGGCTTTTCTGTTCTGTAGTCTCCACAGCAAACCGTCTCTGGATGCCCTTCCTGACGCAGCGCCCTCTGCATTTATCCAGGCCCGGGACTGGCACAAAGATTCTGAAAAAAAATAACTTTGTTTCTGTAAAAAGTGGGTCAGAGAGGTCTAACTCATGGAAAATCACTTAATGTGGAAAAACACGTCAATGAAAGCATTTCATTTTGAAATGTTGGTAAACTGCATTTTTTGTTTGCAGCTGTTTAATTCCATTCACATCAGAGACATCATGAACGTGTGACTTGTTAATGACGTCTCTGTGAGTTGTAATTTTATTTTAACATTAAATACAGACAAACAAAACTGCAAAAGAAAGCAATAAACATTAAGAAAAGAAGCATCTTTAACAACCTTTAAAAACATTAAAAGATAAAGAGAAAGTTTCCAATAAATGCGTTTCTACTGCCATATAGAATCAGATGAAGAGGGCAGCTCTGTTATGCTTTTGTGAAAACAGACACAAAGTTAAAAAAAAAGGTGTTTACTTTCTTAAACTTTTTGTCTGATGTCGTTTTCCTACTAAAGTAAGAATGTCTGTGAGGAATCAGTGGAAACAGCTGTGCACCGTTTTTTGGATAAATGAATGAGAGCAGACTGAATGTAGAGAGCTTGATGTTGATTGGTCAGTGCTTCCTGGAGTGGGCGGGGCTTCATGGTGGAACCAAGCGTTCTGGGGCCTCAGAAACTCAGCGCCAGAGAATACAGAATTATTTACACAGAACGCAACTTCAGGTTTGTTTCGGAAGAGGAACAACATTAGAACATGGAGACAGAAAGGAGGACTTTAGCAGAATATAGGCTTTAATAATCAGTGTCTCCATTCTTAGCTCTACCCAAGTGTTGTCCCGTTGAGGAATGTGTGTCCGATGTCCACAAATCCACCACAAAAGGCTTTCGCGCTTTGTCCCAAGAGTACCCCCCCTCCCACACACACACACACACACACACACGCACACACACACGCACACACACACACACACACACACACACACACACACACACACACACACACACACACACACACACACACACACACACACACACACACACACACACACACATATGTGTTTAGACACAGAGGTCTGAGGTATGACTGACCACATTTACAAGTGAAAGGAGCAGAAAGGACCGGGGCAGAATGAGACAGATGTGGACTATTGTTAACCCCCGCTCACTGGGACAGGGCAAAAACTGAGGGAACAAAAATACTGATGAACCAGGACTAGTTTCATGTAACGAGTTGTACAGGGTTCCCAGACTAAACTAAGATTAAATTTGCTGCTTTAAGTTAAGACAGACTTTATCGTCCCTGTCCCATCACACCTCAGTGCCGCTGGGCAGTGGGGGCCCCTCTCCAGCTCTGGGCCAGGACCCTGGTCAGGACGACCTATAGCTGGACCCTTCCCCAGACCTGACCCACCCAGACACAGGGAGAACATGAAAACTCCACACAGAAAGGCTCAGTCCGGGAATGGAAACAAGGAGGGCTGCACAAAATACCACAAAAGTATCGTTATCGCAATATCAGCAAACACAATATCTGTATCGCATGAATCTAAATATATCGCAATAAAAATCTAAGAGTACCGTATTTTGCGGACTATAAGTTGCACTTTTTTTCATAGTCTGGCTAGGGGTGTGACGTATACTCAGGTGTGACTTATATATTAAAATATTTCAGGTGTTGGTTAGAGGGCGCTCTAGGCTTGTGTACCAGCATCTGCTGCACCTGTACCACTGACAATTTAAAATGTAAACATTACCAACAACAACTTAGGCTATAAAGACAACTGAGAAAGAGCAGAATAATTGGAAATGGAACTGATGCTGAGTCTGACGACAGCCACGCAGAGGAGGAAGCGGCGCTTCGTCTACCTCCGGAGTTGGCGGAGTTGTTCAGAAGCAACACCGAGGATGAAGAATTTAAAGGATTTAGTGATTAGGAGTGAGATGGTGAGTTTGGTGAACTTGTTATATTATGTTCTTTAAGCTATAGTTATGTGAATAACTGTTAATATATTACGTTAACATACGAGACACCTATTCAGTTCGTTGTTTATGCTTCATGTAGCTGAATAACCATCAATGTGTTACGTTAGCATAGCGCACACCTATTCAGCTGTTGTTCTCTATTCTATTATTACTATAACTTGCCTTTCAACATGAAATGTCTGTTCTTGGTGTCGGATTTTGTAAAATATATTTCCCCCAAAAAATGTGACTTATATAAATTTTTTTCTTCTTCATTATTCATTTTTGGCTAGTGCGACTTATACTCCGGCGCGACTTATAGTCCAGAAAATACGGTAATCAGTTTGTGAGCCAGTGGAAGGCAGATGGTTTACTGTGGAGATCTGAGAAGAGAAAAGCCGACAGTACAGACTAAACCAGGACTAAACCAGAACTAAACCAGGACTAAACCAGGGTCAGGTCAAAACCTAAACTACCCTTCCTTTTCTTTTTCAGGTCTGACCTTGGTCTGGTCTCAGGGTCCAGGTCTGACCTTGGTCTGGTCTCAGGGTCCAGGTCTGACCTTGGTCTGGTCTCAGGGCCCGGGTCTGACCTTGGTCTGGCCTGGTCAGATGGAGAGCGAGGAGCAGCTGAAGATGATTGATGAGGCCAGATTTTCCCACATCAGTGATAATTGTAATGAGAGGATATGGAAATGAGCCCAGACTGCAGCTGCTCCGGGTCAGTCCCGCCTCTGGGTTTACATCTGGGGTCAGGGTTAGTCCGGATTCTTCTGAAACTAGAAGGAAGTGTGCAGAATTACGCCTCGTGAGAGAAGACAATATAGGAAAATGTCAGTTTATCGTCTAAAGTTGCCCCACAGTCACCACATCGACAGGAATACATTTGTCCATCACCACACTGCACCAGGAAAGGAGTCTGGAGTAAAAATTATCAAGATGCAAATGACACAAGAGGAGGAGGATGCCTTCCTTTGGCAACACCATAAGGGAAAAGCCAAAAGGAGAAAAAAATAAATTAAACTGTCTTCCAGGACTAGCCAGGCGAACCCACTTTATTTTCTAAAGCAGGACAGTCTGGTTCCTCAGTCACAGCAAACTGTTTCTCTCCGGTCGATTTAGAACTGACCACAGCTGTTCATACAAACACGGAAACAGAGCTAATGGAATAACTTCTCTGAGCTGATTAACAGCGTTTAGTGCTTTCCTTCATCACCTGTCCTTGTTGTTGTTCAGTCCTCTGTGGGATTTTTGTCTTTGTCCTGTTTCCATTTTAACAACAGTAAAGTCCCTCTGACGTCCCACGTAACCACCACATTCAAACAAACCCACTTTCTCCACAACTCTTTGTACAACTGGCTTCTGCTGCTGTCCCCGTTCACAAATAAGGACAGAGCTGCTCACAATACACAGGATTCTGCTGTTTTATGGCAAAGCCGGCAACAATCCTCCATATTTGTTTGGGTCAGCGCCACTGCTTATGTGATTGGTTACTCTGCCTATGATTGTTCTGCAAAGGGATACCACAGTAACTTCTTTGTATGGAAGAGGAACAGAGTTTGTTTGGATGACCAGGTTCATCCAGGACCAGTCTAAGCAGAGACTTCCTGCTCCTGAGACACTTCCAGGCCTGAGAAAACCAAGGCAGACTCCACATTGGGAGGAGGTCACCCTTTAGGGGGTGGCAACAAAGTAGTGTAAATACTACATTTTTGCTCATAAATTAAAAAATAAAAAAAATCTCCAAGTTGGTGTATCCTCTGTGAATTAGCCACATGTGAGCCACACAGAGGACGCCTGCCTGAGAAGGACGTGGATGCCTTCCCCCTCTGGCATGGCACCTGGGCTTTGAGAAACACCCTGACGTTTCTCCAGAGGGTCCTAGGTCTTCCCAGGGGCATCCTTCCAGTGGGACATGGCCCACAGCTCATGACCACAGGTGAGACAAGGACCAAGGCCTAAACTCAGGAGAATAAGTAGAGCTGGGTACTGTAACGATCCCTTTGTGGTATCAGAAGAAAAGTTATTACGAAAATACTGTTATCGAAAAAAAATTTTATTCAATACAAAGTTTCATTTTCTAGTTGGACCTTTAATGTTCCTTTGCATGAATCAAAGAAATAACACAGAATAAATCATACAAACTACTGGTTTTACCTCACAGCTAAGAATTTAACTTTTATGATTGTAGAAGATTTAGCTCACCATAGGAATCAGAAAAAGTATCGCTCAAGCAGCGAGATCGAAAACCAGGTATCGTTTGAGAACTGGTATCAAAAAAATCTGAACAGTACCCATAAGGGAAAAAATAAAGAAAAATCCAAGGCACTCTTCATACACCTGAAGTTTAAAAAGCCTTTATTTCATATGGCTTTATGTTTTCAAAATCTTTAAAAACATAGTGTGCTGGGTTTGACTTAGACCCACGCGTAGCAGCCTTCTTCAGGGAGTACCCATAAGGGACCAAGGCAAAGGAAAAACTGACCAGTGTCCAAGAATAAAGTGAGCTCAAACTCAGGCTTAAACCAAAACTTTAACTCAGACTAAACCAAGACAAAGCCAGACTGAGTGGAGACAGAGTTTAGACAGCGAAAGCCTCTAAACTAAGATTAAAACTAAACCAGGACTAACCAAAGAAGTAAGCAGTGCTGATGTCTGCTGGAGAGAACCTCATATTTCCCATGATGCCGAGCGTGTCTCAGTGGCCACTGTGCTCCTTTTGTCCCGCTCTTTTGTGTCCGAGTCCGAGGATTATCATTTGCATAATTCTCCAGGAATGTATCACTTTAACAAAGCGTGACCTCTGAAAACTCTTCACTGACACTCAAAACCTCTACAGAGACACCGCTGAACACAGACTGTCCCTGAACACACCATGGCCCGCTTCAGACTGTCCCTGAACACACCACGGCCCCTGAAAACACCACGGCCCACTTCAGACTGTCCCTGAACACAACACGGCCCCTGAACACACCACGGCCCGCTTCAGACTGTCCCTGAACGCACCATGGCCCGCTTCAGACTGTCCCCGAACACACCACGGCCCGCTTCAGACTGTCCCTGAACACACCATGGCCCCTGAAAACACCACGGCCCACTTCAGACTGTCCCTGAACACAACACGGCCCCTGAACACACCACGGCCCGCTTCAGACTGTCCCTGAACACACCACGGCCCGCTTCAGACTGTCCCTGAACACACCACGGCCCCTGAACACACCACGGCCCGCTTCAGACTGGACCTGAACACACCATGGCCTGCTTCAGACTGTCCCTGAACACACCACGGCCCGCTTCAGCCTGGACCTGAACGCACCACGGCCCGCTTCAGACTGTCCCTGAACACACCACGGCCCGCTTCAGACTGTCCCTGAACACACCACGGCCCGCTTCAGCCTGTCCCTGAACACACCACAGCCCCTGAACACACCACGGCCCGCTTCAGACTGGACCTGAACACACCACGGCCTGCTTCAGACTGTCCCTGAACGCACCACGGCCCGCTTCAGCCTGTCCCTGAACACACCACGGCCCCTGAACACACCACGGCCCGCTTCAGACTGGACCTGAACACACCACGGCCTGCTTCAAACTGTCCCTGAACACACCACGGCCCCTGAACACACCACGGCCCGCTTCAGACTGTCCCTGAACGCACCACGGCCTGCTTCAGCCTGTCCCTGAACACACCACGGCCCGCTTCAGACTGTCCCTGAACACACCACGACCTGCTTCAGACTGTCCCTGAACACACCCCAGCCTCTGAACGCACCACGGCCCGCTTCAGCCTGTCCCTGAACACACCACGGCCCCTGAACACACCACGGCCCGCTTCAGCCTGTCCCTGAACACACCACGGTTTACATGTTTAACCTCCTGGTCCTGGTCCTCATCATGAACAGAGAACAGAAACATCTGCAGCTGTCGGGGCTGAGGATCCACCTGCTGGACTAAGTCTGGTTTAAAACCTGGTCTAGTCCTGGTCTAAGGCTGTGGTTCAGTCCTGAGAGAAGTCCAAGTCAGAAATAAATTCATCAAGTGAACCAGATTTAAACCAGGACAAAACCAGGTCTAAACCCAGGATTAAACCAGAACTAAACCAGGTTAAAACCAGGACTAGACCAGGACTCATTTTTGCCTTTTGTGAGCGAGTGTTTCTCAAACAGTGGTTCAAGGTCTTTGTAATCATACTCAGGAGTGATTCCATTCTGAAGATAATTAATCATTTATTACAGACTGGTTTAGACCAGGTTTAGTCTTGGTTTAGACCTGGTTTTGCACCGACTTTATTCCTGCTTCAGACCTGCTGTAGTCCAGACTTATTTGACATGTGGGCCACTGTTTAGTCCTGGTTTAGGGCCAGTTTAGTCCTGGTTTAGTCCTTGTTGACTAAGTCCAAGTTTAGTCTGGCTTTTGGTCTGGTTAGTTCAGTTCAGTCCTGGTTTGTCTTTGACAGTATCACCATTTTATTTGTTCGTATAGACCTGGGTCAGTCCCTGTTCACTTAGTCCTGGTTTAGGTCCGGTTTAGTCCTGGTTGGGTCCTTGTTTTGTCTTTATTTTGTAAAGTCTTCTTAAACACCAGGTTATTCCTTTGTTTTCTGATTTAGGCTCAGTTTAGTTCATTAAAGATGGCACGTGGAAAGCCAAATATTTTTAGAGGAGGCACTGAAACTCAGAGAACCACAGCTCATCCTGAACAGCGAAAAAAGAAAGTACAGATAGCAAAAACAAATGGTAAGAGGTGAAAACGCTCCTCAGAGCATGAGCGTGTTATTTTCTGACAGATAAAAGAAGAAGAGGAGCAGCAGACACAGATGTCCAGGCACAACTCTCGATGTGGATCAGACTCAGGACGAGAATTGCGTTTGGACAATCAGCACCAACCGCTCAGGTCACAGGAGAAGGACTCACAGAACTCAGACGTCCTGGTTTAGTCCTGGTTTAGTCCTGGTTTAGTCCTGGTTTAGACCTGGTTTAGTCCTGGTTTAGTTCTGGTTTAGCCCTGGTTTAGACCTGGTTTAGACCTGGTTTAGTCCTGGTTTAGCCCTGGTTTAGACCTGGTTTAGTCCTGGTTTAGACCTGGTTTAGACCTGGTTTAGACCTGGTTTAGTCCTGGTTTAGTCCGGGTTTAGACCTGGTTTAGACCTGGTTTAGTCCTGGTTTAGTCCTGGTTTAGACCTGGTTTAGACCTGGTTTAGCCCTGGTTTAGACCTGGTTTAGTCCTGGTTTAGACCTGGTTTAGACCTGGTTTTGTCCTGGTTTAGTCCTGGTTTAGACCTGGTTTAGTCCTGGTTTAGTCCGGGTTTAGACCTGGTTTAGACCTGGTTTAGCCCTGGTTTAGCCCTGGTTTAGTCCTGGTTTAGACCTGGTTTAGTCCTGGTTTAGCCCTGGTTTAGACCTGGTTTAGACCTGGTTTAGACCTGGTTTAGTCCTGGTTGAGACCTGGTTAAGACCTGGTTTAGTCCTGGTTTAGCCCTGGTTTAGACCTGGTTTAGTCCTGGTTTAGCCCTGGTTTAGTCCTGGTTTAGTCCTGGTTTTGTCCTGGTTTAGCCCTGGTTTAGTCCTGGTTTAGCCCTGGTTTAGTCCTGGTTTAGCCCTGGTTTAGTCCTGGTTTAGTCCTGGTTTAGTCCTGGTTTAGTCCTGGTTTAGACCTGGTTTAGACCTGGTTTAGACCTGGTTTAGTCCTGGTTTAGACCTGGTTTAGACCTGGTTTAGTCCTGGTTTAGTCCTGGTTTAGTCCTGGTTTAGACCTGGTTTAGACCTGGTTTAGTCCTGGTTTAGTCCTGGTTTAGTCCTGGTTTAGTCCTGGTTTAGTCCTGGTTTAGTCCTGGTTTAGTCCTAGTTTAGACCTGGTTTAGACCTGGTTTAGTCCTGGTTTAGTCCTGGTTTAGTCCTAGTTTAGACCTGGTTTAGTCCTGGTTTAGTCCTAGTTTAGTCCTAGTTTAGACCTGGTTTAGACCTGGTTTAGTCCTGGTTTAATCCTGGTTTAGTCCTGGTTTAGACCTGGTTTAGTCCTGGTTTAGCCCTGGTTTAGTCCTGGTTTAGTCCTGGTTTTGTCCTGGTTTAGCCCTGGTTTAGACCTGGTTTAGACCTGGTTTAGACCTGGTTTAGTCCTGGTTTAGACCTGGTTTAGACCTGGTTTAGACCTGGTTTAGTCCTAGTTTAGACCTGGTTTAGCCCTGGTTTAGACCTGGTTTAGTCCTGGTTTAGACCTGGTTTAGACCTGGTTTTGTCATGGTTTAGTCCTGGTTTAGACCTGGTTTAGTCCTGGTTTAGTCCGGGTTTAGACCTGGTTTAGCCCTGGTTTAGCCCTGGTTTAGTCCTGGTTTAGACCTGGTTTAGACCTGGTTTAGTCCTGGTTTAGCCCTGGTTTAGACCTGGTTTAGACCTGGTTTAGACCTGGTTTAGTCCTGGTTTAGACCTGGTTTAGACCTGGTTTAGTCCTGGTTTAGTCCTGGTTTAGCCCTGGTTTAGTCCTGGTTTAGTCCTGGTTTAGCCCTGGTTTAGACCTGGTTTAGTCCTGGTTTAGTCCTGGTTTAGTCCTAGTTTAGACCTGGTTTAGTCCTGGTTTAGTCCTAGTTTAGTCCTAGTTTAGACCTGGTTTAGACCTGGTTTAGTCCTGGTTTAGTCCTGGTTTAGTCCTAGTTTAGACCTGGTTTAGTCCTGGTTTAGTCCTAGTTTAGTCCTAGTTTAGTCCTGGTTTAGTCCTGGTTTAGACCTGGTTTAGACCTGGTTTAGACCTGGTTTAGCCCTGGTTTAGACCTGGTTTAGTCCTGGTTTAGACCTGGTTTAGACCTGGTTTTGTCATGGTTTAGTCCTGGTTTAGACCTGGTTTAGTCCTGGTTTAGTCCGGGTTTAGATCTGGTTTAGCCCTGGTTTAGCCCTGGTTTAGTCCTGGTTTAGACCTGGTTTAGACCTGGTTTAGTCCTGGTTTAGTCCTGGTTTAGCCCTGGTTTAGACCTGGTTTAGACCTGGTTTAGACCTGGTTTAGACCTGGTTTAGACCTGGTTTAGTCCTGGTTTAGTCCTGGTTTAGCCCTGGTTTAGTCCTGGTTTAGTCCTGGTTTAGCCCTGGTTTAGACCTGGTTTAGTCCTGGTTTAGTCCTGGTTTAGTCCTGGTTTAGACCTGGTTTAGTCCTGGTTTAGTCCTAGTTTAGTCCTAGTTTAGACCTGGTTTAGACCTGGTTTAGTCCTGGTTTAGTCCTGGTTTAGTCCTAGTTTAGACCTGGTTTAGTCCTGGTTTAGTCCTAGTTTAGTCCTAGTTTAGTCCTGGTTTAGACCTGGTTTAGTCCTGGTTTAGTCCTGGTTCAGTCCTGGTTTAGTCCTGGTTTAGTCCTAGTTTAGTCCTAGTTTAGACCTGGTTTAGTCCTGGTTTAGTCCTAGTTTAGTCCTAGTTTAGACCTGGTTTAGACCTGGTTTAGTCCTGGTTAGTCCTGGTTTAGTCCTAGTTTAGACCTGGTTTAGTCCTGGTTTAGTCCTAGTTTAGTCCTAGTTTAGTCCTGGTTTAGACCTGGTTTAGTCCTGGTTTAGTCCTGGTTCAGTCCTGGTTTAGTCCTGGTTTAGTCCTAGTTTAGTCCTGGTTTAGACCTGGTTTAGTCCTGGTTTAGTCCTAGTTTAGTCCTAGTTTAGTCCTGGTTTAGTCCTAGTTTAGACCTGGTTTAGACCTGGCTTAGACCTGGTTTAGCCCTGGTTTAGACCTGGTTTAGTCCTGGTTTAGACCTGGTTTAGACCTGGTTTAGACCTGGTTTAGCCCTGGTTTAGACCTGGTTTAGTCCTGGTTTAGACCTGGTTTAGACCTGGTTTTGTCATGGTTTAGTCCGGGTTTAGACCTGGTTTAGACCTGGTTTAGTCCGGGTTTAGACCTGGTTTAGACCTGGTTTAGACCTGGTTTAGTCCTGGTTTAGACCTGGTTTAGACCTGGTTTAGACCTGGTTTAGCCCTGGTTTAGACCTGGTTTAGTCCTGGTTTAGACCTGGTTTAGACCTGGTTTTGTCATGGTTTAGTCCTGGTTTAGACCTGGTTTAGTCCTGGTTTAGTCCTGGTTTAGTCCTGGTTTAGACCTGGTTTAGTCCTGGTTTAGTCCTGGTTTAGTCCTGGTTTAGTCCTAGTTTAGTCCTGGTTTAGTCCTGGTTTAGTCCTGTTTTTTTCGTGAACTCAGAAAAACAAATGCATACAGCCAGCGTTGGATGAAGTACTCAGACTGTGTACCTGAGTGAGAGGTGTTAGTATTTGAAGTAAATACTTTTACACAATTAGAAGTAAAAGTATTTTGTGATAATTGTGAGTAACAGTACAAACGTGTTGAATGTAAAGCTTACATAAGTAGAAAGTACACTGCTACTACTACTACTATACAACTTGTACTACTACTGTTATAGCCACTTAGCCTCAGAGGTCAAAAACTCATTTATTTAGCGATTTTTAAAATTACTCTCATTTAGATGCATGGAGTAAAAGTTGTATTTCTTCACTAACATTTACTCAGCAGCAGTACCTTTCAGTAAACGTAGAACTACAGTTTTAATAAAGATCAGAGCGTTCATCTCTGAAGTGAAGCAGTTCCTGAAGGCGAGAGGCTGCAGGTGAACAGAGATTTGTTTAACAGATACACGTGAAACTTCCTGTCATTTCATGTTTTCTTATGAAAATTTTGCATTTTATTTGTGAAAATGTGCACAGTTGCATAGATATTAAAAAACAACATGAATTTTGGACAGGTTTAAAATTCTTGGTTCATTTAGTGACATGTTCCATAAAAGAGAGAGGATTATGGATCTGATTTTGTCTTTTACTAAAATTAAAAAATACTGACAACAGCGTTAAAAAAATCTAATTTCACCTTGTTTTTAGCAGTAAAAATTTAAATAATAAATCTTACAAGGAAATTTTCTCCTTGTAAATGCTACTAAAGTGAACATATCTGACTGGGAATAGTAGTAGTAGTAGTAGTAGTAGTAGTAGTAGTAGATGCTACTGAAGTGGAGAGATCTGACTCAGTGGGAAAAAAAAATCATTTTGAAGTAGTTTTAGAAGTAGATTTAAAGTGAAATTGCAATAAAGTTACTCAAACTCAAACAGGGCTAATGTTTTTGTTAACTGCTTCTCCACAACACTGACAGTAACAGCAGACCTTTGTCCAACTGAGCACAGATCATTGCATTAAATCTTTACATCTTCCACTTCCGGAATGCAACAGGTCCAGTTTCTATTTGACATTATTCAGAAATAACCTGACAGCAGTTTGTTTCTGGAGGGAAACTCCGCGTGCACCTGCTCCTCTCTGAGCCTGCACGAGGAGCATCCCGCACAGAGCACCGCCCTCCTCTCCCCGGGACAAACCTGAGCGCAGCGGGCGGGAAACAGCTGCGCACATCCAGGACTGAGGCGCTTCAGCCGGGCGTAAAAAAGTGGCGATCCGGCCGAGAAAAGTCCCAGAGAACCGGGGTAAACAGGCCGGACACGCGAGCTGCGAGGCCGGAGCAGAGGCGCCACAGGCCGGGTAAGATTCAGCTGAAGCCTCGGTGAAAACTCCGGAGGTGGAGGAGACGTTGGTGCGGAGCTGACGCCGGGAATGAAGCGCTGTTCCCGGGTTGGGTCCAGCGCTGAGCCCCGGTGGTGAGTGGTGCTCCTCGGGGAAAGGGCTGAGTGAGAGTGGGGTCCTACTTTTTTGGGGGCCGGGATTTGAATAATGAGTTTAGACACGCGCGTGCACACACCGCGGGCTCGTGATAAAAGGCCTTTGTGCGCGAGGCCCTTAAAGACACAACACTCTGCTTCCTCACTTCCTTCCTTCCTTCCTTGTTTCCTTCTTACCTACCCAGGCTGATGTAATAATTATTAATGGTCCCAGGTAGGATCCTTGTGGGACACCAGTGGACACTAATCACATTCTTGATTAGATTTTGCACTTTTTTCTGTCTTTTTATTATAATATTCAAACATTATCAACATACTATGGACATTATCATTTTAACAGTGTCAAAGTCTGAATTGCCTGTCTTTGTAATGTAATAAAATGGCATAATAAGTGGCAAAAGGAACAAAAATAGGGCAAATTTAGCTGCAGCGTCAAGGTTTGTGCAAATGTTCAAAAATGGCGCCCAAAAATATCCTCACTCTATCCAGGACTCATCATAAAAGTACAATAACATGCAAGGACGATGAAAGAATAAGGAATTAAATCTTCAGAAAAATAATAAAATAAAATAAAATATCTGATGAAGACATCAGATAACATTTTTTTTTTTTTTTTAAGTAATTTCAAGCATTAAAAATATTACAATAACACCTTTAGTTGAAATGTGGTAAGAACAAGTAAAATATAATAATAGTAATAATAATGGTATAACCTATTAAAAGTGCATTGGGACCTGTCTCAGCTGTACAACTTTTTTATTTTATTACAGAAATGTTTCATCCATAGTTGCTGGGATAGGTTCCAGTCATTAATAAGTGGAGTAAGATGAATAATTGAACATTTTTCTCCCTAATATTATTTTGGGATAAGAAAAACTTTATTATCAAGGATTTTAACATGTATACAATTTAATACAACTCCTATGTATTGCAGGTGTTAAGTATTTTTCTAAACCTCAAACAAAATGGTGGAAATATTTCTTGAGTCCATTATTTCAAAGCTGTATCTAATGACAGTTTTGTATGGCAGAAATGCAGGTTTTCTTGCCTGGTTTCACAGCCGCCAGACCCCTCCAGGTCCATAATCCTGGTCCAGAACCCCCCACCGTGGCTCTTTTCCCATCAGCCTCGGCTCAAAGGCCTCTCAAAGCCATTCAGCACATTGTCCTGAGGGGTCAGAGGTCACAGAGAGGGGTCCAAAGGTCGGGGCAGGGCTGGACACCCACACACCTCCTCCTCCTCCTTCACTCTTCACACTCAGCTCTGGGGGGTCCACCGTCCCAAAAAAAACTACAACAAACATCTGAAACTTTAACGACAACAGTAGCAACTCAGTTTATCTGCTCTTTTTTTTTTTCTTCATTTTATTCAGATCAGGCTCCAGAAGGAATAATACAGAAGCAACACTGAGCATTAAAAACCTAAAGGTCCGCTCTTTTGCTAAAAAAGTCTGAGCTTTTAACCAAGTTATGTCATCTCCTTCTCAAAATTCGACAGACTCCTAATCCAAGCGTTCTCTGCAGAGTCACAGTAACAGCTCCCAGCAGCAGATCTTTTCCACAGATACATTATTTTAAGTTATAAAACCTGAAATACTAAAGCAAAGGAGTCACACACTGTTTCAGAAATCCTAAAAAAAGCAGAATATGGGACCTTAGATTGAAAAATATTAACTGTTATTTTATTTTCATGATCAACGGACATTTTATTTTCAGAGTACACACGACTGAGTTGGAAAGCGACCCTTCTCTGTACATTTTCAAGTTTTCTCTGATCTCAGTGATGAGTTGTTTTATCTCCAAAAAATATTCGTAACATTATAACTAGGGATGCACCGATACCACTTTTTTCAAACCGATACGAGTACGAGTACTTCCATTTGAGTACTCGCCGATACTGAGTACCGATACGAGTACTTATATAGGGGTTACTTTATAGTTTATACAGTCACACTGCTGTATCTCATTCATCCCATACCGTGTCGTCTTTTTGCCGTCTGTCCCCGCTCTGCGATGCCAAGTTATTTTTACAACAGAGTGGTTTGAACACAGCTAACCATGGCTAAAATTTGCTCAATATGGACATGTTATACCTCATTTTAAAGCTTAGATTCTCCTCTATTCAGTTGTTAAAATCATTTTAAAGACAGAATGAGCATCTGCGCATAACCAGCGGAGATTCGCCAAGACATACAGGAGCTAACACAGCAGCTAACACAATTAGCAACGATACTTCTTATGTTTTATCAGACAACAATTGCTTCACACTCCGCGCTTATATCATTTTCGGGACAACTAGGACAACAAAAGGACAACTGCTTAAGTTTTAGGACTCACGTATGATTTGGGATAAGTCTGGTTGAGCAGAATGTAGAGCCAGCTTTGCTTTTATCTCTGTACAGTTCACTTTGAAATCTCACTGCTCAGCTGAGAGGGGAATGTCATGTGACAGTGCTGTAAAGTGGTATCGGTTGTTGGTATCGGCCCACATTTATGAATACGAGTACGAGTACTTGGACATGGTATCAGTACCGATACCCGATACTGGTATCGGTATTGGTGCATCCCTAATTATAACCATTACATTATAAATAAATATTGGGATTAGTACGAGATATCTAGACACTAAATTTAATTTCTGTCTTTTTGTGATGAAAATGTGGTCCATCATTTTCCATCACACTTTAGAGTTAACATCATCTCACAATTGAAACAAAATGAGGTAAAGCTGTGTGAATGTTCACTGTGGAGCCTGGAGAAGAAGTTCATTCATGTCCTGGAGGCTGCGGTGTCTCGGTCCTGTTGTTGTTTGTCTGCAGCGCCCCCCGGTGGACTCTGTGAGGACTGCTCAGGCTCAGTTTGCAGCAGAGTCAGTAACCGGTCCACACTCTGGACCAGAACCGAGTCCAGGACTTTCTTCTCCTCTGAGCTGAACCGTCCCAGGACGTGTCTCTCCACAGAAGTCTTCCCCGCGGGACGTCCGATCCCCACACGCAGCCGCCGCATCACCTGAACATACAGCACCAGGATTTAGGAATAAAAATAAAAAATATACACACTTTACAGCATTTAAACATTAATCCAAAAGACTATGGTGGCCCACTATAATCTCATTTAATCCCCAGAATCTAAAACTGAACTTAAACACTGTGTAACTTTGAGCATGATAGCATAATACATAAATAATTTTAATAATATTAATAAAATAAAATAAAATTAATAAAAAATATCCAGTGTGCACCAATATAATGACAAGAAGAAACGCACAGTAAAAAAATAAATTGAAATTTCAGAAGAATTTAAAAAGATTAATAATCTAATTTTAATTGCTGGTAGGAATCTCTGTTTTATGAACAAATTTAACTGAATAACTAAACTAAATTTTGTTAAAGTTTTGTTAACATTAAGATTATTATCAAGCTTACAATTACCGTATTTTCCGGACTATAAGTTGCACTTTTTTTCATAGTCTGGCTAGGGGTGAAATAAAATTATCTGCCAATGGGGTAGGAAAATTCCACTCACCCCATTAGCAGACAATTTTACTTGAAATAAGTTAAAATGGCTTCAAATTAAGACAGAAATAATTTAAAACGAGTTAAATCATCTAGACATACTGATAAATAAATCTAATTTAATAAAACATTACTCAAATCAAGGGGAATAATCTCAATTCAAGTCATTTTAACTAATGCTAGATATTGATTTTTTGCAGTGTATAAACCAACTCTCACAATTTCAGAACAGAGAAAGCCTCCGGGATGAAGGGGACACATCTTCAACTTTAAAAAACCAAGTCCAGATGACTTCTTTTTAAACTTTTTGTTGTGAATCATGAAGCTTGGATGAGTGAGTCTTCACAGATACGTTATTCAAACAAGTTGATATAATTACTGTATTGTTCTCATCAGCAAGGCCATACAATGTTGAAGCCAAAAAAGCGTGTGTGACTGTTCCAGTCTGTTAAAATGTATAAAAAATAACAATAAAAAATAACTTTGTGTTTGTGCATTTAGGGCTTTAGTTCTAACAGAAAAGTCAGATTAATGTAAAGCTTTTTTGGCTTCCTCTGTAAAACTCCACATACACGACAGAAATGGTGTCTGAATATAGTTAAAAAAACCGTTCCCTTACGTCAGTGTTCAGACAGTCCACACAGGAGCGCACGCCGTTGTGGCCTCTGTGAAGGAGAGACACAAAGTTCCTTTCATGATTCAAAAGTATTACAGATAAAACGTATGAGAGAGTAAACTGCACCTGGCGCTTCCTCCGAGTTTGATGGCGATCTTCCCCAGAGGTTTGTCCAGTTCATCGTGAACCAGCAGCACGTCCTCGGCCTTCACTCCAAACTTACTCACTGTGGCAGAAAAATGACAGAAATCACAGGATTATAAAAGAAAATACAAACCCTGATGTGAAGGTGGCAGCTCTCACTGACGCTGACGCTACACAGGAAAACTCACAAAGTTCACTTCACCTTCACCTGTGGGAGCCATGTTATTGATGTCTATGTCAGTTTCTCCTGCCACAGATGTGTCCTAAATGCACCTTTTTATAGGAAAGTGGGGAGCGCAACAGTGCCCCCCTCTGGTGCTGGAAGTAAATTTCCCATTCATTTTTCTCATAAACTTTTTGAAAAATATGCATACCGTATTTTCCGGACTATAAGTCGCATTTTTTTTCATACCTACACCTATTCAGTTCGTTGTTTATGCTTCATGTAGCTGAATAACCATCAATGTGCTACGTTAGCATAGCGCACACCTATTCAGCCTGTTGTTCTCTATTCTATTATTACTATAACTTGCCTTTCAACATGAAATGTCTGTTCTTGGTGTCGGATTTTGTAAATAAATTTCCTCCAAAAAATGCGACTTATATACGTTTTTTTCTTCTTCATTATGCATTTTTTGGCTAGTGCGACTTATACTCCGGAGCGACTTATAGTCTGGAAAATACGGTATATTAAGAGTTTAAAAGCTTGGCGATGGCTAATCAGCTCTGTGGTAACTCATGATGACAACATGGCTCATTTCGATCAAAAAGATTAATAAAAAATTGAAAATTCAGCAAAATGTGTTTGTAATTTTGCCTTTTGACAAGTTTCAGATACGTCTTTGTAGCAAAATTATTCATTTTATGGCCACGAGTTATACAGATTTATACAGATTTTTCAAAAAGTCAATGGGAAAAATGAACGGGACTTGTACTTCTGGAACTGGGTGTGGCCTGTCACTGTTGAGCTCTGTTCTGACGCTGCAGGGTTGAAGTAAACAGTATTTTGACAATGATAAAGCCTGCCCCTTTACATAAACTGATGACTGGTCAGGTCAGGCTCCATTATAAACCTTTATCCTGGCCCTGGCCCTGGCCCTGGCCCTGGCCCTGGCCCTGGCCCTGGCCCTGGCCCTGGCCCTGGCCCTGGCCCGTCTCCGCTCACCGGCTTTAGCCACAGCCGCTCCGTTCACGTTCATCATGAGTTTGGGTTTGAGCAGGATCACCCGGACGCGCTCCACCTCGGACACGATGACCTCGGAGGACAGCTGCCGGTCTCCTCTCCAGCGGTCGGACGCACCCAGACGCGCCGCCAGAGAGTTCAGGACCGCGCGGCCCACGTTGTGCCGGGTCCCGTCCAGACCCGGGTTCCCCAGACCCACCACCTGCAACCACCACAAAACCATCACCACATATTTAAATTTTAAACTTCTTTTTCACACATTCAGGTTGCCAAAGTAAACCATCTGCCTCTCAAACTGTGGGCTTCTTCTTTTGGTAGTCAGCACAAGTCTTTTACAGTTTTTATTTAATTTTTTTTTTTTATATATAAAGGGACAATGCATATTAATGAACATTTGACATGTAAATATGTGAGATTATAGTCAAAGGCTAATTTCCATCTCTAGTCCCTCAGCAGGTTGATGTCAATACTTAAGGACAGGGGACACACAACAAACAAACAACAAGTAAACAAACATACAGAGCACATACAAACAAATACACTGTATGACAATACTAAAACTCTATCCTTCACAGGTAAACAACATGTTCAGCACCATGTATGTAATTCATTAACAAGATATGAAATTAAATGCTAATATTGCATGTTTTGTTTTATTTTTCAATGCCTAAAATGCTGTTGTAGATTACCCTTTACTCCAAATTAAATTTGTACACTATACAAATACAATAAAACAATTGATTAATAAGATCTGTATTTCCTTATCTACATCTCCCATCTTCCATAAATATCAACAATAGTAGTCTATAAATTAAGATTACAGTTTTGTCCTTTTAGTAACCATTTTTTCAAGGCTTTAGTAAATGATGTTAGCGTTGCCAGTTCTCTGATATCAGCAGGTAATGTATTCCAAGTTTGAGATGCTCAAAAGCAAAATGATAATTACCCAAACACTTTTTCTAAAGGGCACCAGATGTCGCCTCTAGAACCAGATCTTGTCCTGTTAGAATTTTGCTTTACAAAGTCTTTTAAAGGAGGTGGCGCTAGTTCACTGGGAATTTTGTAAACAAGAACTGCATCAGCATACTTTATGATGTTTTCCAAATTCATCAAATTATATTTTTCCAATATTCTGCAATGATGATACATGGTGGGTCTTTTATCCAACACTTTTAACGCTATTTTATAAATAGCCTCGACCATTAGTGTAGATTTATTTGTTAATGTCCAACTTGTAGTACAATAATTTAAATAGGACATAATCATGGAATTAAAATACAATTTAGCTGTTGTTAGATTATTTCGTATGTGTCTGAAATTTGATACATGAAATTTTATTTTATTCACTGTTCTTTTAACATGTTGTCTAAAGGATAACAGCTCCCAAATACTTCCATTCATTAAATTTTGTACCAAGCACGGATACATTTGGGTCTGCTTCCATGCTCGGCTTTTTTGTGAAAAACATGCACACTGACTTTGAAGCATTAAGGTGTAATTGAGAGCACTGTAGCCAACTTGATACTTTTGACATAGCAGCTGATAGGTTATTAAATATATATAAATATTATAAATTAAGTTTAATACCTGTTTTAAGTGCGTTTAGACCACATCTTAGTCCTGGTTTAGTTTAGTTTTAGTCCTGAAGGAGTCCTGGTCTTGCTCTGACCATGTTTTAGTCCAGGGTTAGTCCTTTGTTTAGTCCCAGAAAAAAAAAAAAAAATCTAAGTAAATGAATATACTTTTGACTTTTTGTTAATATCCAACAACCCATGAGTATTTCTGACAGTAGCAGTACTTGTAAGAGTAGTAGTAGCAGTAGTAAAGTATTAGTAGCAGTATATTTGTAGTAATGGTACGCTACCTTTGCTAAAGTAATGATTTTGTTTCAGTTTAAAAGTGTGTTTTCACTATTACACAAAGGTACTGCTCCTGTCTGCTTCTCCAAACTGTTTGTGTGCTGATATTAACCTGCTGTATTATATTAGGGAAAAAGTTACCTAATTGTACTGTATACATTTATTTATGACTCATTAAAAGGTCGTTCTAGTTAATAAATATGTATAATAGTTTAAAAGAGAATAAATATGTATTATAATTAAGAAAATCTATAATTATCTCACCATTTTCCGCCGTGTGTCCGTGTGAACCCAGGCCTCAGCTTCCATCGCTGGAGTGAGCCGCTGACTGAGCAGAACTCTGTGTACGACTCTGCTCAAAACCCGACGCATTGTCACAAAGTTCACCAGTTTCTTCAACAACTGCGATAAACGGCGACAGATATCACTGAGCATGAACAGATCTTTCATTCGGCGCGGAAAGAGCACATTTTTACAACTTTATTTAGTCAAAACTTAGACTTTGACACAGCGACTCACTGATGTAACCTCCTGAAATGCAGCGGGTTAGTCATCGCTAGTTTCTACAGATTGCGTAACGTAATTTGGTAACTTTAAAAACTAGTAAGGATCATTAAAGTGTGATACAATTCTAAAAAATGTCTATATTAGAAAGATTTTTGTGTTTTCTTTGGCTTATTTTGAATGATTTAAAGGCGACTGACACTGCTGTAGCTCACGTAAAAAGCGCATTTGTTGTTTGCTAACAGCTATCGTTAGCATTGGTGTGTAATCCACATTATTCTCCAAAAATACGACTTAATTCGACTTTTTATCCCAAAGCTCGTGTCAGCAGCGGGTAAATGTCATGTTGTCGGCGCCATGTTGGTCAGGAACTGTCTCTGAGACAAAACTCCAGAGCAGAAGTTTAATGAAGTGGCTCCACAGCGCCATCTACAGTCTGGGAGACGACAACACTGACCTGTTTCTGAAAAACATATCTAAAAAAAATGGTAAAAATCCTACTTTTATTCGCTCTAAATCAGTGTTACGGTGATCTGAATTTGTGTAAGGTAGGTTTTATTTGACTTTTAATTTGATTTCAAATTAATAAAACAAAAGAAAAAAAAGAAAAAAAATACACACTTAAACAAACTCATTATTATTATCATTATTATTATTATTATTATTATTATTATAAAACATCTTTAAAAAATTGTAAAAATCCTACTTTTATTTGCTCTAAATCAGTGTTACGGTGATCTGAATTTGTGTACGGTAGGTTTTATTTGACTTTTAATTTGATTTTAAATTAATAAAACAAAAAACAAAAAAGGAAAAAAATACACACTTAAACAAACTCATTATTATTACTATTATATATTATTCTCTAAATCAGGGTTACGGTGATCTGAATTTGTGTAAAGTAGGTTTTATTTGACTTTTAATTTGATTTTAAATGAATAAAACAAAAGAGAAAAAAAATACACACTTGAACAAACTCATTATTATTAATATTATTATTATTATTATTATAAAATATCTTTAAAAAAAAGGTAAAAATCCTACTTTTATTCGCCCTAAATTAATGTTACGGTGATCTGAATTTGTGTAAGGTAGGTTTTATTTGACTTTTAATTTGATTTTAAATTAATAAAACAAAAAAAGGAAAAAAATACACACTTGAACAAACTATTATTATTATTATTATTATTATCATTATTATTATAAAATATCTTTAAAAAATGGTAAAAAGCCTACTTTTATTTGCTCTAAATCAGGGTTACGGTGATCTGAATTTGTGTAAAGTAGGTTTTATTTGACTTTTAATTTGATTTTAAATGAATAAAACAAAAGAGAAAAAAAATACACACTTGAACAAACTCATTATTATTATTATTATTATTATTATAGCTGCAGTATGTAGTACTTGTGAATCCAAGGTTACTGATGGAAATGCTGCAAAATCCAGCTTCATCTGACATTTGAAGTTACAGAAAGAGCCTTAACACAACATTTGCTTATGAGCTAAATTTCCTTGTTACCAATTCAGTTCAATAAATTAAGTAAATTTAGATTCAAACTCACCCTGCATAAAATATTATTTACAGTAATATATAAGTCTGTTGTTAAAAAGACTCGAAAGCTGTTGTAATTCAGTGCAACAGTGTAAGTTTGGGGGCCCTAAGCAAGATAGATTTGGGTGCCAATCCTTTTAGTGTTTTTGTTCACCAAGCCAAATTTAACACTTCTTTTAAACACAGGAAAGCATTCATATTTGACAAACTTCACTAATCCAGAAGCGAGGCCCCAGGTGAAGAGCGGCACGGCATTGGTCCCCAGTTTTAGATTAACCCTATAAAATATGACATAACCTACCCAGGCAACCATTAAAATAATTATAAATAAAACGATAAAAGTGGAGTTATGAGCGAGTCAGTAAACAATGCTAAAGATTTGGGGGCCTGCTAAAGTCTGTGGGGCCCTACTTTGCCTGTAGGAGCTGTCATTGACTCAGACCTCACCAAAGACTTGAAGCTTACTTGTTATTTGCAAAACAAGATTATTACAAGGCAAAAAATCAAAAAAACAACTCAGCGGACAAAGCTTTCAGTTGTTTTTATTTTCCAGCTTCGTTTACATCGACGCTCAGTGATAAACTCTTCAGAAGTCTTCGGGGGCGCAGGGCACCGCGTCGGGGACGGGCCGGCACCGCTCCACCACGGCGTTGATCTCTCCGACGTTGACGCCGTCGTACGTCCCGGTGATGGACGTCCAGCGCGTGTCCCCCCTGTGGTTGGTCCTGCTCAGCCTGGCCTGGAACGGGATGTCCGCCGTCATCTTCCTGCCCTCCATCCTCACGGCGCACGAGTGGTTCGGCGGCACCAGCACCTGCACCTGCACCGCGTGGCTCACCGACTCCGTCATGCTCGTGCCCTCGGAGAACGTCACCGTCTGCTCCTTGGTGAACTCCACGTTGCCCGGGCCCAGGACGGGGATTCCGGCCTTCATCGTCGAAATCGAACCGTTTCTGGTTTCGCGGCCGATGTCCCAGCGCTTCTCCACCGTCGTCGTCTTTTCCAGCTTCACCGTTTTGTGGACGCCGCTGCACTCGAGGTTGGTGACCTTGGCGAGCTGCAGCGCCTCCGGGGGGTGGTGGAACAGCTCCATTTCGTCGACGCCGTACTGGACGTGGGAGATGTGCTGGCTGTAGCTGTCCCGGTTAACGGCGAGCACCTGGTAGTTCTTGTACCAGTACTCCTCGCCCTCCCACGGCAGGAAGAACGCCTCGTGCTGGCTCACCACTTTGCCCAAACCGTACTTATTCTTACCCACAAAGATATCTACGTTGGGGCACGTCCTGACGGAGAACTGCGGCACCGACCCGTACGAATCCTCCGTCCACTCCAGGAACTCGAAATGGTCGACGTTTACGAGCACGTCGAACTTGGAGGAGGCGTACTCCTTGTCGGCGTAGGGGTACAGGCAGAACTGTCCCTTGCTGGGCGTGTAGAAGCCGGACTCGCAGCTGACCTTGCAGACGTAGTCGGTGCGCTCGGCGTAACCGTTGAAGATGGCCACGGCGCCGTCGGGCAGGGAGCCGTTGTAGCGGACCCACTTCAGGTTCACGTGTTCCCCGAACATCGGGACGTCGTCGGAGGCGGGGGAGGAGTCCGGGACAGTCTCTGATCTGAGGGAGGCTGAGGGAGTCCCGGGGGGGAACGACGTCGGACAGAGACGGGTTCAGCCACGGCTCTGAGGGAGAGACACAAACTCATTCACTACACTGTAAAAAAAATGTTGTGCAAAACTAAAAAAAACTCAAGGCAACAGGATCCTACAAGGTTTTTGAGTTTTGGGGCCAACTCAAAATTTCAAGTTTTCTACAACATCGCGGTGAAGTTAGTTTCACGTTGGACGGTGGACCTCCGCCTCTGTAACTACACCGACAGTTCCCCAGGACTGAGCCCTCCCTGCTCTGTCCTGGGGCGGGGAGTTGGAGCTGGAAGCACCGCTCTGAACTCTGGGAGTGTGCACTAAAAACCTGTACCAGTAGGTCCCCCATGGGGCCAGGACTCCCCTGCAGAAGAGATTCTGAATCTCAGTGGGACCCTCCTGGTTAAATAAAGGTCAAAACTTAGGGACCGTCAATAAATTGCTATTCCAGTGAATGGCGTTTGTTAAAGAATTTTAATAACTCAAAGATCAAAAAACCTAGTAATCTTTACCCACTTGACATAAATAGTACTAGCCTGGGAGTATCATGCACACTGCTTTTTTCCAAGTTTATCTCTTAATGGATTTTTGAGAAACATTTTTGGTTTAAAAATCAAGGATTATTTTCAATAGCTTCCAGGTCATGTGACCTCATCACTTCAGTCCACTCTACATTAGTAGAACTGGCCTGGGAGTATCATGCACTCCTCTTTTTTCCCAAGTTTATCTTTTAATGGATTTGTAATACTGTTTTCAAACAACTAATATATTTTGTACACTTACCTTAATGTTCAAAGTCTAAAAACGTTCAATTTAAGTTTTACTCACTATCATTATTTTTATTTAACTCATCTTACACAAAACTTACATCCACTGTTCAGAAAAAGTTGTTAAAATTGTAAATATGTTTTGTTAAATTTAGTATATTAAGTTTTTATTATTATCAATAATAATACTTTTTCTGAACAGTGGAAAGTAAGTTTCCTGTAAGATGAGTTAAATAAATAATGATAATGAGTAAAAGTTCAAATTTAACATTTTTAAAATTAAGTGAACAAAAATATTCGTTGCTGAAAACTGGATATTTTGAGTTGGCCCCAAAACTCAAAAATCTTAAGGGATCCTGTTAAATTTTTGAGTTTTCGCAACATTTTTTTTTATTAATTGTTTTTTTTTTTAAGTGTACAAGAAGCTTACAGTGTTTTGTTTGTTTGTTTGTTTGTTTGTGTGTTTGTTTTTTACAGGGCCTAAGTATGAAGTAAGAGTGTATGTATCTTGCTGCAGGACACAGAGATCACAGAGATCACAGAGATCACAGAGATCACAGAGATCAGAGAGATCAGAGAGATCACAGAGATCACAGAGATCAGAGTGTCTGGGTGTCCGGGTGTCCGGGTGTCTGGGTGTCTGTGGGTGAACTGTGGTCCTGTGTCCGGGTGTCCGGGTGTCCGGGTGTCTGGGTGTCTGGGTGTCCGGGTGTCCGGGTGTCCGGGTGTCTGGGTGTCTGGGTGTCCGGGTGTCTGGGTGTCCGGGTGTCCGGGTGTCTGGGTGTCTGTGGGTGAACTGTGGTCCTGTGTCCGGGTGTCCGGGTGTCCGGGTGTCCGGGTGTCCGGGTGTCTGGGTGTCCGAGTGTCTGGGTGTCTGGGTGTCTGGGTGTCCGGGTGTCCGGGTGTCTGGGTGTCTGGGTGTCCGGGTGTCTGGGTGTCCGGGTGTCCGGGTGTCTGGGTGTCTGTGGGTGAACTGTGGTCCTGTGTCCGGGTGTCCGGGTGTCCGGGTGTCCGGGTGTCTGGGTGTCCGAGTGTCTGGGTGTCTGGGTGTCTGGGTGTCCGGGTGTCCGGGTGTCCGGGTGTCTGGGTGTCCGGGTGTCCGGGTGTCCGGGTGTCCGGGTGTCTGGGTGTCTGGGTGTCCGGGTGTCCGGGTGTCTGGGTGTCTGTGGGTGAACTGTGGTCCTGTGTCCGGGTGTCCGGGTGTCCGGGTGTCCGGGTGTCTGGGTGTCCGAGTGTCTGGGTGTCTGGGTGTCTGGGTGTCTGGGTGTCCGGGTGTCCGGGTGTCTGGGTGTCTGGGTGTCTGGGTGTCCGGGTGTCCGGGTGTCTGGGTGTCTGGGTGTCTGGGTGTCCGGGTGTCCGGGTGTCCGGGTGTCTGGGTGTCTGTGGGTGAACTGTGGTCCTGTGTCCGGGTGTCCGGGTGTCTGGGTGTCTGGGTGTCCGGGTGTCCGGGTGTCTGGGTGTCTGTGGGTGAACTGTGGTCCTGTGTCCGGGTGTCCGGGTGTCCGGGTGTCCGGGTGTCTGGGTGTCCGAGTGTCTGGGTGTCTGGGTGTCTGGGTGTCTGGGTGTCCGGGTGTCCGGGTGTCCGGGTGTCTGGGTGTCCGGGTGTCTGGGTGTCCGGGTGTCCGGGTGTCTGGGTGTCTGGGTGTCTGGGTGTCCGGGTGTCCAGGTGTCCGGGTGTCTGGGTGTCTGTGGGTGAACTGTGGTCCTGTGTCCGGGTGTCCGGGTGTCTGGGTGTCTGGGTGTCCGGGTGTCCGGGTGTCTGGGTGTCTGTGGGTGAACTGTGGTCCTGTGTCCGGGTGTCCGGGTGTCTGTGGGTGAACTGTGGTCCTGTGTCCGGGTGTCCGGGTGTCCGGGTGTCCGGGTGTCTGGGTGTCCGGGTGTCCGGGTGTCCGGGTGTCTGGGTGTCCGAGTGTCTGGGTGTCTGGGTGTCTGGGTGTCCGGGTGTCCGGGTGTCTGGGTGTCTGGGTGTCCGGGTGTCCGGGTGTCCGGGTGTCCGGGTGTCCGGGTGTCTGGGTGTCCTGGGTGTCTGGGTGTCCGGGTGTCCGGGTGTCCGGGTGTCTGGGTGTCTGGGTGTCCGGGTGTCCGGGTGTCCGGGTGTCCGGGTGTCTGGGACTCACTGCTGGGCTTCTCGTGGCCGTCCTGGACCTGGGCGATGTAGAGCAGAGGCTCAGACTGAAGAGAGCCAGCACAGAACTGCAGCAGAGCCAGGAGGAGGAGCGCGGGGCGGGACATCTGCAACCACAGGACACAGGACACACCTCTGAGCCACGGGACTCTGCTACAGCCTCAGCTTTTTAACACTTTACTGTAACAAAGCTGGTAGACACAAAATCTCCTGAAGGTTTATTTTGTGCACTTTTTTACAGCGAGAAGTCTGTGGAGTTTGTGGAATAATATTTGGCAGTGTGTTCTGTTACTGCATGCACTAATTAAAATACTGACATTCATTTTTACAAATTTATTTATAAAAGCACCTTAATTATTATGCATTTTGTAATTTTCAGTAACAAAAAAAAACAAAAAAAAAAAACAACTGTTTTCCTGTCTCGTTGGCTTTGTGTCTCGCCGCACACCAAACAGTTGTTCACTAACGCTTCAGAAAACACAAAACAAAACATCCTAAATTCAAACAATGACATTATTTTAAATGATTTTTATTGAGGTGTAATAATAATAAAAAATAATAATAAAAGTATTCAACACAATTCAGTTGTTTATCAAACGTGTGATAGTTTCAGAACGAGCCTCAAATCAGACTTCTCTCTGTCATGAACAATAAACTAAAACCTAAAATTATTACTTATTTATTTGTTTATTTATTTATTTAAAAAAAGGAACAGTGTGCATTAATCAACAAACAATGTAAATACACCCAAGTTTGCCAAATTAGGCTAATTTTCATCGGTAGTCCCCCTGCCAGCTGTAAAAAGGCAACCTAAAAAAACAAAAACAAACACATGCTACATAAAATCACAGAGAGCAATCATGCTAAAAATGATGCTAAAAGATATTTTTACATCAAAATAAAACATTCACACAGTGTCGTTTTCAAACAACACTTGTTTTTGTTCGGTTTAATCGTTGTGTCCTGCTTTTTGTCCACTCCATCAGACAAATGCCATAAAACGCAGTAATATCAGTAACAGTCTCTTATCTCTGCTAATATTCAGATACTGTTACATATAAGTCAAGAAAGTTGTACATTTTTTCAGTATTTTGAACGTTATTAATAATATTTCATTTGTCACACAGAAAATACTTCAGATTATTAAGTTTCAGACTAAAATAACTTCTGTTGTTCCTGAGCATAGAATTTAAAATAAAGTCAGTGCTACAGATTTTTCAAAATACTTTCCTTTTACGGAGCTGACAGATAAAATTGTGATGAGAATAATAATAATAATAACTTTTAATGAAATATTAAGATACAGATTTTTATTTTATTCCATTAAGCTGTAATTAAATGCTTTTCTCTTTGAACTGAGATTATTTCACTTTAGTTTTTATTTATTAACATGAGCCTGCAAATATCTTTAACCCAGAGACGTCCCACGTGTTTTTCCATATATTTTTAATTTAATGGAAAGTTAAAAATGTTAGCGTTGGATTATTTCAGCACAGACTCTTACCTTGCTGCTGCTGCTGCCGGGAGCTGGTTCTTCACAGACTGACCCTGAACGCAGCTCCTCCCTCACAGTCTCATTATTGTTACAGCCCCAATAAACCTGGTCCACAGACTCAGGACCGGACTCAGGACCGGACTCAGGACTGGACTCAGGACCAGGGTTAGTCTTGAGGAAAAAAAGTGAACCACTGACACAGTTTTATTTACTCAGAGCTGAAAAGTAACTACATACTTTTGCTCAGGTATTTTAACCGGGTACATCACATTCTGATAAGTAGTAGTAGTAGTAGTAACAGTAGTAGTAGCAGTAGTAGTAGTAGTAGTAACAGTAGTAGTAGCAGTAGTAGTAGCAGTAGTAGTAGTAGTAACAGTAGTAGGAGTAGTAGTAGTAGCAGTAGTAGTAGTAGTAGTAACAGTAGTAGTAGCAGTAGTAGTAGCAGTAGTAGTAGTAGTAACAGTAGTAGGAGTAGTAGTAGTAGTAGTAGTAGCAGTAGTAGTAGATTTTACTAAAAAAACATTCAAAATTATTAACAAGTAAAGTTTATACACTTTTATTTGGTCAAGTAAGAAATTTGTTGAGTACTTTTACTAACTGCAGTATTTTGCAGTAGCAGTACTTTTTTCTTGAGCACAGATTTTGAGGAAGGCCCTATTTTCATTGAGGGCTAGGGGGCGCTATTACTCCACCTCCTTATTCACTTTTATTACACTCAGTAAACTGAAGTCTGGCTCTGCACCGCCTCAGTCAGGTCTTTATCATTATTATTTATTTATTTATTTATTTATTTATTTATTTATTTATTTATTTATTTATTTATTTATTTATTTTATTTTATTTTATTTTATTTTATTTTATTTTATTTTAATTTTTTATTTTATTATTATTATTATTTTTTATTCTATTTATTTTATTTAATTTTTTTTTTTTTTTTTTCAGTAAATGCTGTAAAGTGTTCCTGTCCGGGCTCCTGTCCTGTGTTCGGAGGTGTCCTGACGTCCAAAGGGCCCCTGTGTCTCTGAGCTGATGTCTGCGCTCGTGTCCCGGACGGAGACATCGCTGTTACATCACAGCAGGTGAAAGTCTGAGCTGTATCTGAGGCGGGATCAGAGAAAGTCAGGATTATAAATGATATCAGAGCCTGGCCTTGAGACTCAGATACACACTGTGCTCCCATCAGGGTCAAGGACTCAAACTCGCACACTGCAGATGTTTCTGTCCCGCAGGTCGGCATTGCATACTGTCGTTGTGTCCTCGGGCAAGACACTTCACCCACCTTCCCTGTATACGCTTCCACCACTGAGTGTAACTGAGGAGTGAATGAATAATGCACCAAACTGTAAAAGCACTATATAAGACTAATGCATTATTATTATTATTATTATTATTATTATTATTATTATTATTATTATTATTATTATAAAATATCTTTAAAAAAAGGTAAAAATCCTTCTTTTATTCACTCTAAATCAGTGTTACGGTGATCTGAATTTGTGTATGGTAGGTGTTATTTGACTTTTAATTTGATTTTAAATTAATAAAACAAAACAAAAAAGAAAAAAAAAATACACACTTGAACAAACTCATTATTATTATTATTATTATTAATATTATTATTATTATTATTATTATTAATATTATTATTATTATTATTATTATTATTATTATCTTTAAAAAATGGTAAAAATCCTACTTTTATTCGCTCTAAATCGTTACGGTGATCTGAATTTGTGTAAAGTAGGTTTTATTTAACTTTTAATTTGATTTCAAATTAATAAAAAAAAAAGAAAAAAAAACACACTTGAACAAACTCATTATTATTATTATTATTATTATTATTATTATTATTATTATTATTATTATTATTAGTTGGAGGTAGAGCCTTTAGTTACCAAGCTCCTGTTTTATTGATTATTATAGGATTAGGCTGAAAACGTTCCTCTGTGAGAAAGTTCATGGTCAGGACAGAGAGGAACAGGGACGACTGGACCTGACCCCAGCTCCTGTCCCGACCCCTGGACCCCTCCCTCACCCTCACTCCCCTGTCTGGATGAATCCTTACAGACCTGAGCTATGATCCTACAGATGAGCTAATGGACTTTATTTAACCGTCCCAGACACATTTTGAGCCTGTCCGTCCTGGGACAGTGTCTTTTCTTCAGTGTAAGGTTTCTTTTTTTCCTTGAAAGGCCAAAAATATATATATAAAAAAAAGTTTTTATTGTAGGTTTTATGTTTGTTTCTGAGTCTAACCCTGGTGTTGAACCCGGCCCAGACCTGGATCTCGTCCATTGATTAAACATGACGTTAATGAACCCTGCTCTGATGCCCTGGTTCTTTATCGATGAACTGAGAACCTTTTATAAACCTGTTTTATGATTCTAATGAAGACTGAAGGTCTATTCTTTTATCACTGAGACACAGCAGTTCTCTGTTTCTGCTCAGAGTCAGGTCCAGATTAAAAACATGTTTAATATTCAATACCAGAGTGTTGTGATTGGACAGGACCCAGTTTAACCCCAGATCTTTTTGTTGAGAACCATTTGTTACAGAAAAAAAAAAATATTTTCTACCACATTTTGGACATTTGTGTTTAAAATGTACTTAACTCTTATTATTTCATCTGATTAAAACAATATTTAGACTTTGAATAAGCTGAACATCAAACTGAACCACTTTTGGGCCTTGACCCTCCAGTTGGGAAGCGCTGTAACAGAGTGAGACCTCTGTTCAGAGATGATCTCTGTGTTTTACAGCGGCTGATAATCAGATTTGTTTATGGCGTCCTGTTCTTCGAAGGCCGCAGTAGAAACCTCATAAACTCATCTTTACTGCTCTGATTATTTTAATAAATGATTTATTATTATCCTAATTCCTAACACGCACCGCAGTCTCTGGGTCACAGAGGTTCAGTGTTGACCTGTGTTAAGTTTTTTATATAAAATGGTTCCTCTGTAAAACCCAGGACTGGTCCAGCAACCGCTCAGCTTTGCTCATTGTTTTATTCACAAACCACAGCAAACTCAGACAAACTTAACATTCTCACTTATTTTATTTACACATTCACACCGACCCTGGATCTGCCTGAAGACACTGTCCCGGGACTGTCCCACACGCTGTCCCGCACGCTGTCCCACACGCTGTCCCACACGCTGGAGGGACCATGTGTCTCTCGGGACACTCTGAAGGGACCGTGTGTCTCTCGGGACACTCTGGAGGGACCGTGTGTCTCTCGGGACACTCTGAAGGGACCGTGTGTCTCTCGGGACACTCTGAAGGGACCGTGTGTCTCCCGGGACACTCTGGAGGGACCGTGTGTCTCTCGGGACACTCTGGAGGGACCGTGTGTCTCTCGGGACACTCTGAAGGGACCGTGTGTCTCTCGGGACACTCTGAAGGGACCGTGTGTCTCTCGGGACACTCTGGAGGGACCGTGTGTCTCTCGGGACACTCTGGAGGGACCGTGTGTCTCTCGGGACACTCTGAAGGGACCGTGTGTCTCTCGGGACACTCTGAAGGGACCGTGTGTCTCTCGGGACACGCTGGAGGGACCGTGTGTCTCCCGGGACACGCTGGAGTGACCGTGTGTCTCTCGGGACACTCTGAAGGAACCGTGTGTCTCTCGGGACACTCTGAAGGGACCGTGTGTCTCTCGGGACACTCTGAAGGAACCGTGTGTCTCTCGGGACACTCTGAAGGGACCGTGTGTCTCCCGGGACACTCTGAAGGGACCGTGTGTCTCTCGGGACACTCTGAAGGGACCGTGTGTCTCTCGGGACACTCTGAAGGGACCGTGTGTCTCCCGGGACACTCTGAAGGAACCGTGTGTCTCTCGGGACACTCTGAAGGGACCGTGTGTCTCCCGGGACACTCTGAAGGAACCGTGTGTCTCTCGGGACACTCTGAAGGGACCGTGTGTCTCCCGGGACACTCCGAAGGGACCGTGTGTCTCTCGGGACACTCTGAAGGGACCGTGTGTCTCTCGGGACACTCTGAAGGAACCGTGTGTCTCTCGGGACACTCTGAAGGGACCGTGTGTCTCCCGGGACACTCTGGAGGGACCGTGTGTCTCTCGGGACACTCTGGAGGGACCGTGTGTCTCTCGGGACATGTTGCGTCTCGGCTTGGCTGGGGAATGCCTCAGGATTGCCTCGGCTGGAGGAGCTGGAGGAAGTGTCTGGGGAGGGGGGAGTCTGCTGTTGTTGGTTCTGGGTGGATCTGATCTGGTCCAGCTGTGGTCTGGGTTTAGTTTCAGGTTAAATCTGGTTCTGTCTTTAACTTTAGCTCAGTTTGATCTGTGTTTGGGAGCCTGACGTTTGGAGCTGTAACAGTTTTGTTTTTTGTTTTTTTGTCCCGTGGTGTGACACAACTTTGAAGTTGAATGGAAAGAATATTAAACAATTTCAAATATAAATCAGATTTATAAAAAGTGTAACGAGTTTTTTTAGTAACTATTATTTCTGCATTATTTGACATCGTCGTGTGGTGTTTGTGTCCCAGTGCAGGACGTTCACCGTTTACAGTTCTGTCATAAATTATTCAACACCTCTGTTGTGCTAACTCAATATTTATATTTTAATATAATGATTTTTAACATTTAGAATTTTATTTTGTGAAAAATACAGCTGTCCCACCACAGGACACCAAACAGAGACAGGTTAACAGTTTCTGAGTAAATGAAGACTTTAATACAGTAAGAGTTTGTTTGGTGTCAGCTCCAGAGCCTGCGCTGTCTGTGGCTCCTGGACGTTTTCAGGTCACACCACAGGAAACCATCATGAATATACTAAAATTATTATTATAAGATTAAACGTATTTTAATTTTTATTGTAGGATTCATTCTGAAAGTAATTCAATTATTTGACTTTATGCCAAAAACTTTATGAACTGTCCCAGACACTGATGACTAAATTTGGAAATGTTTGTATTTTAAAAATGTTACAGTCACACCACAGGACATTTTACAGTTTAGATACAAAATAATAACGTTCAACTTATTTCTAGGACTTCAAACACTGGAGGAGGAAAAACATTTAGCAGAATATTTCTGTGTTTAAATTCTGTGTTTATTTACAGAAAAGAGGGGCGTCTCACCGCCCATTTATGATTTTAGACACAACCAAGAGAACATTTCATGCCATGTTATTTTATTACATCACATCGTTATTGTCACAGATGTTTTCAAACATGTGGCGTTCTCTTCATGGACACGGTCGTGCGTCGGCCACCGGCTCGCACCTGTCCACCACGGCCCGGACCTCTCCGATCTGAACGCCGTCGTACGTCCCGGAGATGGAGGTCCACTGCGTCTCCCCGTTGCGGTACGTCCTGCTCAGCCGCGCCGTGTACGGGACGTCCGCCTTGATCTTCCGGCCCTCCATCCTCACTTTGCAGGAGTGGTTCGGCGGCGCGCTCAGCTCCACCGACACCGAGTGGCTGACGGCCTCCACTCTGGTCGTCCCGCGGTCGAACTGCAGCGTCTTCTCTCCGCTCAGCTCGATGCTCCCGGAGCCGATCAGCGGGATTTTGGCCGTGATGCTGCCGGTTACGCCGAGCATCGTGCCGCGGCCGATGTTCCACGTCGTCTCCAGCTCGGTGGTTTTGGTGAGCGTCACCGTCTTCGTTATGGCCTGGCACTCGTTGTTGGTGACGCTGGAGATCTGCATGGTTTCCGGAGGATACTGGAAGATGGCGACGTCATCGATGGCGTACTTGACGTCGGAAATGTGCTGCGTGTACGCGTCGCGGTTGATCGTGAGCACCTGGTAGTTCTTGTACCAGTACTCGTCTCCCTCCCACGGCAGGAAGAACGCCTCGAACTGCGGGACGACTTTGCCGAGGCCGTACTTGTTTTTGCCGACGTAGATGCCGACCCCTTCGCAGGTGCGCACCGAGTGTTTGGGCACGGAGCCGTACGAGTCCTCGATCCACTCCAGGAACTCGAAGTTGTCCTTGTTGACGAGGAGCTCGAACTCGGGGGCGTAGTA